>JAKSZT010053762.1:5234224-5441526 GCA_026826555.1 Tolypeutes matacus | reverse complement strand
GTGGGAATGCTCTTGTGGCAATATGACAAGGAAGTATCACTGCTTTAGGGTGTTGGTTAAGGGGTGGGATTCGGGCAGTGTGCATGTGGAGCAGACTTCTAGGGAGTGTGTGAGTGTTCATCCTGTCATAATGTGTTGTATCAGTGGTTGGAGCCCCACAAAATGAGAGGGAAAGAGATGGACTCCCATCTTTGGGAGGACCGATTTGCTCAGAAATAGACAGGTGGGCGTCTCTTAAGAGCAAGGGCAGTTCCTAATAATGGAGGACAAACCAGTGTGTCACGACCTCTTGTTGCATGTAACTACGAATCTTGTCATCCAATGAGTCAAGACAGGGGGTCGTCGTGGGCCCTGGGGGGATGGGGAGGGAGGAACAGAATAGATCAAAACGGAGGTATTTAGTGGTCAGTGGAAATGTTTTTCATTGCCTTACAGTGATGGACACAGGACATGGTAAATATCATCAAAATTTATAAAAGTGTATGATCTAAAATGTACACCATACTGTAAACCATTGACAATGTTTAGTAGCTATGTTTCACTATCTGTATATCAGTTATAACATTGTTACCATCCACATACAAAAAGGTTTTAATATGGGGTGAAGAAGGGGGAGGAGGTTAGGTATATGAGACCCTTGTATTCTGTGTGTGACTTTGCTGTGACCTAAAACTTCTTTGAAAATTAAATGAAAAATAGTGAGACACTGGGGAGTGAGAGGGGGAAGGTGCCATGGTACAGACTGGACACCAGTTAATGCAGTGATAAAAGGCAAAATGTCAAAAAAAATTTTTTTTAATTTTTTTCTCATTTTTTGAATAACCCAATCCTTTAATTTTATTTTAGTTTTTTTTTTTTAAGTTTTCATGTATTTTTAACTCTTACATTTAAACATCATTATTATTTCATTTTCCTATTAATTGTATGTGGCTATTGTATTGGCTTCATCTTTAAAGAAGCTTTGGATCACAGGAGGGTTACAACTGGGGTGGGAGAGGATTGTTGGTGGGGAGTGTCAGGGATTGGGGGTGCATGGGAGGAAGTTCACCTGAATATACATAAAAGGTATATAAAATTGTTCAAATGCTCATGGGGCATGGTCACAGTGGGTGGAGAACCACTCAATAAATGAGAGAATACTGAATTCCCATCCTGGAGAGCTCTGCCATATTCTCCAAGGGAGCAGCAACAGTTCCCCAAGTGTAGGGGCAGTGTCTGGCAAAGGAGGATGATCCACTGATGGGCTCTTGTTATTGAGGACTAGCCATATGAGTCTTTGCTCTTGAAACTGAAACTTAGCCTACTGTTATGGGGTGCCTAAGGGTTGCCTCCTGAGAGCCTCCTTGTTGCTCAAATGTGGCCTCCAAGCCAAACTCAGCATATGAATGCATTACCTTCCTCCCGGTGTGGGACATGACTCCCAGAGATGAGCCTCTCTGGCAACGAGGGATTACTAACAAGTGCCAACAGGCAAAACGACTGGAAAAAGACCTCAAATAAAAGGGGGAAAAGGTAAATACATATGAGTTCATTATGGCTAAAAGACTTCAAAGTGAGTCGGGAGGTCATCCCAGAGGTAACGTTTATGCACATCTCAGTAGGACCTCACAGGCTTCCAATGTGGCTATCACCCCAAACAGAGGGGCTCCTGAAGGCTCTGGAGACACCCAGGTCCTATATCAGGACGGATAGCCCCAGAGTTTCGTGCCTTATCAGTGGGCCCTACTTTGGAATCCTTGCTCCTGAGAGTGACAGAGTTGGACCCAAATATGTATTCTCTGCATATGGTCCATCCGTCCCTTCTATTCAAACCTATATGTGGTGCCAGAGTTTGTAGGTGTACTTCCAGAGACTGGAGTCTTTGGGCTGTCCATGTGCCAGCTGGGTCCGGAATCTCAGTGGAGCTGCAACTCCTACTCTACAGCTCAAAGGACTCACCCTGGACACCTGGTGGGGAGATGATGATGGACAACAGCCATCCCAGAAATGGAGAGAGTCTGCAGGTGCAGGCAGGATAATCCCATCCATCTTATCCATGGGATATAAGCCCCCTCTCACTTGGAGGTAGAGTGGACATCACCATCTCAGATTCCTCAGGATTGGGGGAAGAGCTATGGACTAGAGTGGACTTACTGGTATTCTGTTATAGACATATTGTGATTCACTCAACGGAAGTAATTACAACATTAATGTGGAGCCAGCGGCCACCGGACGCTTTGGGGGCAGGGAGAGGGAACAGCAGTTGTAATACAGGGGCTTTTTTGGGACTTGGGAATTATCCTGAGTGACATTGCAATGACAGATATAGGGCATTTTATATCATCACACAACATGCAGTACTGTGTGGGAGAGAGTGTGGTCTACAATGTGAACTATGGTCCATGATTAGTGGCAAAGCCCCAAGATGTGTATATCTATTGCAGGTGATGTGCCACACTAATGAAGGATGTTTATGTGGGAGGTTGTGAGAGGAGTGGGAGGTGGGGCATATGGGAATCCCTACAATTTTTGTGTAACATTTATGTAATCTAAGTATATTTTAAAAAATTTTTTAAATAAATTAAAAAATACATATTGCTGACTCATTAACATTGATCTTATAGCCAACAGTACTATAACTCATGCCTGAATGAAGTTTATCTAACATATTTTCTATCTAGCACAGATATTTTCTCCATAAGAGTTAGGGACACATGACAGCACTGCATCACTATGCTTAGGGGCTATTTTAAATACAAATCACTAACAAAAAGCACAAAAATGTAAAAAGTATGATACTACATATCATTGCCATACCAAAGCTGAAAGAAAAAGGCAGAGTCTTTTTGTGCATCAAATATTTGCCACTTTGTACATGTCTGGGAATGCCCGTGGAAGTGCAGTGAGTACTGATTTTTGAGTAACAAATAAATTTTAGTGGATAGGTGAATTTACAACTATGGTATCTGAGAATAATGAGGACCCACTTTATAATTTAAAGCTCTTAAGACTTTTAAAGTTTAAATTTAGAGAGCTTAGGAGATATTTAAAAATGCATCAAGGTATTACATCAACCTGCAAGAATATGAAGATCTTATTCCTTATTTTAGGTTTTATGTTAAAGAAGTCTAAGTTGGGTTTGTCAAATAAACTGACGAGATAGTTTAAATTAGATAGTGTGCCACAGAAAATTCAGATTTTGGTAAAATAAATTTCTCATCCTTGATTTTCCATAGAAATTAAAGTTTCAAAATGCAGATAATATTACCTTTTATGTTATATTCTCATCTACCTTAGTTCTAATTATATTAGTATCATTCATAGTCCTAATTTAAATTGGATTTCTTTTTCAGCCTTTTTGATAGATGCTACATGGAATTCATGCAACTATTTCAGTACTTATAGAGCTAGAGAACTTTAACTCAGAGTTTCAGGTGTCACACAGATTCTTAAAGTTCTGCTGCCTTCCAACATACTACATTTTTTATTAATTAATGTTGATGATCTGGCTCTCCCTACAAAAATATTTACTCCACAAGTGGAGGGAGACAGTTCTGCTTTACTCCTGCCATATTTATTGCAGTGCTTGGCACAGAGTAGGTGCTGAGTAAACATGTGTTGAGTGATTGCAGGAGGTGGTTAGATGCTTTGTTGCCAACTCTTCAGTATTATGCCTTTACATGGAACTTTCTTTTGGTCTCACTGGGGAAGGAAAGGATCCACATCCTCAGCAGACAATTTTCAGACCTTGACCAGAAGAGTCCACCAGTCAATCTTGCCTTCACATCCCATACTTAAAGAGTGGGTGATAAAAATCTGCTCACACATCTTCCGGTATTAGTCCAAGTTGATAGACATCAAAAGCTGAGCATCTCTCCTTTACTTTCTCTGCATTTTGATCATAACTACCCTTACACTCTGGGGTAGTAAGCATCAAGACTCGGTCTGAAAGGGAGAGGGTCCCTGGTATATTAGTTGGCCAGGTCTGCTATGACAAATAAACAAGTTGGCTTAAAAACAGGAATTCCTGGGCTCAAGGTTTGGAGGCTGGAAGTCCAGAATCACGCAATCGACAGGCCATGCCTTCTCTGTTTCTATAGGGTTCTTGTGTGACTTGATGGCAATCAGTCTCTGTTTCTGTCACATGGCGATCTGTCACTTTCTGTCTCCTTTTATGGTCTGGACTTCAGTTTATGTCCATGCCCAGATTTCCTTATAAGAACTCCAGTATTACTAGACTGGCCCACGTTGATTCAGGTTGTCCTCACCTTAATAGGTTCACTGAAGATCCCATTCACGAATCAGTTCATACACACAGGCCTGGAGTTAGGATTTGAGCCTTTCTTATGGGTACAGGATTCAATCTACCACACTGGATAACAGCCATTGCAGGGAGTAAAAACACATCAGGCATTATCAAATTAGTGTCCCTATGCATGATTAAGCATGAAAAAAATTGCATTTGAACCGGTTATATATTCCAGAGGTGCTTACAAATAGGCAGAACTAAAGTGTAGTGGTGAAGCCTAAACCTCTATTTAGTATGTGTGTATCTGTGATGACTAAACATTTTCTTGTATTAGACCCACAGACTGCAGACAATCTGGCAAAAAGATTCCAGTTATTCCTCTAAGCAGCAAATAACTTTACAAACTTGACTGTGCCCTGTACATGAATCCTGACTCAGCAAGGAAAACACAGTGGTCATCACTTCCACTTTTCTGGGTATTATGGAATTTTAGGTGTATATAGTACACTGATCATAGGATTAACTCACAACAAAATTATGAAAATCTTTAGTATGCCCTGGGCCTCTTAATTGGTAATTAAGTACCTAATTAAGGTACTTAATTGATTGGAAATATTTTATTAGGATGGCAGTGTCATTCTTAGGTTTCTCTGTTCTTGTCATTCACTTGACCCATGGTAATGAAAGCAAAGCAAAATAAAAATTACCTATTCTTTATCAGTTATTTAACCCACTAGCATCAAAATTTCTAGAAGGATCTCCTTGGCTGTTTCCTCATTTATTTGTTTACATCTTTACACCTTTCAGTGAAGGTAAGCCAGTGTCTTTATATCCATCACCATGCTGTAATATTTTGGGTCAGTTTTCATGATAAAATGCTTCCCCCAAGCCTATATCCAGTGCAATGCCCTGAGAACTCTAGGGTTTTCAGTATCACATTCACTGGCAATTTTCCAGGCTGAAAGATGCATCTGACCCAATTATGATCAAATCATATGATTACTGCCAAAATGCTCAGATTTTGTTTTACATATAAAGTGGCAGTACATATAAAATCTGCATGAGGATGCTTAAGCTATTCCCAAACCATCATCATAAATTTACCTATAAACAAGTCTCTCCTTGTGAAAATGACATCAAGGTGACATAATAACTATAATAACAGGCATACCAAATTATACTAAGTTATCATTGCCTTAGTACCATCTAGAGGTGATTTTTACTAACTCTTTCCTCAGAATTTGCAGTTAAATTCTGCAGTTGTTGAACTACCTGTTAGAACTAGACCACAGAAACCGTTTTATAAAAGGAAGGGTCACTTCCTTTCTGTTGGTTTTAATGTTATATTAGCATGCAGGAGAAATTATTGGTATGGATGCACACATCAGTACAGCTATAGAGATATAGATAGAACTGTGTATTCAGATAATTCAGATATATAAACAGTTTATATCCATTTGGGATGGATAATTTCATGTGTCAACTTGGCTAGACTATGGTGTCCAGTTGTTTGGTCAAGCAAGCACTGGCCTGACTGTTATTGTGAGGGTATTTCATAGAGGGGTTTACATCATTAGCCAGTTGATTGCATCTACAGCTGATTGCATCTACAATCAACGAAGGAAACTGCCCTCTGCAATGAGGGAATTTTCCTCATGCAATCAGTTCTAGGTCTTAAAAGCCAGTCTGATGATTTCAGAAGTCAGAAAAAAATTCCTGCCCCTTTTTAAGCCAGCCAGCTTCTCCTGAGGAATTCAATTTCACCTTCCTCAGCATTTCAAGCTTGCTGCCTGCCTTGCAGAACTTCGATTTGCCAATCCCCATGGTCATGTGAGTCAATTGCTATAATAAACCTCTTAATATTCACACCATCCACCCCCTACACATCTTGTCAGCTGTTTCTCTGGTGAACCTTAATACACAACTGTATGAGGGAGTTATTATTCATTCACTACAGTTGATGCTTTGGCCCTCTTGATCTTTACTTAGAGGAGCAGATATGCTAAATTAAAAAGTTTCAAAGCAATAAAGGACTTGTCCATGGCATATATATGTGTGTGTGTGTGTGTGTGTGTGTGTTGCTATCCACTGCAGTTATTTTATCATTGGGTTTCTAGAGAAAAGGAAATATTACTTATGCATAGTTACATATGAGCAGAATGATTACATAAATGAAGTATATATGCTTTAGAAACATGCTATCTCCCAGATAAATTCATGTGATTAAAGATTAAGGGAACACAAATGACACATTTTAATACACTTAAAAAGTCACTAAGTCCTTCACATTTACGGATATGATCTAAGCAACAGAGTTTATCCTTTCTACTTTTAGATTAGCAAGCACATATTTATTATTAGCTGTTCCATAAGAAATCACCTTCCCAGCAAACAATGACATAACTTGTAATTATCATCTCTTAAATATTTTTGATATTTAAATTTTATATTTAATGCTACTTAACAATCGCATTACAATTACAATGCATATCTAAATAAAGCTGCCAATGAGATAATTTTCAACATTCACCATTATGGTTTTATGTCCAATAAGCAATTATATGGATTTCCCTGTTACATGAAAGTTTATTAGCATACCTGTCATATTGCAATACACAAGAGATGGTCCTAGTGGGCCGCTTCCATCTGAGTCAATATAGTAGAGCCCTGAAGAGTTCCCTCTGTGCTTATAGGCTTCACATGACTGCTCGTAGAGAGCTGCAAAGAGTATCGATTATAAGAAAGGGATTACGATGGAATGAATCCCTCCACGTTATTATTCCCCAGTGACATTCATTCTGCCCTCTCGTTAACTACATCTTCTCTAAGGGAATGCTGTGCTGTTTCAACCAGAAAGCACGAGGATTCTGAAGCACAGAGTGAAAACATTCATGAGGTACCACTGTGAAACCTGTGGCTCTGAATCCTACAAATTCAAGAAATATGAGACTTCACAACCACCATAAATGGAATTAATCTAATCTACCAAGAGTACTGCCTTGCAATGTCTCAAAATCTGAAGAATGTCGACTTAACCTCCCTAAAAGATGCAATCGTCTAATAATCATGTTGTAAAAATATTTTAAATTGTTCGGTAATTATACTCATTGTTTACATAAAACAATTTACAGGTGAAATGCCTTTTTTTCCCAATGAGAGGAATTTTACAAAACCACAACTCTTCTTCGTTAAATTTTTAAAAGTTTACTTTCAAAATAATCTTTAAATGCTTTGCAAACACTAATTCAAGAACACTTATATTCAAAGCAAGATATATATATATATACATATATATATATGAAATGTGTCTCTTTGTAATTTCAAGTTATTCTGATTCACAACTGAATATCTTTTTGTACAGTTAACAGTTTGCTATATACAAAGAAAGTGATTAGCATCTGTAGATGATAGCCTTTATTGATATTAAGTTTAAATTACATAGGTTGCCTTGACAGAAAAAAAAAAACTGTTGAAATACCTGAAAAGCAGCAAAGCCTTCTGGGAAAAAACTACCGGACCGATTACAGTTGGTCAATAAGCCACCCTAATGATCAGATGTGACATTCACCCAAGCAGACTTAGGTAGTGTTTAGCCAAGAAGGTGGAATGATCATAATGGGGCCAGAGAGGCTATAAATGTATGCAATTGTATGACTAGAGTATCTACATGATTTAGCTTTGCCTAAAGAATCATGGGGAAAAAAATTCAAATATTTAAGGAAAATCCAGGAAAGGGATACAGCAATTGTTTTTATCTCATCTCATGGAATAGGAAGATTAAAGGAATGTTTATTCATCCAGAGATATTACAAAATAAATATTATGTTAATGTTAAACATGGTCAAGTGTCAAATGTACCAAGTGAGAGTTTTCCACAGTAGATAGCCCCCAGTTACTAGCTCAGCTGTTGCCATCTACACTGATGACAATCTAGACAACATGGACTGTTTTCTCACCATGCTTGCCTTTTTCCACTCATGTTTCCTTTCCTATAAATGTAAAAACATGCTCATAACTGTCTAGAAAAAATCCAGAGGGATGAACACAAACTGATTACAGTCATTACATTTGGGTTGGAGCTGGAATTGTCTAGAGAACAGATAGAGGAGGTACAATTAGGAAGATTTTGCTTTAAATGTACATGAACACAGGCATTACCTGCATCCTTAGAATAACCAAAAAAATAATGCCCTTGTGGTTGCTTAGGGTAGATTTGGTAATATTTCACCTTCATTTGGTTTCCCCATTGGAGAATCATGATAAAGCCAATCCACTTATTAGATCAAAATGGGGACACTTTGTGAAAAGTATGAAAGACCCTTTATATTTGACTCTTGGTCTTTTTCTCAGAGTTGTTTGGAGTCATGTTTAGATCAGTCACTGATAACACTTTAGCAGCCACTAATTAAAGATATTTATTAGGTATTCTCTTTGTATAAGACACCTTGCTAGGTGTATAGTAAAGGAGATCAGCCCAGTCTAATTTAGCATATGATTTCAGGGGTGTAGCCTTAGCAAATCCTTCCCTGGCACTGTACTAGCAAATATGATGCAGGCGGAACTGCTCTGGCTGAACTTATGGGGTATTTAGAGAATGAGGCCATTGTCTTCCTGACATCCCTCTCTCTGCCAAGAGACTTTGGGCTCCTCTGTGGAACCTCCCCAGGCTAAGGTCCAGGGTTCTCACCCCAATGCCAATGGTAGGCTCCCTGGGATTCAATTACTATAAGTTAAAGTTTCATTTATAACAATCCATGCTCTGCCTCTTTCCCATAATTTATGTGAAAATAAAATTAAATAATTCATGCAGAAGAGTCCTTAAAAGTACAATGTATTGCTCCAGTGGGATTGGTGACTTTTCATGTCATCTTCTTTCTCTAAAAAATCCAGAAAGAGGGGAAGTTGATAAGGAAGAGGGACTCAGAAGTATCAATATATCAGTAAAGAAAACAATAAGGAAAAACAAAACCTAAAACTAATAATTAGAAAACCAGGAAGATTTCAGGGGCTAGGCCATATGCTTCTAGAAGCTGACTAATTTGGGGTTAATAGTTTCATTAGCTTTCAAATTTACAGGGAACAATTCAGAAAAGAGGCATGCTATTCAAGACAGAGCACATGCAATCAAGTAGTGGTGGTAAACCCTGGCTCTGAACTTGAAACCCCTCTCTGCCACAAACAAGCTGCCTGACACTCTGCAGACTACTTAAACTCTCTCTTTCCTCTATTGTAAACTGCAGATAACAATAACACTTACCTCCTGAGTTAAAACATGCAGACCACTAGAATACTTCAGGCATATTGTAAAGTCCCAACAAATGTCAACTATTATAATCATCATCATCATCATCATCATCATCATCATCATCAAAGAGTATAGGGATTCAAAAAGACCTGGAAGTTTTCCTGGTTTCTCACTGACATCAAGAACTTACCACATGACATCCCACTCCAGTGTTCCTTGTGACAATCTCCTTGTTTAATTTTATAATGTCTAAAAATCTGGTACCTCATCACATTTCCATCTTTGCCAGATATTGAGAACTAAAACAGGGGCCCAACTTGAGGAACAGAACAAGACATTATATCATGCATGCTGCATTTTGTTTTCTTTTTATTATATTTTATTTTCCTCTACTTATATTTTCCCTCTGCCTGATATTTTCTTCTTTTTTTCTGTTCTATTTGATATTATGTATTTCTGCAAGCTGCTTTAACAACATTATGAAATAATATTGATTAAAAATAAAGCAGCCAGGGAAGCAGATGTGGCTCAAGCAATTAGGTTCCCGCCTACCACATGGGAGATCCCTCGTTCGGTTCCCAGTGCCTCCTAAAGAAGACAGCAAGCTGGTGCGATGGGCAGGTGCAACAAGCTGACGCAACCAGACACACAAGAAGGAAAACATAATGCGAGACACAACAAAGCAGGGAACGGAGGTGGCTCAAGTGATTAGGCGCCTCCCTCCCACATCGGAGGTCCCGCATTCGGTTACCGGTATCTCTTAAAGAAACAAGGAAGACAAACATGCACAGCAAGTGCAAACAATGAGGAGGTGGGGAGAAATAAATAAATAAAAATAAATCTTTTTAAAAAATTAATTAAAAAAACAGCCAAATATTGATTGGTCGCTAAAACACTTAACTCTTTTTTGTTTTGTTTTCAAGCACATGGTTGCACATACATGGACCCATGGACACAAAATAATTAAAAGGAAAAGAAAAACTAAGTGTAAATCAGAACAGAAATGAGACTCAGTGTGGTGTGAGGCTTACAGGAATGGCAAGTCGCTCCCATGTAGCCAGTGTCTCCACAGTCGCAGGAGAAGGTGTTCCAGGACTGGGAACATTCACCGCCGTGTTCACAGTAGCTGGGCAAACACCTAAAAGAAGACAGGCACAACCACAGTTCCCCACATTCATGCACAACAAAATGAGCAGTTTAATACTAATATGCTAATGTAAAGACGGATGACAACAGTGCCCGGAATAGAAAAATGCCAACAGGACCAGACTGTTGGGCTGTCATCATAACTTTCTAATGCGATACTAACCCAGAGATTAATAAATGTACTAGAATGTTACTGATTGTGTGCATTTGTGATGCAAAAATTTTCAATGCTTCTCTGCCAGCTGCCCCTCAGGTGACCACAGATGCATGAGAGTACAGAATTGTGAGCTAATTAAATGGCTTGTGTTTTAAGTCTCTAAATTTTGGGGTAGTTTAATGCACAGCAAAAGTCAACGGACATATGTGCATAACATTATAATATATTGTTGTATGGAATTAGTACATAGGGAAATTATTAAAACAGAAGGAAGGAAGAGAGGGAAAAAAAAGAAAATCTTTGTCCCCCTGCCATCACAGGGTTAGGGCTCTTGAATATCGTCTAATTCAGGTCAGACTGCTGATGCCTTTGGGAATTACAGTGAGAGGGCATGAGGACTGAGGCCTCAAATGCTACAATTTTTGTCCAGAAAATGAAATAAACCACAAAACCACTCAGGTTAACCAAACAACCACCTATGTACCATAAAGATTTTGATATCTCACTTATTAAATTTAAGGATGAGAGATTTTAATATTTGTTTCTAAGATTCAAAACCTTGTAATTGAAAAAAAATATTAGTGAATTTTCCTGAATGTGAACAATATATGTTCACTGTAAGGGTCTCAAACACTACAGAAAAGTATATAGAAAAAAGTAAAAGTGACCTGAAATCCCACCACATAGCAATAACTACTATAAATAAATTAATGGATGAATGAGCAAATAGATGAATGCATACGTGTATATATATACATATACACATAACAATTTACATATAATTTTACATAAATGTTGTGTTCATTTTCTACTGCTGCTGTAACAAATTACAGAAAGCATCTGAAAACCACAAATTTATTATCTCATCGTTCTATGGGTCAGAAGTCTGGGTTGGCTTGGCTGGTTTTGCAAAGTCTTGGCAGGATCAGCTCTTATGAGGAGGCACAGACAATCATCCCCTTCTGAGCTCATTCACTCTGTGAGCAGAATTCCATTCCTTGTGGCTACAGGACTAGCTCATGTGATTAGGTGGTATCCATGAGGATAATCCTGGGTAACTGCCATACCTTAAGGTTCATAACTGGAATTATATCTACAAAGTTCCTTTTGCCCTTGCAATATAACCTCTCCACAGGTTCCTGTTATCAGGGTGTTGGCATCTTTGGGGATGGGATTATTCTGTCTCCCATGAATATAATATTATAATATATGCTCTTTAAGGTCATGGACATCTTTCTGTTTCAGCCAATACACCTGCAAGTTTAATGGAAGCAGAATAAATTATAAGAGAAAATATTTTCTAATCATTTATCTGATAATAGATTCGCATCCAAAATATGTAAAGGATACTGACAACTCAATACTAAAAAGACAAACAGATTCCTAAAAGGGCAAAGGATCTGAATAGATATTTCTCCTAAATGTATAAATGGCCAATAAGCACATGAAATGGTTTAGCCATTAGGGAAATGCAAATGAAAACCATAGGGATATACTACTTCACACCACCCAAAGACGGTTATAATCACAAGGTCAAATAATATCAAATGTTGGTAAGGATGTGGAGGGACTGGAACCCTCTTCCATTGCTGGTAAAAATGTAAAATGATGTAGTTGCTCTGGAAAACAATTTGGTGATTCTTCAAAAAGTTAAAAATCAAGCTACCATATAACCAGCAACTCCACTTCTACTTATTTAACCAAGAGAACTGAAAGCACATGTTCACAAGAATGTTCACTGCAGCATTATGCACAAACGCCAACAAGTGCAAACAACTCTAATGTCCACAAACAGATGAATAAGTAATCAAAAGTTGGCAGATCCATTAATGGAATACTATTCAGCAGTAAAAAAGAATGTTGGTACATGTTACAACATGGATGAATCTTGAAAATTCACTTGATAAAGGAAAGAAGCCAGACACAAAAGACCACGTATTATAAGATTCCATTTATATAAAATGCCCACAGTAGGCAAATCCATAGAGAGAGAAAGTAGACTAGTGATTGTCTAGGGCCAGAGCTTAGAAACAATGGGCAGAGAAATGGAGAGTGTCTGGGAATAGGTAAAAGGTTTATTTTTGGGGTGATGAAAATGTTCTAAAATTAGATTGTGTGACTAGTGCACAACTGTATGAATATACTAAAAAACATTAAAGTGTGCACTTTAAAATAAGGAATTGCATATTATGTGAATTATATCTTTATAAAGCTGTTAAAATATTGCAAAGGAATTTTACCCTACAAAAAGAATGCACTATAGTTAATTTTTAAAATAAATAGTGATCTAAAATAAAGAGAGAAAATCTACAACAGCAACAAAATACTTATCAGATACAAAAAGGACATTTTTCTTTCATAAGCTTCAAATATGTTTCTAGTAAGCACATACACAGTTACTTTTCCTAAAAGCATATATATTTGGTTCAAGTGTTATTTTCTAATTCAACTGTATTTCCCAAACCATTTTCTTTAATTCTTTTCATGTCCATCACGATTTCCACTGCATATAAATTTGAATGCATAAATGCAACCTTATCCACAAATGATTTATAAGATCATGATTTATTTTGACTCTCTGATCACTCCAATTTATCTTTTAATGAGTCACTACACAAGCAAATCATAAAACTTTAGAACTGAAAAATATAAATAAACTGTTTAACAACCAACTTTAGAAAGATGCAAAGAGCAAAAAGTTCCTTATCCCTACCCATGCACACACACACATATGAACTTTAAGAATATTGTGATGGTTAATTTTCTGTGTCAGCTTGTCTAGGTTATACTGTCTAGTCTGTTGGCCAAGCAAGCACTGGGCTGACTACTATGAGGATATTTCATAGATGGATTGCATCTATAGTCAGTGGGTTGCATCTACAACTGATTGCCTCTGAAATCAACAAAGGAGATAGCCCTCAGCACTGAAGGGAGTCTCCTCATCCAATTAGTTGGAGGTCTGAAATCAGAAGTGAGGCTTTCAGAGGTCAAAAAATAAGAACTTCCGCCTTTTCTTCAGTCATCCAGCTTCTCCTGAGGAACTCAAATTCACCTTCACCAGAGTTTCCAGCTTGGGGCCTGCCATTCAGAGTTTGGACCTGCCAGATCACCTTTTGCAAAGTTTCCAAACTGTGGTCTGCCCTAAAGAATTATGACTTGTCAATCTCCATGGTTATGTGAGCCAATTCCTATAATAAATCTGGTTCTGTTTTCTGCAGAATCATGACTAATACAAACATTAAAGGAAACTGATGATGAGATTTTCAATCTGTTCTTAACAAGAGAGAGTCACAGGAATAGAACCCTTGCTTAGCACAAGGTGGTGAAGTGATAACATGTGAAAGAAACGTACAGTTCCTGTTTTATTCCTATCTGCCACCCCCAAGATAATCTAGAATTCAAAAAAAGTAAAACAAACATCATTAAGGGGAAAGTAGGAAAAACAAAAAGAAAAGTTAGCATCTCGCCATTTAAGTTTTGTTCTCTAACACCACACAAAGTACATGCCCTCACAATGAAATTCTTGCAGATGTAAATGAAGAACTATTCTTGATCCTCTTGGAAAAGACATGGAAAATCTCAGCTGTCAATAAGTATGGGAAATAGTCAAACTTACTTTAACTTTTTTAAAAAGGTCATAAAATAGACTCTTCCAAACTCTAGGTAGATATCCTTCCTTCTAATTTCTGGCAAATTTCAGAACAATTTGTTAATCTTAAGGTGGAGGATTTAGGAAAGATAGTAGAGGTCAATTGGGGCCAGTGGGGCTCATATTTGGAGTAAATCATGTCATATTTATTTATGTACCTTTCTAAGGAGTTTTACTATGAATATGTAGGAAAGGCTGGGAATGGGAGGAGCATCCATACCTTGTTTGTTGGCAAAGTTAAAATAACAGAATAGACAAAATGGACAGGATAAAAGGTAACAGGGATAAAGGGAAGGTTTAACATTTAGTTTCAAAATTATCACACAAAACATTTTAAAAATTTGAATTAGTTCTAATTTACTCATTTTCTATAGGGATGCTATACATTCCATATTGAAGACAAAGGCCCTTTGCCAAAAGGCACATCAGTGCCAAGCTCAGAAAGTTACATTTGGAACAAAAATCAGAGTTGGGAGCTTTGTTCAATGCTGACCCTCCCACCTCCCTCCAGGAGGATTGTGTGTTCAGCTCTCTCTGAGACACTCAGCATTCATGACTTCTCGGGGACCCTGTCAGCCTATGTGTAAAACCAAGCTGGTGCCTGTCAGGATTATGGCACAGAGATGAGATGAGCTCGTTCTATATAAAGTGTAAGCATGCAGTGGTGGTGGCACGGAAACCCTACCCTACCTCTGCAGCTCGTGGGGATCTCTGTACCTGGCCTTGGGTACATGGAGAGCAAGCACTGAAGAGAAGGCTGTGAAGAAGAGGGGGCAACCAGCAAGAATAGGGAAGGTTTAGAACCCAGCACCTGCCTACTGGTGGTGGTGGAGGCCACAGACCCAGGAAGGAGCTTGGAAGAGAGAGGGTGACAACAAGCAGCAAGGGCCCAAGTTTGGTCCCTCTGGATCACCCTGAGGAGCAGCTGAGGGAGAATAATCAGCTCTCACAACCTACCATCCTAGCCTTCTGGGGCTGAGTCAGACATGGAACGTGGGCAGAATTCCAAAAATGGCAA
The DNA here is from genome assembly GCA_026826555.1 of Tolypeutes matacus. Lineage (NCBI taxonomy): Eukaryota > Metazoa > Chordata > Mammalia > Cingulata > Chlamyphoridae > Tolypeutes > Tolypeutes matacus. The sequence continues at coordinate 5,426,083 of JAKSZT010053762.1, read as the reverse complement.
CTGAGGAAAGAGGTTGAGGGAGTCGTCCACACCTTTGATTTTATAATATTGAAGGAAAGAAGAGCAGTGTTCTTTTGAAGGAGAATGCCTGGCTCTTGTCAAAGTCACACTGCCTACCTCATTATATAGTTAAAGCTATACATATTGTAGTAGTTGGATATTGTTTATGAATTCGAAAAATAGATATTGGATTATGTTTGTAAACTGGTCTGTTCCTCTGGGCATATTAGATTACATTGGATTCAGAGGTTTCACTTTTACTTGATTGAGTTGTGATGAGGGCTTTGATTGGGTCACATCAGTAGGACTTGAGTCCCTGCCCCCTTGGTGGGTGGGAACTCGCCAAGAAAACCACAAGGCAGAGGAAGGAGGTTGGAGTTTTAATGCTGGAGCCCTGGGAAGTAAATACACAGAGAAGTAGGTATGTGAAGAAAAAGAGAAAGATCCATTAGACATGGCAGAGGCCCCAGGAAGAGAGACCAGCCATTCACCTGACAGTTTACAGCTGGCCTTGTGGAGAGAGCAGAGCAGCTGAGCCCAGAGAGAAATGAGCCCTGGGAGAGAAAAAAGACTTATCCCAGCCTACAGCTGGTATTGGAAGAAGCTGGGACCATGGAGCCTTAAGAGGAAGAGGAAGGCTGAACCCTTGCAGATGTTGGCAGCCATCTTACTCCAACACGTGGCAAACAGACTTTGGTGAGGGAGGGAACTTATGCTTTATGGCCTGGTAACTGTAAGCTTCTACCCCAAATAAATACCCTTTTATAAAAGCCAAGAGATTTCTGGTATTTTGCATAAGCACCCCTTTGGCTGACTAATACACATATCATCACACAAAAGTGTCTTACTTTTGCAGGAACTACATAATTATCATCCATAATCCTCTTTAGCACAAAGTCCTTTTTCTTCTGAGGAGCCCAAAGAATGAGAAAATTTTGGGTACTTCTACTGTATAAAGGTTAACACTCCTTTGGTATTTGGGAGAGAGAGTTGGAAATAAGCCCGTTTCTTTCAGAAGGACACACAAAAACACTCTCCTCCTAGGTCCTAGGATCTTAAGGTGAAAGTAGACAGATGGTTGGCCAAGAACTAGACTATAGAAGGTGTCTAGTTTGCCAGAGCTGCTATGACAAATACCATACAATGGAGTGGTTTGCACAACAAACATTTAACATCTCACAGTTTTGAAAACTAGAGGAAAGGCCAAGATTTCTCCAGGAGTTGGTAGCATTTGGTGATGTCAGTCCTCCATTACATGGCCATCTCTCTCCTCTATGGTTTCTTCTGACTTATGACATCTACTGATTACATCTGAATTTCCTCCCTTTATATGGCCTCCAGTCATATGGATAAAGACCCACCCTGATTCAATTTGGTCACATCTTAACTAATAATAACACCTTCAAAAGATCCTATTTACAAATGGGTTCACACCCACAGGAACACAGATTAAGATTTGAACATGTCTTTTGTGGGGTTCATGAGTCAATCCCCAACAGTGGGCTTCTTGAGAAAAAAGAATAATGTCTCTTCATGTCTAAGCATTCTGTGATGGTCTAAGGGCATCTTCTTCCAGCTTCTCCTTTGGTAGCTGCTGTCTCTACTCTGCCTGGGGACTTTGTAACATTCAATAGCTGCAGGTTCCTGGGCACCTCCCCACCTGAAGTCATCTTATTTACCCCGTGTTTCCTGCTTTCCTTGCTGGATCAAGAACTCACAGAGATGGCCAGATAGAGACACTAGATGTACTAAGGAAAAATAAAACAGCACTGTGCCCCATGTGTGTGAGTATGCATGCACATCTGTGTGTGTCTTTCCTGACTTGGAAATATAATTCCACAGACCTGAGGTTCATGGTGAACCACAAGCCCAGTGCTCTGGTTCCACTCCTACCAAGATGATGCAGGCTCATTCTGTACCAAGACAGGTGCAATATCCATGGAGAAGGAGGCCATGGCTTCTATATACTCTGCATGTGCCAGGACACATCTGGATTTAAGGAAGACGTTGACCAAAGAGAGTTGCTGTGGAGGAGGGCAGTCAGGATTAGGATAGTTTTTTGCACCTTGGCACTTGAAAAATCATTAAGAGAACAGAGACTTTACTCTAATGTTTTAGTTTGCCAGGGCTGCTATGACAAATACCACACACCCGTTGGCTATTACAAGCCATAGACTGTTCATAGCGGTGGTTTTCAAATCTTGTTCTACAGAATCCCCTGGAACTGGCAGGGTGGCTGGATCAGGTTGAGGCCCATTCCCCTTTATCACTAATTTGAAAAAAAGCAGTTTCTTGGTATTCTTTGACACATTGAAACTCTCTAAAATTGCACTTGAATAGCTGTCTTAGTCTGTTTGATCTGCTATTACAAGTACCACAAACCGGTTTTGACTTCACAGGAATTTATTGGCTCACATTTTTGAGGCTAAAGAAGTCCCAAATCAAGATATCAGAAAAGCTTGCTTCCTCCCTGAGTCTATGCGTCCTAGTGCCAGCAGCAGGCATCCTTGGGACTCCTTGGCCTGTATCTCCACATCCTGTCACACGGCCATCTCCTCTCCTTGTGTCCACTCTTCCGGTCTCTGCCGACTACCAGCTTCTTCCTGAAGCCTTCTCTGACTTCTGGTTTCCAGTTCCTTCTCTTTATAAGGCCTCCACTAATATGGATCAAGACTCACCCTCATTCAGGTGGGCCACTCTATAGCTAAAAATATCATCGAAAGGTCCTATTTACTGTGGGTTCATACCCACAGAGAAATGGATTAAGATTAAGAACCTGTGTTTACTGGGGCACAAAATCAACCTACCACAACAGAGTCCATGCATATTTTTAAAACTTGAAAATGGCTGCTCTATAATAAAAATAAAGAATAGTAGAATTATCTAAAAATGTTTTGGAATTATAATTTTTCAAGTAAATAAGAACTTTAGGTTTTTAATGATTTATTGTCTTCTAAATTTACTATTATCTCTATGAAACAAAACAAAACAAGATGCATTGTGTTTTAGTATATGGAAGAGTCACGCTAAGCTGAAGGCAATGATAGCAGGAAGGGGCCTAGTCAGCATTGTCCACACGTGGGGGCCATGGCTGTAGCCTCCTTCATTCAAAATGTTCCAGATGGCATGCTCATGAGCATAAAAAATGTTTATCTAAGTTAATCTAACGTTATCGAAAGTTATCTAAAATTTAAACCCTAACATCCAAACCCACTTGGTGTAACATACGAACTTTAGCTTTCCTTGGCTGCTCAAGCAAATATCATGCAATAGGTTGGTTTAAACACCTGGATTTATTAGTTCACAGTTTTGAGGCTAAAAGAAAGTTGAAATCAAGGAGTCCTCAAGGTCATGCTTTCTTCCCAAAGACTGACATTCTGGGGCTGGCTGCTAGCAACTCTTGGTCCTTGGCTCCTCTGTCATAGGGCAATGCAAATGGTGGCTTCTCCTTTCTTTTCTGGGTTCTATTGAATTTTGGCTTCTTGTTTGCTGTGGTTTTCTGTGTTTCATTCTCCTTATGAAGGACTCCAGTATAATAGGATTAAGGCCCAGCCTAGGCCACATCTTAACTGACATAACCTCATCAAAATGTCCTACTTTCACGGATTCATATTTACACAAATGGGTTAAGTTTAAGCACATGTTCTTCTGAGGTACCTATAGCTCCAAACCACCACCCAATTCCTGGTCTCCAAAGCCTCAGCCACATCTGGCCGCCTTTCTCTATAAACATCATTTGGAGCTGCCTGAAGACTGAATGCTCAGTAAAATTTCTAATGTTCCTGTCAGATTTTAAACAACATTTCATAATCTGTAATATCATTTGAGCCATGAATGCTGTTCAATGTCATGAATTATTAATTTCTGTACCCAATGAATATAATTTATAAAGCCACCTGCACTTTAATAATAATCTTGGCTTTACCCCAGCGAATTCTGACTTGCTCTTGCCAGGCAGAGCAGTGTTTAGACGGACAGGTGGGCATACCGCAGAGTGCCTGGTAGAGAACCTGCTGCAAGCATTTTGTTTTGTTGTGTTTTTAGGTGTGTTCTTTCCTGGTACAATGGAAGCTCAGTTACTAAGCATAGCCTAAAGGGCTAAGGAAAAATGAACAATTTTATTATTTGAGAGTAGTGGAGAAAGAAGTAAATCATGTTTTCAGACATTAAAAGATCTATCCAACCATACAAAATTCCAATTAGTTACATAGAAAATGCCAATAGCTATTTTCATAATGACTTACAAATTTGCCATTCGCTTAACATTTTGCTTAAAAGGATAACTTAGTATCTGAGATGTGTTCATAAATTGATATGTATTTCTTAAAATATACATACACACATATGCACATCACGTGCATCCTTTTTTTTTTGGCTAAAATATCTTTATGCACAAAGGGGCAAACTGAATTCCTTTTATAAGAAAAATATTGTGATTCTATCATACTTTTTGATGGATTTCTCCAAGCATGAACATAATTTTCTAGGAGCCTCATGACTGATCTGATAATCCACATACCACCAGTGAGCTGGGCCCTGAAGAGTGCTTCCTGAGAGCAGGAGGCTGCACTCTGCCTCTATATGTAACATCTCTCTACTCCCTTCCGAGATCAAGATTCAGCATTCCAGAATTAGCTGTGGTTATAAGTTATGGTACAGTTTCTATGCTAAAAATATTTATCATCTGAAAATCAATTTTGTAGGTTTTTGGTTAAATTGTTTAAGTCATTTTTCCCCCTGCAAATCAATGTAGTGTGAACATGTGGGTAAACTATTATAGCATACATGAAATCAATTTCTTATAAGTGAATAGACCACATAGAAGCAATTATGGTCTTCTCATAATTAGTATTTTCAAGTTATAGTTTATTGGACATGACATGGAATTTCAATTAGTGTTAAATTAGAATAGACTTACTCCACAAAGTATTTTCCTAAGAGTCAACTCTGAAATGATTCATCATATATAGCTTGTGAGGCTTTAGAGTCTGTTCATTTATTCAACAGAAGCATAATTGCAAACCTATAACAGGGAAGGCACTAAGTGAGGTGTGCCGTGTATAGGAATTGTTTGGATTTTTTTAACCCGTTATGGCTAAGCCATTCCTTTTAGACAAAATAATGAAAAGTTCAACAGCATGCCCGGAAAGCTAACTTGAGTAAAGTTGCAAAGCTTAAAATGTCTAATATACTATAGTTTTAAAGTTATGCTTTTCTTATCTTCTGTAACGAATTGGTACTGTGCTCAATATTTTGGTAATAGAGTCTTCTCCACAATTATTGGATTTACTTCATCAGCAATCCTGAGGCCTCATCCTTTCTCAAAGGAAGTGTTCCTTTTCATATTCCCTGCAGAAAATGTAGTGTGGGGTGAATTCGGAAGACCACATATAACTTTGATTAAGTGGCACCAAATGATCAGTTACCTTTTTAGAAACTTCTCATCTGTTTTGTTCAATGATATATTTTTAAAATATAATATTTATATTAATCAGTAATTATACCAGCAACAATAGGATTCTGTAAGAATTGAGTAGCTTGCAGACATATTTAAAGAAAATTCATGAGTGTATCTTCTAAACAAAAATATGAAAAGTGCAATTGTTTAAAGATGCATTTCTTATGTGAATATAACCATTTCCTACTTGATAAAAGGAAGAGAGAAGGGAGAGAATAAAGTATTCTCCCAGCTGCTCCTTTGATTTGAATCTACCACCAAAAGTTTGAAAGAGGGCATGCCAAAATGACCCTGGACCACCCTTACCTGTCGATGATGCCACAGGTGTCTATTTGGAGGTCACTGAAGCTCCCCTGCGCCCCCTGCTGGACGGCGATGAGATCCACCTGTTTGTCACCAATGGAGATGAGCTGCAGGCAGCCCTGAAAGCCCCAAGGTGGGCTGTCACATCCAGGGCTGGAGGTGTTGTTGGGACAGCCTGCACATAGAGGCACCCGGAAGAAAATCAGCAATCGTGACAAAAATCATGGCAAAAATACTGTACCATAATTCCTAGATGACTGACACCTGCTTCCCTGTTTACAGAAACCTGAGGCTTAGATGTCCCAAACCATTTAGGAAGATTATGATACTCAAGGTTGGAAGAGGGAAAGGATGAACAAAGGATGTTGGTATCCAGAGAGTAGGAAAGTAACAACAAGAGCCAGGTTTATGGGGACAGCAGGAGGGAAGATGTAAAATCCCACAACTAGATTGCTGCACATTTCACTTAAACAAAGGTTGAGTTCCTTTTTGAAATCAAATATAAGAAACAATTCTTTTTAGCATGATGCTTTGGAAGTGGGGTAAGCTTAAAGGCATGTGAGAGTAGAATTAATAAACCATTTTCAGGACTTGTTCAATTTTAAATGTTTGAAAAATACTTCTAAACTAAAAATTGATCCAGCTACTTTCCCCAACTAAAAATTATTTTAAATATCTACTCTTTGTGTGTGGCAGGGCATATTTAAAAACACACTTTTATAATAACTAAACAATTGAAGGCCAATTTATATTTATTTTTCTAATTTTTAAAAATTAGGTACTTCAGTCAAATATCTTTCAACATTATTTTTCAACATGAACATCTTAAAACACGCAAAAAATATCAAGTATCTCCCAATAATATGGCATAGCAAATAATGAATAAAAAAATTAGCGCTATAAAATATTCCATGAAAAAAAGAAATGGGTATTTGATTATTTTCAAAAATAAAAGGTAAATTTTTATAGTCATGCTGCAACCGTTAATTGCTTTAATGTGAATTGTAGTTCCCATGCAGAAGCAGTTTCCCAAGGAACCCATTCCATCACAAGATAGAATAAAATTGCCAGGCACTTATTTAACTGGTACTTTGTCTTCATATGCAAGTATTAAAGAAGCACGATGTTCTTTAATAATTAATATTGTTTTAATTACAAAAAAAAAAACTGATTTTTTGCTTCACATAAAATTTTCTTATTTCGTTTATTCTTTACACTTCATAAAAAATATTTATATATGTCGTTTCTAGATACAAATCTTTTACTTTAATATTTTGGACATAATGTCTTAATTTTTTTCTTTGTCTTTTCCAATCACTGAAATGGTAATAAATTCTTATGTTAATATCTATAGACTGGGGTTAAGTTTATTTGATAAGGTTCTTTTTTAAATCAGATAAAGATTTACTCATTGTACTTAGTTATTTTCCATTCATTTTCTTTATTCTTTCATTGTCAAATGACTGGTTCACTTTCAAAGAACAGGAAATGAAGATCCCATCTCTTCTTATTCTGCACCATGCATGGTAGTTTTCTACTTAGTAAGTTTCATAAAATGTACATGTTTTATTATTACTTTTCTTTCAGTAACAGAGGCTTTAAGGCTTTATACTCCTGACAAATATATTTCAAAATGAACCAAGGCCTGTTTCATGTTTAAAACCATTATTGGGCACATTGAAACCTCATAAATGAACCTCAAAGAGATTTTGATATTTCAAATTTAATGTTACATCACAAAGACTGCTGAACCCTGTAGCTTCTTTTATCATTTTCTTATTTTATGTGAAGATGCACACGGTTCATTTTTTTTTTTTAATTCTGAAAGTTCAGATACTGTTGGAAAAAAATTTTTATAACTTTATAGGCAACTTCTTACAGCACTTATTAACAAAGTATTTTAGGATAAGGAATAAGGGACATTAAGTCAATAAATACTTTTGTGGAACAGTTATTCCCTTTCTGTAAATCTCCCTGTACTCTGGGCCACAGACCTCAAACAATTCCAAAATAAAATAAATGATCTGTTTCCATGAGCAACAGAACTAAACCAAATCCAGTAGTATCACAAGGAAAACTTTCTTAAAGTTGAGCTTTTAAGAAAGGAAAAGGTCAAGCTCTAAAGTACTTTACTTCTCCAGTTGTGGTCTGAGGTTCAAGAAGCAAGGGATATTAAAATTTAAGAAAAGGGCAAGCCAGGTCAGTTTTACTTGTCCATATAGATGAATTGCCCAAAGGTCCATATTGTAAAGTGGCAGAGATTCATTCACCAATGATGTCATTTGATACAGAAAATATAAGTGGAAAAAGGAATATTTAATGCTAAATTAATGAAACATATCCATTAATACTGAGGGATTGAGCAAGGTTAGGTACTTCTGAGGATGACAGAGAAATTACTTCATGTTATTCTACCAGAAGTGAGTCACCAAGGTGATGCTTCATTATAATGTCATCATAGATTATTATAGGAAAATCTGGGGACTCTAAATTTAACTCTGTGATGCATGGGTGCTATTGAGTAGTACAAAGACTCCATAAAAATGAACTCAGTGCCTAGTAGAGGAGGACAGGCCAGTATGTCAAGCCCTCAATGTAACTATGAATTTTGTTTCTCAAAGAGTGAAGCTCGGTGGTTGCTGTGGGTCCTGAGGGGAGGGGGAGTGGGGAATCAAACAGATGGAACATAGGGCATTTTGGGGGAGTTGGAATTGATCTTGCAAGGATGGATACAGGCCATTTTAAATATTGTCAAAATTTATAAAAGTATATGGTCCAAAATGTAAACCATAATGTAAATCATTGATCATGGTTAGTAGCAATGCTTCAATATTTGAAAATCAGTTGTGAAGAATGTACCATACACTTGTAAAATGTTATTAATAGGGGAAAGGGAAAAAGGGGGAGGATGCTGGGTATATGAGAATCCCCTACATTCTGTACATGACTTTTCTGTAACCTAAAGCTTCTTTGAAGACAAAATGAAAAAAGTAAGATACTGGGGAAATAAACAGAAGAAAATGTCACTGTACACACAAGATAACTTATAGTGATGAAAACCAATGTAAAAAGCAATTTTTTATTTTATATTTTTAATATTTTATTATTCCAAATTTTCTTTTAATTTTTTGTATTTTATTTGTTATTTATAAAACTATCATTATTATTTCATTTTCTTATCATTTATATTTGATTATTTTCTTAGCTTCATTTTTTAAGAAGTTTTGGATTACAGAAGGGTTACAGCAGTGGCAGGGGAGGATCATTCGTGTGGGGTGTCAGCAATGGGGGATACAGGGGAGGTTCACCTGAGGCATATCTATAAGTCATATGAATGAGTTCAAGTGTTCATGGGGCATTGTCACGGTGGGTGGCGATCCACACAATAACCAAAAGAATATCCAATTCCCATCCTGGGGAGTTCTGCCACATTCTCTAATGGGACAGCAAGAATCTACCGAGTATAGGGGCAGTACCTAATGAAGGAGGATAGGCCAGTGACACGCCTTTGATATTGATGACTTTATTTATGAACCTTTTCTTTGAAATTGAAACTTAGTCTAGTATTATAAGTTGCCTAAGAGTTACCTCTTTAGAACCTCTTTGTTGCTCAAATGCAGCCTCTCTCTAAGCCAAACTCAGCATATAAAAGCATTACCTTCCCCTGGCATGGGACATGACTGCCAGGGATGAGCCTCCCTGGCACTGAGAGATTACAACCAAGCACCAAATAGCAAAGCAACTGGAAAAAGACCTTGAGAAAAGGGGGGAAAGGGTAAAGACTAATGAGTTTATATGGCTAAGATACTTCAAAGTGAGTTGGGAGATCATTGCAGAGGTTGTGCTTATGCATATCTCAGCAGGATCTCATTGACTGCCACAGTAACTATTGCCTCAAAGAGTGGGCTTCTGAGGGCTCTGGAGATATCCAGACACTATAGGCAGAGCTGACAGCTCAGGAGTTTGGTGCCCCGCCAGTGGGCCCTGCTTTGGAATTTATGCTCTCCAGTGTGACAGACTTAGACACAGTTGTGTTTTCCCTACCCATGGCTCTTCTGCCCCTTATATTTGAACCTATACTAGAGCTGATAGGTTCATGTGCAAGAGACTTAAGTCTTTGGGCTTTTCTTGTGCCGGTTGGGCCCTGAATCTCAACAGAGTTGCAACACCTACTCTCTGGCTCGCTGGACTCACCCAGGACAACTAACAAGGAAATGTTGATGGACAACGACCATCCCAAGGAGCAGAGAGAGTCTACAACTGCAAGCAAGATAGTCCCATCCATCTGCCCCATGGGATCTAAGACCCCTCTCAATTAGAGACAGAGTGTGCACCACCATCGCAGAAGCCTCAGAATTAGGGAATGAATGATGGACTAGAGTCAACTTACTGTTATTCTACTATAGATTTATTGTTATTCTAGTAATGAAAGAACTTATCATTGATGTGGAGGCAGTGGCCACAGGAGGGTCCAAGGGTAGGGAGAAGGGGAAAAATAGGTGTAATATAGAGACATTTTCAGGACATTGAAATTGTCCTGAATGATGCTGCAATGACAGATACAGGCTATTATATGCCTTGTCATAACTTACAAAATTGTGCAGGAGAGAGTTTAAACTATAATGTAAACTATAATCTACAATTAGTGGTAATGCTCCAATATGTGTCCATCAATTTTAATAAGTGTACTACATTAATAAAGGATGTTGTTAATGTGGGAAAGTGTGGGAGGGGTAGGGAGTGGGGCACAAGGGAATCCCTTACATTTTTTATGTAACATTTATGTAATCTAAGTATCTTTAAAAAATAAAACATAAGCAATTTATTTTTAAAGTGAGTTCAAAAGAGTTTGAATTTCTGCTACCCTCCATAGCAGGCACCAAATATCTGTGTATCACACACGACAGTAAAACTTCCATGGGAAGAACACTTTCAACAATAAAAAAGGCACTCAGAAAAAGTAGAACAGTGAAAACAGGATATCTCAATACCAGTTCTGCCCCAACATATAGCGAATACCACTATACTATAGGTGTTTCCTTCTCACAGTAAAAAGCCATACTCTTAAGACTGTCAGACTAAAAATATAACAGACTGCCACATGCCCAGATACCTGACTTAGGACTGTTGTCTTGTCATAAGTATTGATATGATCCCCTTTCATTCTCTAAAGTGCCCTTGTTGAGACAACAGTGTGTATAGTCACCGAACTATAACAGCAAGACATTCCAGAATGCTTTTACAGTAAAGCATCACAATAAAATTTGATTGACTGGACAGCAGTCGTCGGAAACTCGCAGTTGAACCTGCAACAGGACTAATTAGTAAAGGAAGGAGAACTGGTTCTGGAGTGTCTTAGAACATCAGGTATTGGTTTCCTTGAAAAATCAAATATTCTTAAATGACTTTCACCTAGATGACCTAGAGAATCTTACCTTATTAGACCCAATGCTGTCATAGAACATGGATTGATAAAATTAATCTTTGGATCAGGATCAAACACATTCTGGCACTCGTGGAAAATAACTACGAATATAAATAAATGGAAATACCTACACAAGCTACTCTTGCGATTGGATAAGATAACCCTGACATTGGAATTTGGGGGATGGAAGTCTACATTCAAGAGAAAGCTGATCTGCCCCGCTTCACCCCAGGCAGAACTGGGGAGTCTAAAGGACTCTGGAGCTGGCAAAACCCTGGGCAAGGAAGTCTTTACCTGTGAAATAAATTTATGATTACAATAAATCCAGCGAGGGCCAGAACTCCAGATCCACTGGCTGATGGTCCCAGATCTTCCTCTCTTGGATTTCATTAAGTAGAAATATCATCTACCTTTTTATTAAATATGGGTAATTGGTATGTTTTGTGTCTGTTGGCTTGTTTTTGCCTGGTGTAGGCAAAATAAATTTTTCCAATCATAGAATCACCTATATATTCTGAATGTGTAATGCACAGCTACATGAGAGCAATTACATTCTATAAATGTTAACATGCTCATATAATATGAATCAATTGTTATCATGAAATATATCATATAGGTACATTTTAAAAATAATATCTTTCCTTTCTCTAGGATGAAAAGCTATTATGTCAGTGTAAGATACACAATTGACTAAGTTTCGATAAGTGGCTGAAATTGTGCTTTAGGAATCCATTTGGTATTTACAGCTATGCATAAACAGCTCATCCTAAATATACACATTAGAGGGGAATAAAGTGCTTTGACTGCAATCTCACACTATTTTTGCCACTCCTCATAAAACATAAAATTATGACAGAAAAATAGGAAAGACAGTCATGAGAAAAAGTCACCATATTCCCTCATAGCATGCACAAACTCTGCAATCTCACTTATTTTAGGGACACAATTTCTCATTAGGAAATAATACAATAACAAGACAGTTTTTCTGGTCACCAACCCAATGGTATGAAAACTGCATATGACTACGTCTTTTTCAATGCATTGCACTGCATTCAGGAACTGGAATTTGGACTACAGATCTCTAGGATCCTCTCAGATATTAGTGGAATCAAAGGCTGGATCTATATGCGCAACCAATGTGACCCCTGTGGGTTCTTGGGCATTCGTTCAGCATTTATAACAGGCATAACAAAACTACAGTGCATGGCTGCTGTTTCACAAAATTGATTCTTCGAATTAGGAAATGCAGTAAAGTGTTGTGTATAAGAAAAATTTAAATATCACTGGTAAGATGATGTTTAGCTTCTGCACAAGAATATTTATAGCAACATTTTTCTAATAGCAAAAACAAAACAAAATAAAACAAAACTGGGCACAGACAAAATGCTCAGCAGCAGGCAAGCAGGAGACTAGACAAATAGAACATAGTATAATATACACCAAAAACCACAGAGCCATGAAAATTAATTAACTTTAGCTACTCATATTCATAGGGCTGAATCCCCAAAACTAATGTTGAACAAAATAAGCAGGTCACAGAAGAATGCATACAGTATTATCCCATTTATAAAGTTAAAAGCAAAGGAACACAAAACAGTATGTTGTTTAAAGTTTTTATATAGGTGGTAAATTTACAAAGAAAAGCAATATAAATGTTAGTAAAAATGCAGGATAATATTTTCCTGGGGAACTTAGAGCCCAGAGGAGCAAGCAGAGCTTCAAAAGTTCTGTAATGTGAAAGTATCTTTAAAATGTTCACATATCACATGTCTCACAGTAACAATCAATTCATATCACATCAGCATGTGGGATTTTATGGAATGTACCTACCATCACATAGCTGTGCACTACACATTCTGAACATGTAAAATATTAAAATATGAAAGATGATTCTATGATTTGAAAAATACTTTCTTCTGCAGATTTTATTTCATAGTATTAAACAATATAGTGGGGATTTTTCTTCCTATCCTTTTTAGAGCTGCAATATCTTTTACCTTTTAAATTATGGCTCTTAGAACACTTTATTTAGTTTTGAAGGAATGTGATCCTGTGTAGAGTGATAAAATCCATCATACGTGCCAAAGATTAAAAAGAAAAATTATCTCGGTCAGAAATGCACAATATTTAGAAAACAAGAAAAGCAAGCATTCAGACCTTTTAAGGCTGCTGGCAATAGTCCACCTTTCACCATAATGGAACCTTTAGAGGGCTTGAAAGTTTAGACAATCTGATTCATGGTTTGTGTACTTACTGGCAATTCTTAGAGAGGATTTTATGCTTTCCTGTTGGGCTACCAAACTGTTTCCACCATAATTCCAAACTTATTTAAGAAAGAAATGACTATAAAATGCAAAACAGAAATAATATCAAGAAGGACTTCAAGCCAAGATTAGAAAATAAATCTTACTATTACAGTTCTAAGCATCTAGTGGAAAAGGATTTTTCACTTGAATGCCCCAGAGATGGAAATTCATTTTCCCCAGAAGGTCCTTCTCCTTGGCTGAAGGAGTCCTGGGTAGACTCAATCAAAGATCCACTGAGCAGGCAAGTGTTCCATTTATTAAGGTTTAGAGTGGATGGTTTGGTGGTGTCTTGGTAAAATTCATCACTAAGCAGTGGGCCAAGCAAGTTGATCTCTTGCTCTGTTGTATCAAATGAAGCACTTCTGAAAACACAATGGGAATAAAGTGCTATGGGACACTTGGAGACCTTGGTAAAATGCAGATCCTAGTTGGGAAGGTAGAGGGTGGTGAATCTGCATTTCCAACAAGCTTCTAGGGGATACTCATAGTGCTGGATCTCAGATCACAATTTGCATAGAAATTCTTTAGTCTGAGGAGGAGCCAAGGGATAGGAAACACCACCATCTGCAGCAGTAAAATCAGCACATGAAATCTGAAGGAAAGGTTATAGGGATCATTTGGCAATAGGAATATTCCCCATAGCAAACTTATAGAGGTAAGAAATCCAGAGCCGTGACCTCATATGCACATTAGGATCACCTGGAAAGCACGGAAAAACCCACAGCCAGGAAAATCAGAATCCCTGGGGTGAGGCCTGGGCATCAGTATTTTGGAAGCTTTCTATGCAGTCATGGTTGGGAACAGGTGGTGCTCTGGTGCCCTATTTACAATCAACCCCAATCCATGCACATTGAAATAAGCCACCTAGAAGACTGGCAGGCAGGCCACAGCATCATCATTGCCCACTCAGCACTCACACTGACTATAATTGAAAGAGACAAATTATTCTTTAGGACACATTTTCACTTAAAAATTCCAGTTGCCATGGAATGCAGGAGCCAACAAGGTAAAGACGGTTTGATTGCCACTAGAATCTGCCTATTCACATACCTCCCAAATAATATGTGTTGCCCAAATCCACCTGCCTGAGTGCAAGGGAATGGACAGCAGAGGCAGTATCATCATCCACCACCACACTCAAGTGATTCCCTTTAGCAGATAAGGACACGGAATGCCACTGTCCATCATTTAATCCAGCACCTGAGGACAAATAAAATGAGTTAAAGAGAGTTCTATAAACCTACAGAGGCCAATAGAAGGGAAAAGTGCTTAAAAACAGTGTGATGCAGATCACTGGTGAGTCCACCTGCCAGAGACCACCACAAACTTACCTGCAGGCAGCTTAAGTCAATTTAGCTGGGTGGGGGCATGGAGAAAGCACCTGGAGGATGATGAGCACTCTCGAAAACAGATGTGGGAAGTAGAGGCTTAAGAATATGGTGGGCTTGTGCTGGGCGATCTTAAGAAGGCAAATAGGTAATTTGGTATTCGGTAATTTTCACCTAGGAAGAAGGTGGTACCCATTGGCAGTAAGAAGAGGGACTCAGTTATGGTTGCAGAGGGCCTGGGTCATGGTTGTTCATAGCCCTGGGACAGCCTGATCTTGTTTAAGATCTGCAAAAATCATTGTGTTCAGTAGGGAATAATACAGCCTATATGCTCACTTCCAGGGTTGTTTCTCACTTTCTCCTTATTTATTTAAGACATATGAGCATACATATATGAAAATGGAAAGGATAAGGAAAAGGAAAGGAAAATAAAGAAACCATAATAAAAGGGTTAAGAAGAAACATGAGTGGATAGTCCAGACATTCTAAGGTAAAGTAGCACATTATTTCCTTCCATTCCTAAGGCCTCAATAGAGAGAATAAAATTTCAATAATTGACCATGACAGACCCTGAAATAAGAAAAAATTTCCAATTACATGGTGTATTAGTCAGCCAAAGGGGTGCTGATACAAAGTACCAGAACTCTGTTGGCTTTTAAAAAGGGTATTTACTTGGGGTAGAAGCTTATAGTCACAAGGCCATAAAGCGTAAGTTACTTCCCTCACCAAAGTCTGTTGCCATGTTTTGAAGCAAGATGGCTGCTGATGTCTGCAAGGGTCCAGCCTTCCTCATCCTCATAAGGCTCCATGGTCCCAGACCTTCCGATCTCAGCTATAGGCTGGCATAAGTCTTTGTCTCTCTCCCCGGGGCTCAATTCTTTCTGGACTCAGTCACTCTGTTCTCTCCACAAGGTCAGCTGTAGACTATCAGGCTCTCTCTCTTCCTGGAGCCACTCCTGTGTTTATGGAGCTGTCTCTGTTCCTCTGTGTTGTTGTTCTGTGTGTTTACTTCCTGGGGCTCCAGCATCAAAACTCCAACTCTCTACTCTGACATGTTATTTTCTCTGTGAGTTCCTATACACCAAGGGGTTGGGGACTCACTCTCCTACTGATGTGGCTGAATCAAAGCCATGATCATAATTTAATCAAGTAAAAGTGAAACTTCTGATCTAATCTGCCTAAAGGAACAGACCAGTTTACAAACATAATCCAGTATCTATTTTTGGAATTCATAAATAATATCAAACTGCTACATATGGCATAGGGCATATTTCAGGCTCAAATTACTATTTTGGGATTTGAAGAGTACAGGTATTTTCCAAAATTGTATGTGATAAATTTAAATGTTTTTCCTTGCATTTTTGTACTGTCATCATTGATTATATAATCTTGGTAGACCATTTCAAAAAAATATATCAAAGTCTGTAAAAATAACAGTTTAGGTATTAATAAAACATGTAATAGTATATAACAGAAAGTTAAATTTTTTAAGTATTAAATAAAATAGCACATGTATATGTACATATATACATGGAAAAAGACTGTCATAGAATAATCTTAAATAGTAACCTTAATTTTTTTGGATGAGTATTATGTTTGATTCATTTTATTGCATGTAATGTTTTCTCTGTATTTTCCATATTTGCCACAGTGTACTTGAGCTATTGCCATATTATTGTTTTTAAAGAATAATATTAGTCCTGCTAAGGCAGTCACCATCTCTTGAATCCATAAGGTGAAGTATATCTTTCTTCATACAGTGATGGAGCTGAGGTTAACCACATGAGTGAATTGTTGACTGGCTACCAACTGAAGCATGATGCCAGCATCTCGCTTACAGATTCACTGACCAGGTTTTCCATTGAAAGAAAAATCCAACAGTGTCTGATGCTGGAGAACAAATCAATGAGCAGTGGGTGTCTCAGCACAATGAACAAGACGATTTTTGTTAGTTAGCTCTTACCAGGTGATTTTGTAGAAATAACGCCCTACTTTCAGTGAATAATGATTAAAATTTATTTTTGTTCCAAAATAATGAAAATAATTTTTGTCTGCTCCAAGTGTTTTATTCATGCTGGACCAAGACTAAATGCACGGTGCCTGCCTTTCTCTCAGGGTTGAGAGAAAATGCCACTTGGCTGAAGCTCACTACAGCTCTTGGATGCGGCACACATCATGCCGGCTCACATTCCACTGGCCAAAATGAGTCACATGTAGCAGGGTGAGGGAATATATGCTTCCACAGGGAGTCGCTGCAACTCTCACAGCAATGAACAGAAATGTATACTGCTCTTAAAGGGGCCACAATGAATAATTGGGAATTTTATAAATTGTCTTGGCCAAAAGGGAGGAGGGCATTAGGCAGCAAGCCCTGCCTTGATCAAAATGGTGAGAAGCTTCAGGGCTCCAGCCCCCTCAAGAGCTTTGAACAACCAGCAAAAACTAGCAGAAACAGTTTCTCAAAGCTCCAGAACACAGTTAAAGTAATGCAGTAACAGGATGAGAACTAAATCAAGGGAAAGGTACCCAAAAGTGATGGGATCTTGTGCTCCCCTGGGTGGCAGCTGGCCCAGGCTCTACGTGCAGATCCTCAGTCCTAGTTTCAGAAGCAGCAGAGTATCCCTCGTGCACACAATGGAAGCATGTCTGGCCCAATTTGTCTGGTGGTGGCCTGAGGGACCAAACCAGAACACTCATCTCAGGCTCACCTTCCTAGAACTTGCCTTGTATGGAGAAGGAAGCAATGAAATCATGCTGCCTGGAGCAAGGGATTGCTGGCTGTAGGATGTACTGTGCAGTGCCCAGAACTGTGAGACATACTGTTTCCTAGGAAAGAAGGAGCATTGTACCTGCATAAGCAGGAATTCTTGGTGCCATACGTTCATGCCCCAAAAGACACATGCACAGAAAGGGTCTAAGGACGGGAGCTATTCTCTGAATTCCTTGTATGGATAAGCCCTGAAGGAGAGCACACAGGTCAATCAGCAAAGGCTAGGAAAGGTGTTTATTTTCTGTTTGTATTTTGTTTGTTTGGGGGAGCTCCTGTCACTCAAGGATACCTCTGTCTTAACACCAGCTGGATACAAGCTTAAGGAGCAGACACCTCAGAATCTAAACTCCAGCTATAGCACATTAAAATATCAAAATGTCCAGGTCTCAACAAAAGATTACAAAGCATACAAGAAACTGGAAGTGATGATACAGCAAAGGAGAAGATTAAAGCTTTAGAAACTGTCACTGAGGGGAATCAGACATATTGGGACATATATGACAAAGACTTTTAAACGTGGTCCTAAATATGCCTAAACAGCTAAAGGGAAGCATGAACAAAGAACTAAAGGAAATTAGGTGAGTACAAACAATATTAAGAGAGAGAAGGAAATTATGAAAGATAACCAAACATGGCTGAAGACCACAGTAACAAATTAAAAATTCTCTACAGGGCAGAAGAATCTGTGAGCTTAAAGATAAGACAATTAAAATCATCCAGTTTTAGGAGCAGAAAGAAGAAATAATGAAGGAACATGAACAGAGCCTAAGGAACCTGTGGGACACACCAAGCATACCAATATATGCGTTGTGGGAGTCCCAGAAGGTGAAGAAAAGAAAAAAGAACAGAGAGACTATTCAAAGGAATAATGCCTGAAAATGTCTTAAATGTAATGAAAGACATGAATACACATGTCCAATATGCTCAATGAATTCCAAACAGGATAAACGCAAATAGACCCACATTACTCCATGTTATAAACAAACTGTTGAACACCAAAGATAGATAGAATTCAAAAAGCTGCAAGAGAGAAGTAATGTTTCATATATAAGGGAACCTCAATAAGATTTAATGCCATTTTCTCAGCATAAACCATGGAGGCCAGAAAGCATTGGGAAGACATACTTAACATGCTAAAAGCAAAAAATTGTCACCAAGAGTTCTATATCCAGAAAAACTGCCTTTAAAAAATGAGGGAGGGATTAAGACATTTCCAGAAAAACAAAGGCTGAGGGAGTTGATCTTCACTAGACCAGGCCTCCAAGAAATGCTAAAGGGAGTTCTGCAGGTTGAAAGAAAATGATACTAGACAATAGACTAAAGCCATAATAAGAAATAAAGATAATGATATGGGTAAATATAAATACCAGTACTATTGTATTTTTTGCTTTGTAACTCCACTTTTACTTCCTACAGGATCTAAAAGGTATATGCATAAAATGTAATGATAAACCAGTGGTTTTGGATTCATAATGTATAAATATGTAATTTGTGGCAAGAACTATATAAAGGTGGGGAGTTGAAGGGGTAGAGGAACTTAGTTTGTGTGTACTATTGAAATTAAGTTGGTATCAATGCAAACAAGACTCATATAGATTTAGGATGTTAAATTTAAGCCCCATGGTAAGTACAAAGAAAATTTTGGAGAATATGCAGCTCATAGAGACAGAAATTAGAGTACAGGTTGCCAGGGGCAGGGATGGGGGAAAGGGAAGTTAATGCGTAATGGGTGTAGATTTTCTGTTTGAGGAGATGGGAAAGTTTTAGTAATGGAAGGTGGTAAGGGTACTGCAACATGAATGTGATTAATCCCACTGAATGGTGTGCTAGGGAGTATTTGAGATGGGAAAATTTATGTTATATATGTGTCTCCACAAAGAAAGAGCAACTAAAGAGATAATGACAATTAAATGCAACACATGATCCTGGACAGGATCTAACAAGTAAGGAGAAAAGGCTCAAAAGAACATTATTGAGACATATGAAAAACTGGAATTTTCATAGACGGTAAGCTTTATACCAACGTTAAATTTCTTGAACTAAAGTACAGTTAAAGTGGTCATGTAAGTGAGTATCCTTGTTCTTAGGAAATATACATGGCAGTATTAAGTGTTCAAGAAGCATGAGGTATACAACCTGTACTCAAGTGTTCAGAAAATGGATTGATAGATTGACAGACAGATGAGTAGACAGATAAACGTTTTGATAGACAAATAGAACGATTTGGCAAATGTGGCAAAACGCTAAAATTGGTGGATCTGGGTATCTGGGTGGGTGGATAGTGTTATGCTGGTATTCTCTATATGGGGTTTATATTATTTTTAACTATTCTGTAAGTCTGAAATTGTTTTAAAATAAAAAGTTAAAAAAGGAGATCATTAAAGAAAATAGTTTTAAAAGCCAAAGTAGGATTGTTTGGTTTCTTTAATGCCATGCTTAAGCATTTACTAATGAGCCTGCTTGACTCTAATCTGACCCTCTTGGGAAAAGTCCCAATATATTTAACTAATATATTTTGAAACTAATAAAGATGCAGGATGTACAGCCCTTTAAGATTAGAGGTCAACCTACAGAAATTATAAATTATTATTTTATAGCCCACTAGAGATAATACCCTCAAAGAAAAGATAACCTTATTTCCTTTAGAAAGTTAACTCATCTTATATCAAATGTAATATCTTACATGGTATTATTTGCCCAAATGACCATATAAATCCATGTTGTTCTAATGGTCTTCACACCAACTTTGTCCTTCCTGCTTGACTTCTTAGTGACTTTGACATGAGCTCAATATCCACATGTTCTAAATGGCTCAAAAGGTCATAGATCCTGTTCTGAAAACAGCCATAGCTTTTGTTCCAATATATTTTTTCAGCTTTTGTTTCCCTGGTTCTTAAGTAATAGTTATGGTACTTCCCAACAATGTCAGATGGGAATAATTTTAAAGTCACTACAACTTTTTGACATGTGGACATGTTCAGAACAATACAAATGTTAAGAATCTCACTTTTAGCTCTAGATTGTGAAGCCAAAAAGATTTCAAAGACTCAGCACTGGTTTGGTTCATGAAAGATAATGAGAAAAAGCTGAAATCTAGAATATTAATGATTTCAGTTAAATACATATATTTTATGCAGTAAAAATTGACCCTGAAATAGAATCCCCCAAAATATTCTGTAATTCTAGAGCTAAGATACGTACAAAAATGTCTAAATCTTCCTTTCAGTCTTATCATTCAGTGTTTCTACTTAAAGGTTATATTCTGTGTCTGTCAGTATAGTGACCACGACCATTTAAAGGATGGCTTTAAATCTCAATATTTAATTTGAACACTGATATCTGTTTATTTATTTCTACATATCCCTTTTGCTACATCTAGCTAGCTAGCTAGGTAGGTATTGATCCATCTATCTAATCTCATCTATGTGTCTTCCTACCTACCTATCCACCTACCCACCTACCCATCTAATGTACTGAGTTATTTTCAAAAGGGAATGTGTAGAAGGTACTTACTTATAGAAACTTCCTGAGTTTGTAATAGGTGTTATTTGCCAATATAATAAAAGACCATTTTCAATAAAATTTGTCATTTTAATTTAAAAATAAACACATTTAAATTCATTTTCTGTATTTATGCATTACAAAAAGGCCACATTTTAATGCTTTGTTTTCCTTTGGTACCCTTTCAACACTTCTCACTTCAAAGTATGATGAAAAACGGATGGAGAACAGACAATGGCAGTTTCTGCATTTTTATTTGAGATCTTATGACAATGATGCTATTTCTAACACATCCTTCCTGCATCCCCCCAAAAAGCTTCAGTCTGAGTGTCCAATGGCTGTGGGACTAGTTTGGGAATAAAAATATCCAAAAATTATTGGGTTGTTACTGCTTAACAGGCACTGTGCTAAAAGCGTTATGCCCATCACATCATTGGATTGTCACATTCCATATTAGTCTCATTTTAAAGATAAGGACCCCAAGGTTTTGGGAGAAGGAGCTGCTGATCAAAGGTTATCAGCCAGTAAATTGCAAAGGCAGATCTGGAAATGCACATGGGAGGTGATTCCTCCACCATACACCCCCTTCTTGTTCATATCAAATAATTTTGTCCAATAATGAGAGAGAATAATGACGATGGCAGTAGGGACAATTGGAAAAGGATGATGGAATTGTATCTGTTCTTAAACAAAAGGAATTCCTTGGCCAACACGCACACATTTCCTCCATCACCCTCTGTTGCTCTCACTTTTTCTCCATTCCAACCACCTCCCTCACTTGGGACAAAACCCCTAAACACACATATAAATTTTTGGCACATTTCTAAATCTCTTTAAACATTTTATTGAGATGACTATTCATAAAAATTATCCCACACCTGGAAATAGGAAAAAAAGCTAACTGAATGCCCTTTCAGTGTTACACTGGAGCATTGTCCTACAAACTCACCCAAGGATTATTTACTCTTCTTTTTACTCTGTGAAGTTCAGAGTTAACCAGTAGAGATGCAGAAGACTTTTGTTAAAGAGGAAACATAACCCCAGAACTCACAGTTCTCTTGCCCTGGAGAACAGTAATCAGTTTTGTCCCTAACTTAGAGAGCTTCCATCAGCATGCCTTTCCTGACATCTCTATAAATCTCTATTTGTCAAATACTCTGTGCCAGATTTACCCTCCTGCACTTTCCCTAATTGAGTTAAATAAATAATTGGTGCTTACTCATTCTATGTTGGTATGAGACACGTTTTATTTGGCTTTGTTTGGCCCTTTTGGCCTCTTAAAACTTTATTTCAACATAACTATATGCTTGTAGAAATGCACTCATATCAGTAAGAGAATGAGATTTACATGTAACTTATACTACACAATTTGGTTCATGGTTTGTTACTTGGTACAAGGCTTACGGTTATTTAAAAATTTACAATATGGTTTTCTTTTCATGCCAGTAATGTATAAAAGATCTTCCTTCAAATGCTGTAGCAAGAATCAAGAGCTATTTACCCTTGGTTTGCTTCAGAGAAATAATGAATATTATACAATAAAAGCTTAAAAACAGGTGTAACAAAATATTTTTGTAATCTTTCAATGTCAACTTGAAAAAGTCCAATAACTAATGGATGCATATAGAGGGTAAGTACACACATAACTATAAAAGCTACCTGTTTTAGTTCATATTACAAATGGATTATAAATCTACATAAACCAAAATTCAGGCAATTCTGAATTTATACTATCAGCTCAGTTCATTTTCCAAGGTCAGTAAGGAAACTTAGCACATTCACAACCAGATTATTTCACTTTAAAAAAAAAAAAGAAAGAAAGAAGAGAGGAAACATAGTTTTATTCCCAGCTTCTCAGTCTATAACTAATAACCAAAGTTCAGGCAAAAAATTCCTTCCACCTTCAATGTTCATGGGGTTACATGCCATGGAGGTTGTTTACCTGGGTTTAAATTTATATCAGCACTCACATGCAAAATAGTCCCCAGAGATCAAAGATAACAGATTTTAGAAGTAACTCTAGAAATAAATGGGCCCTTCTTGCAAGACTGGAGCAGTACATCCATCCACAGTTTAAAGAGGCCTTATGGAGTATTTCATTTTGGAGTAATGGAATTGTTCTAAAATTTTTGAGATGATGAATGTACAACATTGTGGTTATACTAAAAGCCATTGATTATACACTTTGCATAAATCAAACGGCATGCGAATATATTGCAATAATATTGCTTAATAAACAAATAAATAATTGTGCAAGAATTGCCAGAATTTTTTTTCTAAAAAAGACAAGTAGCTCCCTCATGCTTAATGTATGTAGAATTTTTAATAAGGCCTATTGTAAAAGTGTGGCGATGAATAGAGTTGATGTTAACACGTTATGATGAGTATAACAAACACTGCTTATTTCTAAATGTGATTGGGGCCAAAAAGGGTAGTCTAGGGATGTAATGTCAATTGAAAGGAAACTAGAGAATAATTTAGGGTTTGTATAACATAGTGATTTGGTTGGTGGATGAAGATTGTGGTTAATAGTATAAATATAAGAATTCTCTTCTTTTAGAAAAAGAATACAGTGATACTTGGGAAAATTACAACTAATATAACTTTTGGATGATAGTTTGCAGTATTTTTGCAGCCATGACAATGAAGATATTATATCAATTCTATGGGAAGATATTATATCAATTCTATATCAATAGGGGGATATAAGGGAATATGGAATTTTTCTTTTTGGAGTAATGAAAACATTCTAAAATCAACTGAGGTGATACCACAACTCTATATGAAAATGAGAGTGACAGAGTGTACACTTTGAATGGATTATACAAGGCCTGGGACTGTATAACACTGTGAATCCTGCGGTGGAAGACAGAATGTGTTTAACAGGACAAATATGAGAACATGCTGTCATGAACTATAACAAATATATAATAGTAATACAGGGTGTTAATAATAAGGTGGATAGGTGGACTGGGGGGAAAATGCACCAAATGTAAGATACTGGCTATAGTTAGTAGTAATATTTTGATGATGCTTTTTCATAGTTTGTAACAAATGTTTCACAACAATACAAGGTGTTTGTGGTGGAGTGACTTATGGGAGCCCCGTATGATGATATGCATGTTTGTTTTGTAAGTTCTCAACTTTTACTACACACTTATTATTTATGTATATTCATATACAAATGATACATTTCAATAATTTTAAAAATGAAAACAAAACAAAAAAGCAAGTAGCCCCCAAAGAAGAAATGACTCTGAGAGAAGAGGGAAAATATAAAACTTAAAATACCTTGACTAAACAGTTAAAAAGAGGTACATTTTCACAAGAATACCAAGAATTAGGCTAATAATGTATTCAATATCTCAAGTCTGTCACTAGTTACTAAACATTAGTTTACAAAAAACAAGAGTCATCTTTTTAACTTTTGGACAATTATGCTTTGATGCAGCCTGGAGCTATCTGTTTAATCTAGTTCCTTAAGTAGGATGATGAATATCTTATTGATTTGATGATTCATTTATTTAAAAAGTTACTAATCCTAGGTTTATGTATAAACCTATTGTGGAAGTTGAGGGGCTACACAGCTGATTTCATCATTGAATCATTGCAGATACATGTGTATTATTACTTAAGTACTTTTATTACCTGCTGTGATGTCCCTTGTTGGATGTCCTGGCTTGGAAAGACTCAGTTTGAGTTTACCATCATTGAGAGCAAGGAGGAAGCCACCCAAACCATGTTGAAATTGGGTGGTCAGCAGAAGCCCTGCTCTGTTCCACGTTCGAAATTGGAAAGTGACAGACACTTTGTCCTCACCGGAGGTGACTGGCAGGGACAAGTAACTCCTGGAGTTCAGAAAAGTCACAGGGACAGTTTGAGGTTGGGAACATGAGAAGGACACATTTCCCTGCAAATACAGTAAAAGAGGATGTTAGGAGGGTGCCACTGCTTCCATCTCATTGTTAATAGGTTGTCTAAGAGTTACAAATATATCTTATCAACCTCAGAGCAAATAAGGATTTCAAAGCCAGGCTTCCCCATCAAACCTAAAACCATGACATTTACCTAATAGTCCTTCAAACCAAAGCATTGCTATATGCTGGCCAAATCTATTCTTGAACATTTTAGGAACAATTCTATCTTCTCTGTTTCTCAGCATTAGCCAAGGAATCCCGAGCCGACTATTGTCCAGGCCTTGTACTGGGCCTGGGGAAACAACAATAAACCAGATAATTTTCTTCTCTCGAGCTGTCTAGATTTCCTTACCCAGTATGTCGACCAAAGTTCTCCAGGATCACCTACTCCAAAAACTTTCCTTTAATTGCCTTGATTATGCAAATGTGATGACATGTCTGTTGCCCAGTTGTCAGACACACCTTACTCTAGGTTAGAGGTGTGCTCTAGCATGTCTCAAGAAAAGGCTGGTGGCAAGGATGGAGCTCGTCCTAACCCCAAGCTGGCTGTCTCTCTGAAGCACGCATGGGCTGCGTTACCAGAGGGAGTCGACTTGTGTAAGGTTCGACCTTCTTTCCTGCAGGCAAGCTTTTATTTTCATATAGTTCTGTTTTGAAAGATACCTTTTTAACCCTAATTTATCTCTCTTGCTCCAGTCGCAAACTTATTTTTACTCAAAGACAACGTTTTAATAGGAAGAATTTAAAGCAATTCCAATTAGGATCTCTACAAGAATTTAAATTCATATGGAAGAATACATCCCCCAAAATTTCCCTTCTCCAAAGGAAAAAAAAAATGTGAAGCAAAGCAGCAAGATGGAATTTAATGTACTGAACATCAAAACATACCATAAAAGGCACTATAATAGAGTCAATATGGCATTGGCATAAAAATAGTTAAATCAAAGGAATGGAATACTGCCATAAATATATCTGAAAATATATGTACATTTATATGTAATGAAGGTTATGACTAAACTCTGTAGGGAAAAGGCTGGGCTAGTTAGTAGAGGAACAACAGGCACCCACAAGACAGAATATAAAAAGTGATCATTATCATAGGTCACATAAAGAATAAATTCTAGATAATTAAAAACTTAAATAAATTCTAGGTAATTAAAAATTTAAACCAACTTTTAAAAATATTGCAGGAAAATCCATGAGACTATATATAGATTTTAGGATTTTAAAGACATTCCCAAGCAAAACTCACTCCAAAGCTAAAAAGAAATGTATAGACAGTTTGAAGATATACAAAAACAACTCATTTATATGCTTAACAAATCATGAAATATTTAGCATAAATTTGATAAATATAAAAAAAAAATATTTGGGCCACTCATGATAAAAGATTTTCTATAAAATATAAAGCTCTCCTATAAATTGACAAGAAAAAGTCAAAGAAAATAAAAATCGGGCAAAATAATAAGAATGAACAATGATCAGAAAAGCAAATCCAAATGGACAACAAAAATGTGAAAAGATTGCTTAAATTTACTGGTGGTCAGATCAATGTGAAATAAGAATGAAATATCACTTCATGTCCATCGAACCAGCAAAAATTTAAAAGATGTATAGCACAGCCTGCTAGCTGGATGTATTAGAAAGGGTATTGCCACACATTGCTGGTGGAACAGCCTTTAGGAAATCAACCCAACAACATTTCTTAAAATGTAAAACTATATGAACATTTAGTTTATAAACATATAAACATTTGGCCAAGGAATTCTACTCCTGGAACTTTGTCTCACAGAAATAAAAGCCTCAGTGCCTCAAAACACATGTGCAATGACATGTGTTATTGCTTAGTTTATAGCAGCAAAAAAAGGAGAAATAAAGCAAATGCCTTGAATAGAAAAATGACTAAGTAAATGATGATACAGTCTCATAATGAAATGTTACACATCCATTATAAATTAGAACTATACCAGATAATGAAAGAATTTCCATGAACTATTGCTGTATAAGAATATTAAGGTGCAGAAAAGCTTATATAATGTGATCCCATTTTTGGAAACTGCCAAATATGGATGCATATATATTCATAAACATGCATGTGAAAATGAGTCTACAGCTCTGTGTAGGATTACTAAATGTGGCCACACATCGAAGGACCAATGCTAACTCAGTATCACTGGGGATGTGGTGGGAGGCAATACAGAAATATGGGAGGAGGGAGAAAGAAAACAAAAGCAATCAGAAAGAAGGAAAGCTACTGTGTAAAAAATCCTTTATATGATCACACTTCAACAATCATGCAAGTGTGTTCACACATATATAAAAACTAAACCACAAATACATAAAAAAAGTACATAGGTTTTGTATCTTCCCTGCTTTCAGAAAAGGTGCATTTTTAAACTGAACAAACTAATTGCAGCTCCCTTTTCTCCTGAACTTGGGTTTAAGCTTTCTTACCATGATGCGGATCTGTGGTTTGTGTTTCTTGGACAAATCAATGATATCCTCTCCATTATAATAAAGATTTTCTAAACACCCACGAAAGTTTTTATGTGGAAACACCACTGATTTTCCACCTCCAGCAATCCCTCCAAAGCTGATCTTAGAAAGAAAAAAATGACATAAATAATGTTGTTTAATGATTTTCTGATTACATGGCTAAAACATTAATGATTAGTTGGTATAGTGATAATCTTAAATCTATTTTGCATCATTTTACATTGTGTTAATTTCAAATGAAGTTTTGAGATGCAAATTTATCAATCTGTTTATATATAATATATGCATGAGAAAAAATATCCTTCGCACAATTTGCTAGCCATATGTCTCTGTTGTTTATTCTTGGAGAATAGTAAATCTTTATTTCCATGGTAAATCTTCATCAATGGAACAATATTTCCTACTGTGATGGCATTCTACTTTAAAAACATTTCTAGTACCCAGTTATTAGGTTACTACTGTATTTTACCATTATATCAATAGGTTAGGATAATTAAACAATGGCTAATATTCAAACCAAAATCTACTGTAGGTCTCATCTACCAAGGCCGTTTATACCAAACAAATATTGAAATTTCCTGATTTGCTCTGAAAGATACTTCATGAAATTAAGATATGCTAAACAGAACTAACAAGACAGATGTTATATTTTAGGGAAGGGTAGAGATATGCGGGAATGTGCTGCATATAATTGTTAGGCCTTTAAAAATTTTAATAAACTGTATTTTGATTTCTGTACATTTGGCTCTCTTGCTATTTAATAAATTATGTTGAAATATATGTTGATCATGTTTCCAAATTATACCAGGTTGCTTATCCTGGTTAGGATTGTCCTAATACAAGAGGAAATCCCCCAGGTTAACTGTCTACAACCATACACCAGATATAACATGGAAGAACTGCCTGTGGCAGTTTGGAGCTGGATGGACCCTGGTAGAGAATGTACTTAGAGATAATCCATCCCTGTGCATATAAACGTTTGTAGGTCGGACCTTTTAATTAAATCACCTCAGTTAAGGGCTTCTGATTAGATTGCATGAGCCGGGGTAGGTCTTAATCCTCTTACTGGAGTTCTTTACAAATGGAGGAATAAAGAGCTGTAGACACAGAAAAAAGGCCACAGAGATAGAGAGAAGCCTCCAGAAGTTGACAAACCTGGGAGAGAGGAAAGCCACAGATGGAGCAGCTCAGAGCAGAAGGAAATGAGCCCAGAGGAGAGGAGAAAGGCGAGCAGATGCTGCCATGTGCCTGGGACATTGATGAGAAAGCATCTCTGATGATGCATTGATTTGGAAGCTTTCACAATCTCAGAACTGTAAACTTTTAAGCTAAACCCCATCGTAAAAGTCAATCCATTTCTGGTATTGCGTTGGCTGCCTTCCGCAAACTAAAATGCTATCCAAAAGTAAGCATTTTTAAATATTGCTTGTCGCACTGATAGCTCGTCATCTGTAGACTTCCTAAACTTAACACTGTGCCACTACTTGCTCTCCTTTGAAGATTAATATCCATAAGGGGTAAAATGTCTCAATGGCACATGCCTCTATTTTTGTGCGACAATCACCTCTAGGAAATATCTCACCAGAATTCTGAATTGCAAGGAAAGGGTATTTTTCTATGTACCAGTATTTTCTTTAGAGGTCTATATTGCATTTAAATGATACAATCGGTCATACTTAAAAAGTAATCTTCACACCTCATAATCAAGATCCAAATAACGTGGTCCCCCTTTTGCCTGAAAATGCTGAGTGTGTCTGTCTACGGTGAAGTTGACGTGTGTGCCAAGGAGCTCGATGAGGACAGAATGCCAGTGCTGATCATCCAGCAGGCTGCCCAGGGAGAGGTGAGCATGGGCATCAGGTAGGGGCAGCGGGGCATCACCTTGGAGGAGAGGAAATGAAGGTTCAGTTATTTCAGTTCAAAACAATGGTTTCTCTTTAATTCAGCATATCTCCCAACAGTTGCACTTTCTTTATATCCTTCTATCCCAGAACTGGCCAGCTAGTTTTATCTTAATCTTTAAGCACAATCTTGACACTGAGCAATTTCTTCTATATTCATTTGTTGGTGTTGTTATTATTAATTGCATTTTCACTTTTCAAGAAAATATTTTCTTCCTAAAGACCTCATTAAAAGCTCAAAATTTTACATTTAGCCACCTTTACTTCTATGACATTATTATGAGCTATTTATCAAGCATTTTATGATGGTCTTCTTATACAAGGCTCAAAATATAAAACATTTTACATAAAAGCATATCCAATATATATACATGTTGGATTTAAAAATTGCAGTTTCACCTAAATAATAGATTTTCAAAAACACACATTGCCTTGGAGTATTTACCTGAATTGAGGAATAAGAAGAGTTTGCCTTTAACTAATTCTAGAGTGATATGTTTGCCATTTTGTCCTTCTCTGTGGAGTACTATCCCATTGCTCTGTCTGGTTTTAAATTTCAAAGAAATAACATCTTTTGTTGGACTCATGGATTTCTGATTGTATGTGTACAGCAAGGAACTTTTTCCATCGAAATTAACCATCTCAGATCCTACAATGGAAGATATTTAAAAGTTATGTCAAGTGTAAATACATAGTGCATTTTATTTTATTTTATTTATTTATTTTTTTTTTTAAGATTTTTATTTATTTATTCATTTATCCCCCCCTTGCTGCTCGTGCTCGCTGGGTCAGCCAACCACGCCGTGCGGGCGGGCCTGCCCTCACCAGGAGGCCCCGGGAACCGAACCCGGGGCCTCCCATATGGTAAACGGGAGCCCTACTGATTGAGCCACAGCCGCTTCCCCATAGTGCATTTTAAATACATGCCAGTGACACACCAAATATATGGCAGATCTCTGTCTATTTATCATGGGAAAAGAAGGCTTCTGCCAATTTCCTCTTGATATCAGAAGCTGATATACCTAAACTCCACAGCTTGTCTTTTCTATCAATTTCCCCAAAATGTATCATTTAGAAAAATACTTCTGTTTCATCTTATTCTAATTGTCTTCTCTACCTCCCCCGTAACCCCGCCCCCACCTCCAGCCCCAAAATGGCTCCCTTGGCTGTTTGCTTGTTGTTTTTGCTCACTGTCTGCTCATTGTCTGTTTGTTTTTTCTTTAGGAAAGCAACTTCCCCTGTTTAATATATCCCTGTATATTTTGCCATCATTCAACACAAGTTTATCTGACAGGTTGTGATAGTTCTCGCCTACTGGAGAAAAGGTAAAATGTGTCACTCAGTGTAAATGGCTTACTTGTTTGGGAACCAGTGGCTCTGACTTTTAACAATTCTCATATTTGTTCTCAAATAGTATTTTGTCTGGCCATAAAAGACACACATATACACAGTATATATACCACTTTAAACTCATATTAAAAGCTCTTAAGTAAACTGTCATATATTTAACCTCAACATTTTGGCTCAGCCACAGCACTAGGGGTACACTCATTTTGTGGTTTCTCATAGTCACACTGTAAAGGTGTTTTTGCGGCATATCATTGCTTGGATTTTATCATATATTCTCAGCTTCCAAACAGTATCTTTTCACTTTTCTTTTCATTATCAAGATTACATGCATGCAGTTTATATTAAAAAGTTGCATTTATCATTAATATAAAAGAACATCAGTCAAAACCAGGTGCAGATGAAACAATAGATACACAAAGGAATTCATATTATCTAGAAAAATCTTTCATATATTTTCTTTTTCACAAGTAAAAAGAAAAGTCTTTGAAGCCAATGATATGGCATCTTTATTTAATTGGGAAAAAAAACCTGAGGCTAATGTACACATCAAAATGTATTTCATTAAGTAAGTAAAATTTTATCAGAAACCATTATGGTCACAACTCAAATGAATTATCCACTCTGTGCAATTAACTTTTGAAAATTCAGAGATCTGATTCACATACCAAGTACATAATATATAAAAACACTGCTTTCTGTCTAAACATCATGTTATGAAACAATTATTCCTCATTGCATAACTAAAGGGAGGTTACTGGTAAAAACACAAATCTCTGTCAAATACAAATGAAGCCTTTCTAGCTTCTTTAATGACAATAAGTGAATGAAAACTTTTGGTAACAAAGAATTGAAATGCTTTCACATTTCAGCAGTACACTTTATGTATTTGTTGGTTACTGAAAGGTCATGATAATAAGTAAGACATTATTGCAATTAGCTACAACAGATTTTTGTGCCATCAATGATTTTGTCTGGGTTATTCTGGTTTCATCATTTGCATCCTCAGCTTCCCTAGTGCCACTTGCCACTCTTGCTCTGAAACAGCAACACTGATCTTCTAATGGTGTGGTTCTCAAACTGAAGCGGCATCAGAATCATCTGGAGAACTTGGTAAACAGACTGGTGGGCCCCCCACACACACTTTCTGACTAAATAGGTATTGGGCTAGGCCTATGAATTTGCATTTCTAACAAGTTCCCTAGTGAGACTACTGCTGCTGTCTTGGTGAACACATTTTGAGAACCACTACCATACTGCACCTAAATTATAGTGCCTGGAACATTCCCTTCAGGCAAAACAGGGTAATAAAAATTTCACTGAAATTTACTGGGTAATTGAGACTCAAAATAATGACCTGAACACCCTCTTGTCGGAACGCATTGATTTTCTAATGTGATTGCTAACACTTGTATCTAAAACAATTCACCGTATGTGAATCATCAAATTACAGCTTATAAGCCAATTTGACATATAGTTTGATAGATTTCTAAGCCAATAAAGTGACCAAATTAAAACATAGATATGTAGCAAAATGAGTATAAAATAACCACTTAAAAATAATGAATCCTGCAACCACTCCAGTAGTTTAAATAAAATCTTAAATGACAATAAATTCAAGCTTAACTTAGGGGGAAAATGATAGACAAAATTCATTCATGGCCTTTAGCAGTTTGGAATCTGGAGCTGCCCCTTCTCTTCACCTACAATGATCCATGTTATTCTGCAGCAGGGGTCACAAACCTACAGATGATGGGCCAAATGCAGGCCCCAATCTGGTTTTGTACAGCCCCATGAGTTCACTTTTAAATGGTGGTTACAAACCAAACACAAAAGCAAAGAATAAGAAGAATAAGAAGCAGAGAATGTATGTGGTGTGCAAAGCCTAAAATATTTACTAAGTGGTTTTTAACAGGAAAAGTTTGCCAAACCCAGTTCTACAGCATTACAGCCAGTAATGGTTAGTGTGTTTTGTTGCAGATTACTTGGATGTGTCTGTGTTAAGAGTCAGCCTCAAAATCAGGCAATATGCCATCCTGCTTTGGCATAAATATTGAAAACTCTTTTTTGTTTTAAGGACCTTGCAAATGTAATTATTTTTTTTGACATTCATATGGTATCATTCAATACACTCCACATATGCCTATTTTTGGAGAATATATTTTATAAGCTAAAGATTATTTTGTTATTTCAATTTCTGGCTAGATAATTCTTTGTATAATATTAAAGATTTGTTTTGATAGATACAGTTTTCCATAGCTTCAAACTCTGCTTTGTCAAGGATATTCATTATATAGAGTTAGATATTGTTATTAAAAGACTGTTTAATTTCTATCTGCTCCCTTCTTGACCTAAGTTCCATTCATTCTACAAGTACACGTCCATTCAGATAATAGTGATGCAGCATCTACAGCTGCCACACCCTGTGCTAGATGCTGGGAAAAAAACAGTGAACAAGGCAGATAGTGCCTTACCATCACTGAGCTGAAAATTGGCTCCATATTTTCTAACTTTTACTATGATGAAAGAGTGTATTCTGTGCGGACACCCTGAATTCTTATTGTGGGTTGCCAAGAAAACTATAGTGATAAGGAAACAGCTTACAGCTCAGAATAGAAAAGTAGGAGAAAGGTGGGCTCTCCTTTGGTGGAAATGTACTGAAAGCAAGAACAAAATGACTCAAGGGAATCAAGAAACCATGCCGATCATATATTACCCTTCATATAACATTTTAAAGTATGCATTGGAAAGCACCTATCAAACAGGATCAAATTTGTAAAATGGCATTTACTCACAGTTATTCACTAATCACCCTGAAGATTTGAAAAAAAATCAGTCAGTCAGTATGATGGTTAATTTCATACATCAACTTGGTTAGGTGATGGTGTCCAGTTGTTTGGACAAGCAAGCACTGGCCTGATTATTACTGTGAGGGTATTTCATAGATGGATTTACATCTACAGTCAGTTGATTCCACTGCAACTCATTGCATCTACAATCAACAAAGGAGACTGCCCTCAGCAATGGGGTGGGGGGTCCCCTCACCCTGACAGTTGGAGGTCTTAAAACCAGAAATGTGCAATTCAGGAGTAAGAAGGAAGACTTCCCATCACTCTTTTGGCCAGCCTGCTTTCCTAAGGCATTCAACTCTACCTTCATTGGAGGTTCAAACCCATGGCTTGCTCTACAGAATTGGGACTTGTTAATCCCCACTGTCATGTGAGCTAATTCCTAAAATAAATCTCATCTATCCTGTTGGCTCTGTTTCTCTGGAGAACCCTGACTTATACAGACAGTACATTAAAAAGCAGCAGTTTAAAAAATTAGCACTAAATACTCAACCACAATAGATAAAAAAGTAAATGAAAGCTTCAAATGTAGGGATAGAGAGCATTTAGCTCAATAAGTCAGCAACAACTAGCTCCCCAAGAGTGCTGATGGAGCCATGGTCGCTCTTGAATGCAATCTACTTACTAAGTAGAGCCTATCCTGGTGCTTGAGCTATAGATCTGGAGTGACCTGCAAAAGCAAACTTTCAAGTCTTTTTTTTAAATATATATTTTTATTTTTTTAAAGATACTTAGATTATATGAATGTTACACAAAAAAAATATAGGGATTCCCATATGCCCCACTCCCCACCAAACTTTCAAGTCTTTGTGCCCATTGATAATTCTAAGGTGAACTTGTTCCCTTCTGCACACTAGCATTAGCTTTTTGTTATTCGAATCTTGTAAGAGCAACTAAATTTTTTATATATCCATAATTAACACAAATAACCCACTTTAATAATCATTTGGATGAAAATGCCAAAATAACAAATTAAATTTCTACTTAGCATCACACTTAGCAACTTTTGTAAGATGATTTCATGAAAAGTGTCTTTGAATGTAATTTAACTATTTAAATTGGTGGAACGGAAAATGATGGATTGCAAAAGGAATCAGTAGTTTCCTCAACTGCAAGAGTACAGAACCCACATTCCCAAAAGAGTTGGATGAAATGTGATACTCAGTTGAATGTAGGAAGTGTTTTTCCAATTTTATGTGATTTTAGTCTATAACCAGAAGTTTTATTAATTGAGGTTATATTTTGGTGACTGAATTACTAACAATAGTATTAGAGTAAGCCTCTGATATATTAGTCCATTAGAGAAAGGAATCCATTTTACCAGCAATGAGATAAAATTTGTGCTGATATATTTCTACCCTCTTGTTCTAGTCCCACAAATAGCCATCTCTTACAGTGATTGTAACAACACCGTGCAGTAGTTCAGACAAAGAATTGTGGAGTTGTCCTGTGAGAGTCTGAATCCTGGTTCTACAGTGTGGAAAACCTATGCGCTCTATGTCTTGGTTTCCTCTTCCATAAAAAGCTAAGAGTTTTTTCCATATGGCCTGACGTCTCCATTTTGGACTTCTCCCAGACTCAAAACCATGACTCAAAAAATTCCCGTGGCTTAAGCAACCTGTGTCACAGTATTTGTCTTAGCAGCTAGAAAACTAAAACATTCATCTTACCAAGTGTATTAGCCAGGGCTCTCTAGGGAAATAGTATGAGAGATATTTGTAAACAGTATGAGATTTTATAAGAGTCTCTCATGTGACCGTGGGGATGCACAAGTCCAGGTTCCACAGGCAGGCTGCAAACCAGGGGCTCCAATGAAAGTCCAATGAAGGTCCTTAATGAGTTTCCAGGATACATTGGCTGTCTAAAGATGAGCTGGGAAATTCTCTCTGAATGCTGAAATCACTTCCCCTTTTAAGGCATTCAACCGATTGAATAAGAAATCACTCACTGCCTTCCCTATCTCCCTAGTTGATGCAGATGTAATCTCCCTAGTTGATGCAGATGTAATCAGCCATCTATGTAGTAAACTCACCAATGACTAAAACCCATAAATGTCCTTGTATTACAATTAGCCTGGGCTTGCTTGACCAAACAACTGGGCACAATTACCTGGCCGAGTTGACACATTAGCCTAAGTATCACACCCAGTATGGTGCTTTGCACAAGGTAAAACTAGAACTGAGTTAATACTATTTGTGATCTAGTTTATCTGCTTTCTACTTTTCTGTAACTAGAACAGATAACATGGTCAGCGTCCTCTCATAGTGCTAAAACCCATGATTAATTTTCCCTCAGATTCTTATATATCCAAAATTATCACAAAGTCACTGCTTCCACTTTTTGTTGACTTTCTTATATTCCAATCAGTGCATTTCTACACTGAAATCTGCTAAGAGTTGGACTCCACTACTGAAGAGCAGGAGGTCCTATGTGTAGCCCCTTCTCTCAATATTCTTCTTAAACATTTCGAAATGCACGTTCTTTGTTTTTATAGAGTATTAACAGCAGCATTATAAACATTGATGCATGCTGAGGCTGTTAAAGGCTATTTGTTTTTCATTGTAACAGTCAATATTTTAAAAAAATAAACAATCTTTTAAACCAATCGATTACTTGTTCTGTTCCACTCTCCTCTTCCCTCCTTACTCCTCTTATTTTCAATGCCTCATCTGGAACAGGACTGGATATACCAAATTGATGACTGGCAAACCCTCATGGGGCTCACTATTGCCACCCCTGTTTATTCCACATTCCTAATATTTCCTCTTCCTTCCCTCCCTCCCTCCCTCCTTCCTTCCTTCCTTCTTCATTCTTTCCTTTTTTCCTTACTCCCTCCCTCCCTTCCTTCCTTCCCTTGTTCTTATGAAACAATCAACACACCAATAAAAATAAAATAACAATTCCATAGTGGTACTAGTACAATACAATATGATGGGGACAGTACAAGTTGTCATGGAAACACTTGAGAATGACACCTAAAGTGAAGATGGGAAGTCAAGGAAGATGTCACGCAAGAAGGGACAGAAAAGTTCCAAAAGATGAACACGAATCTAGTTAAAGAAATGAAGGGTGAACGTGGGGAGTGTCTGGGAGTCCGTGACTTCAGAGACTTGTGATGAGGATATCGCTTTGGAATTGATCGGACCACGTCTGAGTGGTGTGGGAAACTCATGAAAGTGGACGAGTACCCAATGGAAGAGCTCTTTAGAGTAAATTGCAAGATGTAGAACTTACTGATTTTAGTCTAGAAATACACCAACTGGAATATAAGAAAATCAACAAAAAGTGGAAATAGTGAATTTGCAATGATTATGGATATATAAAAATCTGAGGGAAAATTAATAATGGGTTTTAGCTCTATGAGAGGATGCAGATCGTGTTATCTAAGGGAACGCGGAAAGGGGCAAGGAAAGAATGAGAATACTGTGCAGTGAGGAATGATTCAGACAGCAGCCCCCCATCACCAAATACACTCTCACCCCCTGTCTAGAAATGGGAGAAAGGCTCCTGAGTTAGAGAAAATGTATAGGCAAGGCCTGGAAACCATTAACTTGCACAATGTTTAAAGGAATAATGAATACATCACTGCTAATGGTGTGTAAATCTGAAACCAAAAAGAGAGATCGCATATACGAGACATATGTCAAGATAAGTAATCTGGACACTATCATCAATACAAACAGGGCAGTGGAAATGCAAATGAAAAAGAAAATAAATAACTATCATTTTTAGCAATAAACCGTATCAGATTAAATTGCTATCGATGATAAAAATGCTAAGTGCTTTGCTTGAACAATTATTCTTATTAATAATAAAAATAAAAAGAATATATAGCCACTAATACACCCAATTAGAGGACAGACTTTGTGTTATTTTTTTTTAAGTAGTGTTGATAAATTATCAGTCTGAATTTTTTGTGCCAGGAGCCCCTTGTGCCCAACAGTTTGTGTTTGCTGAAGTTAGGGGAGCCAGCAGTTCCCATGACAGCTCTACAGCCCACTATTTCTTAGGGAATCAGGCACACAGCTTTGATCTTCCTGGTACCAACCACTAGCCCAAGGAGCTGGAGTAAATATCTCCTCATGAAGAGACATCAAGCTAATGGCAAATCCCCATCAAAGAGCACGTTCTGCTTTGAAGTCAGTAAACCTGACGTTGTTTCCAGTGTAATGGGAGAAGAAGAAACTAATTTCATGGGATAAAAGAGAAAGTCTAAATATCGGATTCTTAGCCATTGCAGCAGAGAGTGCATTTATAAATTCAAAAGAACACAGAGGGAAGGAAATGACCAACAGACAAAATGTTGACGGTAAAGCAACACTATCCAAGTTAAGTATTAGATGGAAATACAAACAAAGGAAAGCAGAGACAGGGTTAGGAAACTGAATGAAAGTGGAGCATATCTGAGATGTCATCAGAAAGGGGTCATTAAGCCAAGGCTGAAAGGATCCTTTAATTTGGGATGGACTTACTTGGGCGAGCCTCATCTTTAGAAACTACTCATTGTCTGTGGGATTACCTAAGAAGAAATGATATTATTCCACCCCCATCCCTGCACCAACAGAACCCCGAAGTTCCTGCCTTCATGCTTTGTGCATGCCGTGCCCGCCCCCCTCCCCATGAGCTCCTGAGCCCGTATGGTTTTCTTTCTGAAATCTAACTGTTGTAAAGATTCCTTATCTCATCCCAACTGACTGATCTCTTTACTCCCCAGGTCCTATATTCTTATTTTACACCTGTTTTGTATAATTTGATGACTTTCCATAATGTCTTGATAAAGAAAATGAATAACTTTAGAATCATCAACCATACCTAGTATCTAACCAATTTCACTGCAAATACCAAGTGCCCAATAAAATCTTCCATGATGATTGGGGGAATAAAGAAATGAATGCATGAGTAATAGAGCAGTTAAGAGTACCAAACTTGGGGAAAAGATCCATTTTTAAATCCTACATCTTAATGGCCGAGTGAACTTGGCCAACATCTTAATTTCTCTAAATTTCAGTTTCTTCCTCCTCTGAAGCAATGTGGTTACTAAATAATCTAATTAATGTGGTTGGTATGAAGGTTGAATGATAAAATGTCTGTAGATAACAACATCTGGCACATTAAATTCTCCAAATATGGTATATATCTCTATTGTACTGTTCTGCAAGTGGAATGCTTTGATCAGGCACAGAATAAGTCAAAAGGTATGATAAACTATCATGATCAAACAGCAAGCCTCAAAAGACGTTCCATCCAATTTATTCTTTGGGATATACTCCAGTTTCCATAAAATTATTTTTATTTTTATTTTAACTTTTTTAATTTTTAATTTTTTTAAAGATATTTAGATTGCATAAAAAATGTAGCGGATTCCCATATGCCCCCTCTCTACCCCTCCCACACTTTCCCACATTAACAACATCCTTCATTAGTGTGGTACATTTGTTAAATCGATGAATACATATTGGAGCATTGCTACTAAGTGTGGACTATAGTTTACATTATAGTTTAAACTCTTTCCCACACAGTTTTGTAAGCTATGACAAGATATACAATGGTCTGTATCTGTCACTGCAAAATTATTCAGAACAATTCCAATGTCCTGAAAATGCCCCCATATTACACCTATTTTACCCCTCTCCCTCCCCTCAGAACCTCGGGTGGCCACTCCCTCCACATCAATGATAAAAATTCTTCCATTGCTAGAATAACAGTAAGTCTACTCTAGTCCATGGTTCATTCCCCAATCCTGAGGATTCAGGGAAGGTGATGCCCACCCCACTACTAATTGAGAGAGGGCTTAGATCCCATGGGGCAGATGGATGGGGCTATCTTGCTTGTGGTTGTAGACTCTCTGTTCCTTGGGATGATTGATGTCCTTCAACATTTCCTTATTAGTTGCCCTGGGTGAGTCCAATGAACTGGAGAACAGATGTTGCAATTCTCTTGAGATTCAGGGACTAACAGGCACATGGAAAGCCCAAAGATTTAAGTCTCTTGGACATACACCTATCAACTCTAGTACTAACAATAAGTTCATATATAAGGGGCAAAAGAGCCATGCGTAGGGAAACAACAACTGAGTCCAACTCTGTCACACTGGGAAGCATAAATTCCAAAGTAGGGCCCAC
The DNA here is from genome assembly GCA_026826555.1 of Tolypeutes matacus. Taxonomy (NCBI): domain Eukaryota; kingdom Metazoa; phylum Chordata; class Mammalia; order Cingulata; family Chlamyphoridae; genus Tolypeutes; species Tolypeutes matacus. Next base: position 5,386,360 of record JAKSZT010053762.1, on the reverse strand, counting down.
TGACAGGGCATCAAACTCCTGAGCTGTCTGCCCTGCTTCTGGTTTCTGGATGTCTCTAGAGCCCTCAGGAGCCCTGCTATTTGAGGTAATATTTACTGTGGCAGTCAATGAGATCCTGCTGAAATCTGCATAAGCACAACCTCTAGAATGACCTCCCGACTCACTTTGAAGTCTCTTAGCCATGTAAACTCATTTGTCTGTACCTTTTTCCCCTTTTGGTCAGGGTCTTTTTCCAGTTGCATTGCTAGTTGGTGATTGGTATTAACCCCTCAGTGCTAGGGAGGCTCATAACTGGGAGTCACATCCAACGCTGGGGGGAAGGTGACGCATATATATACTGAGTTTGGCTTAGAGAGAGCCCATATTTGAGCAACAAAGAGACTCTCAGGAGATAACTCTTAGGTACACTATAATACTAGGCTAAGTTTCAATTTCAAAAGAAAATGTTCGTAAGTTCAGTCATCAATATCAGTGGGCCATCTTCCTTCACTAGTCATTGCCCTTGTACTAGGGGGATTCTTGCTGTCCCATTAGAGAATGTGGCAGAACTCCCCAGGATGGAAATTGGATATTCTTTCCGTTATTATGTGAATCTCCAGCCACTGTGACAATGCCATCAATGCTTGAACTCTTTCAAATGCCTTATAGGTATGTCCCAGGTGAACCTCCTCCCATGCATCCTCCATCACTGACACCCCACAACAAGTTGTAACCCTTCTGTCATACAAAAGTTCTTCAAAAATGAAGCCAATAAGCTCTCTCTGCCTGGAAAAGCCCGCACCAAACCTTGGTGCGTATTTCCATCTTTCTCTCCCATTTCTCAGCAAGCTTTGTTCTTTCCCCCATTTCCCAAATAAATCCTTTTTACTGGCCTAACTAAAAAAAAAAAAAAAAAAATGAAGGCAATAAAATAGCCAAATACAATAAAGAAAACAAAATAACATTGATAGTTTTAAACATAAGAAATAAAATACAGAACTATTTTTTTAAATAAAAATAAAATGGAAAAATTGGGATATTAAAAAATAATGAAAAATATATTTTTTAAATTTTTTGACATTTTGCCTTTCATCACTGTAAGATCTGTTGTCCTGTATGTACAGTGACATTTTCTTCCATTTATTCTCCCAGTGTCTTACTTTTTTTCATTTTGTCTTCAAAGAAGTTTTAGGTTACAGTAAAGTCACATATAGAATAGAGGGGACTCCCATTTACCCAACATACTCCCCCCTTTACCCCTTCTCGTATTAATAACCTTTTTAAATGTGGATGATACATTTGTTACAACTGATCTCCAAAATATTGAAACATAGCCACTAACCATGTTCAATGCTTTACATTGTGATTTACATTTTGGACCATACACTTTTATAAATTTTTGATGACATTTAACATGGCCTGTATCCATCATTGCAAAATCATGTAGAATAGTTGCATCGCCCCCCAAATACCCTCTGTTCCATCTATTCTATTCCTGCCTCCCTTCCCTTTGGGCCCAGGGTGACCACCAGGCTTCACTCCTTGAAGGACAAGATTCATAGTTACTTGCAACAGCACTGAAAGTTTGACACACTGGCCTGTCCTCCCCTATTAGGAACCACCCATGCTCTCGAGAAACTCCAACTCCTCTGCTAGAGAACATATCAGGCCTCCCCAGGCTGGGAGTTCAACTCCTTCCTGCTCATTATGTGGGTCTCCACCCACTGATACATCACACTATGACAAAATGATCGCTCACACACACCCTAAAAGCTTGCTCCCGGTGTGCCCTGTTTGTATGTACAGTAACATTTTCTTCCATTATTCCCCCAGTGTCTTATTTTTTTCATTTTATCTTCAAAGAAGCTTTAGGTTACAGAAAAGTTACATACAGAATATAGGGGATTCCCATATACCCAACATCCTCCCCCTTTTATCCTTTCCCCTATTAATAACATTTTATATGTTGGTGGTACATTTGTTACAATAGATGTACAAATATTGAGGCATTGCTACTAACCATGGTCAATGATTTACATTATGGTTTACATTTTGTACCATACACTTTTATAAATTTTGATGAAATTTAACATTAATATTTCCTTTTTGCATTAGTTTAAGAAATTCCTGTATATTCTGGATCTTCAAAATGGCAACCAAATAATTAATTCCTCCCATATATTTCACTGCATGTTTTCATGTCTGTGCTTATGCTCACATTGGCTGTAAGTTTTGCTCCTTTTATCATCAGCCAAAGAAAGAAGAGATGCTGAAATATATATCATGATGTGCTTAAAAAGTAAAACTTTAGGTTGTATGTTACTAGTATAAAAAATAATAAAAGATAGTACTTTATAACACAAACAGTGAATCTTAAGGTAAACTATGGACTAAAGCTAACAGTACAATTATAATAAGATTCTTTCACCAATTGTAACAAAAGTACTTCACTAATGCAAGGTGTTCATAATAGAAGAGTATTTATGGGAACTCTATTTTCTTCAAGATTTTTCTGTAAACCTACAACTTCCCTCTCTCTATATATATATTCTCTAAATATAAATACATATATATTTAAAAAGAAAAGAGGGAAGACATTAAACCCACAGGATGTTTCCGAATGAAGAACAAATGGAAGTTATAGCACACTGGAAGAAAGTTCCATAGTGAGGCAGAGGAAAGTGGAGAGGCACTCAGTCTGGGAGCACGGAGCATCTGCTCCCAGCCCTTAGTCGACTTCCCACACTGAGTGCCAACCCTGTGTCAGAAAATAGGATCGTCCACCCAAGTAAACCACTGTTGTTAATGTGAATTTCCTTCGTTTTATTAAATGCCTCCTGTAAAGCAAGTACTTTGCTAAAATCTAGGAATCTAGAGCTAAATAAGGCTTACTTCTCCTCTAAAGACACAAAAGGCATTCCATAAAAACCATTTCTCCTTCCATAGCCATGTGGTTTGTGGTTTGGCTTTTACGGCATCCCGTGCTAGCATTCACTTAAGGTGGGAAAGCAGCACTTACTGTATGCACATCCATACACCTCAATCCGCATTCCGATCCTGCCCTTGGGGTTCCAGGTTACTGGGAGGAAGCGCAGGAACCTGGCTTCAATGGGAGGCTGGAGCCTGCAGTGCACCACGCTGTCTGCATTGGTGTTTCCTGAGAAACCCTGGAGAACATGGAGAAGAAGATGAAAGTAGCTACAGAATATCACCTTCGCATTGGCACCTCGCGTGTCAGTGAGCAATGAATTGTTTGCTTTGCTCATAAGCAAAAGGCTGCCTTATTGAAAAAACTCTGCTGATGTTTAATGAGATGTGAGAACCTCTCCTCAGTCCCTGGGTTGGTTATTTCCAGGGTAGTTTACACTTCACTGGCACCATTAAACCTGCTATGAACATGGTGCCTTCCATAAAGCTTGCTTTGAGAAAGTTGATTATTCCCTAAATGCTTTCCTTAATCTCAAAGTAGTCAAGACACATAACATTCAGGGAAATCTATCACAATGGTAGCTTGCAAGGGAATTAGAGAACCAGAAGGGACCTGGAAAGTATTTTAGTCCAATAAGGTAGCCAAAAAAAAAAAAAAAAAAAGGTTTATGTTGCTGCATATACACATTCATTATAAAAATCTTATTATGTGATCAATTTTTTTTAATGCAAAATTTATATATACGTGAGAAACGTAAAAAGTATGACACAAACCTCAACACAGCATGGGTCCATTTCTTAAATACCCCCACCTTTTAAATTTCTCTTTAAAGAGTGCTTATTGGAATGATCTATAATTTTACATTAGAAAAAAGTTGGGTGGGTTTCAAGGTCAAATGAGTTTGATGACCCTTTATTAATGAAGCCATTAGCCTCTTACTTCTATTGTCTTGTCCATTACAGTAAGCCCCAGAATCCGCCCTACTGAAAAACAAGTCTTGCAATAGCCTCCTAATTAGATCAAGATTCTTTCAACCATTAGTATCTTAGAGTCACAGGACCAAGCTTCTGCTCTTGAAGATTCAAATTCCTTTTGGAAATTGATACCATTGATTCTTGATTGGATTCTAAACCAGGTTTCCTAGATGACTGATGCTGCAGTGAAACATGAGCAAGCTAAGCTCATCCTTAATGCTGTCCCATCCAAGGACCTGACCAGTTTATGAAAACAAAGACTTAAGGTCCTGTGGTGGTTTGCTATTTTATGTACCCCCAGAAAAAGACAGGTCATAAATTGAATCCATCCCTATAGTTGCAAACCCACTTTTAGTAGGATCTTTTGTTGAGGTTACCTCAGTATGGTATGAACCACCTCATTCAGAATGGAACTTAATCCCATTACTGGTGTCCTTTATAAATGGAATGAACACAGAGAGAGGAGCAGGAGAGGGGGCGGGGAGAGACAGAGAGAGAGAAACTGCCATGGCAGCAAGAAGCTGAAAACAGCTAAACCCAGAACAGAATGGAGAGACCAGCAGATGCCACCATGTGCCTTGTCATGTGACAGAGGAGCCAAGGATTGCCAGCAGCCAGTCTTTGGGAAAAAACCATCATCTGATGATGTCTTGATTTGGACATTTTCAGTGCCTCAAAACTATAAGGTTTTAAGATAATAAATTCCCATTGTCTTAAGCCAAATTATTTCATGGTATCTGCTTTAAGCAGTCTAGGAAACAAAAACACGTGCCCCTAGTGTGTTCCTTTTGAAATCTACTGTCAAACATCAAAACTACCTTAATTCTATAGATTTTTGGAACCCAAAGTCAAAAAACAAAATGTAGTGCTATTTGGGGGGTTTCACCTTTAAGTTTTGTATACTTTGATCACACCATAGTTTAATTATCCAGAAAGCCAAAGACAGAGCATCCTTCATTTAATAGTAATAAAATTAGGAAATATATTTTTAAAAGACTTGCTTTCTTATGCTCATTTGCACCAGAATGTCATCCTTACTGGCATGCAGTTAATTTAAGAGGCCGAGTGTAAGCAAGACAGGAGCTAGGGTTTTTTAGTTTAACCAAGAATGATATCTGCCTCATTATTTAGCTTTTTTAAACTCTGGGCCAGACTTACTACTCAACCAAACCAAATTAGCAGTCAATTGTGCAAACTCATGACCACTTGTGAGTATTCCTTGGACAAATAAATGGAACTAAGAATACAGAAGACTCAGATTCAATGCTAGTGCATGCCTCAACTCTGTAATACTTCTTGACTAGTGAATGAAATACCAAGTTACACACACTCAATCATTTCTCTCTTGTTCAATGAAAGTGTAATCTTTCACCAGTATCGACATCTTTTTTTCAAGCATTAGCAATTGTTATGCCAAGATCAGGTAAGCCTTTTTCCACTGCCTCCATGCTCAGAGGGCAAGTTAAGAATGCCTACCTGCAACATTCTGACTGGACACCCGGGGCTGATGTGGGCAAAGAAGACATCTCTCAGCTCTACCACTTCCCAACACGTGGTCTAAAACTGCGACTACCTGCTGCAGGAGGCAGTTTGAGCTATAATACTGTTTCAACACAATCTAACTTGAAAGGCCTGAAGAGCAATTATCCTGCAGCTGACTCCAGGTAAGCACTCCCCAGGAGGGATAGCTGAGGCTGTGGCTAGTTCTGGTTATTGCTGCCGTGGTTGGCAGAGAAGGCCCATCATCTGACTCTGGAACCTGCTTTCTACATCCCTTCTCAGGTTTTATATCAAAGCATCTAGCTAAACATGACAGGAGCATCTGCTTCTACACTCACTGTACATCCAAATTATAACTCCACTTCAGAATGAAAGTCCATATTTATTTGAATGCACCTGAAAAAATTTTCAAATCTCAGTATAAGAAATATGAAATTATTTCCTAAAAAGGATGCTTGAACAAAATTTTTGTGTTTTCGTTACCTATTATTTATTTCTTAAGTGCCTTTGTTCATTGAATATAAATGCTGGAGACTGTGTATCTGATATGTGTGATTACAATGCCATACAGCAAAAGGAAGTTCTATTTTTAACAGAATTAAAACAGATTACTACTTAAGAAATATTTCAAGTGAGAATAATCTATTTCAACAGTTTATGAATACAGGAGATTAAGACCACACTCATTACACTTCTGAGATCTGCACTCAAAACAAAACATTCATTATATATGGTTTTAATTATATCCAAATACTTAAAATCTATGTATATATGTGTATAAATGATACAATCCTTTAAAGATACAGAAATTAAATGAAATAAGTTTGTGCAGGAGGGATCTCTACTAGTATGTCACTCTCACACATTTGGGGCTTATTACTGAAATGATATTATTTTTTTACTAAAATAATGTTTATACTTATAAAATGTGATATAATCTATTATTTGGATTATATAATTTTGCTTTGGTGTTTCCAAAACAGACATGAATACAGTGGCTGAGCTTTTACCAACTATTCATAGAGTTTCAGAAACAAAGGCCCACACCTCCCCTCTTCTAACAAGTCAGAAAATGAGGATTTCATAGGTACATGAAGAAACACCATCTTTGAAAATATACAGCCATCAGCGATTCCTCAGGAGCTCAAGTCTGGGTTCAGAGGTTTCAACAGGGGACAGCAGGCCTCTTCAGAGTGGACCTATGAGCTCTAGCTGTGTAGTCCACAGCCATTCGATCAAATCCTTCTCCATATCTTTTCAGGTGTGTGACTTCAGGGAATTACCATCTGCTTGTGTAAAGTAGGAATTGTAATCTCTCTTACAATTTTGATGCACTAGTGTAAAGAACTGCATATGCTTTATTTTTTATTTTATTTTATTTTTTACTGGATACATATATATTTTTTAAAATCAAACTATGTTACACAATATATTTGGTTCATAGTAACGCAATCATACAGTATTTGTCCTTTTGTGTCTATGCATCCTCTGTTAGTTATCATGGAATTAGAAAACTAGTCACCCCCTCTCCACTGACAGCTTGAACCAATTCAGTGTGATGAGATTTCCATCTTCAATAGCTTCAAGGACATTGCAATTGAATGCTCAATCTGGTATTAAGAATGAGCAGTGTTTGATAAAGTTTTCAATTGCCATAAGCATGCTCTTTAGCTACACATGAAAATGATGAGAATCTGTAGCTTGGGGTCCACTCACATGGGATAAATATGCTTCCAAAATAATTTACTTAGGAATTAATAACAGTCCCAAAAAGATGCTAATTCCCCATTTCAATTTGTTTAGTTATCATGTTGATGGAATCTAAACAACCTCCAGAAAAGATCACTTATGTGTCTCAGGCAGAATTTTGGTCCCTGGAGTAACATACATCACCATAATTTTGTGTTGATGTCAACAGATGAGTTTCAACACGCCTATTATGCATTCCTCATTTTAGGTCTGAAATATCTGAGTCTCAAGAAATGCTTTTACACCAATTTATTTCAGAATTTGAGGGACAATGCTTACAGAACGGGTTTCCATGATTTAAAAATCAATGAGTCTCTACTATGTGCCACTGTAACAAGATATGTATGATTCAACCACACTGTTAATTGCATTTTAAGACATATAAGGTAAGCGGTGGGATGCTGTTTGGAGTAAGGAAGTACACAGGAGTCTGGGTGCAAATTCCAGCTCTTAATTGCAGACTATGCTGACCTTGGACATGGCCCCTAATCTCTGCAAGTTGCTCCTTCAGCATAAGTAATATGGGAAGAAGGAGGAGGGGGAGGAGGAGAAGGAAGGGGAGGAGGGGAGGGAATGGGGAAGAAGGGGAAGAGGGGAGGGGAAGAAGGGGGGGAGGATAATTTTTAGGAAGAATTTTAAAAATAATAATACTTTGTCTTTGCCATTTCCAGAGGCTCATAGGCAGTGAAACAGCACAGTAAAAGTATTTCTTATATTTGGGCAGTATAGAAAGTTGCACTTAATTGTTTTAAAACAAATGCTTTTATAAATTATTTTTTAATATTTTATTAAACAGCATAATGCTATAACATTTATATGGCATTATTTACTATATTTACAATAACATTTAGAAGGAGACCTCCTCATTTACTTTCATTTTATTGAATGAACTGGAAATTCAGTAGCATGGACTGGGATCCCAAGTGCCCAATCGTTAGCTGTAGAGCAATGAGTGGATGAAGTGACTACAGAATCCCTTGAGATCTCAGCTGTTTGGACACAAGTGTCTTGTTTCAGGTGAACTCTGACAAGTTTATTTCAACACAGTCTAGAAAGTGAATGCATAATCTCTCCTCTCACATGATTAAAACAAACAGACATGTGTCTGAGCCACATTTATTCATGGTTTGCTTTCCAGGCATTTATATAATCCAGTTGATTCTCATGATTCACAGATTCCATATTTGAAAATGTACCTACTCACTAGAATTTGCTTGTAACTCTAAAATCAATACTCATGGCACTTCCGGGGTCATTTCCAGTGAAGAATTTCAGTTGCGTGAAGTGCACAATCCCAGCTGAGGCTGAACAAGGCAAAACTCTGCCTTGCCTTCTTGTTTCAGTTATACTGTGCACAAATATCCATTTCTGGTGACTTTTAGCACTAAAACAAAATCCAAGAAACCCATGTACATAATATTACATAGAGCAGAGGCCAGGTCCACAAAGGCTGGCCTGGGGCCAGTGCAGACAAAGGAAGGAGGTGATTAAAACTCTGCATTCAATAAACCAGTTTCCAAAATTTGGTGAAATTCATGCTAATTTTAAAAGTTTTTACCAGCTTTAGGAAAGTCCAAGGGAGGAGAAAATATATGATCAAATTCTTCATAAAATGATGATGGTGATGAGGTTTTGTGTTTGCTGAGCATTTCCTGTGCATGGAGCCACCGGCCAGGTGCTTTCCTTAGATCACCTATTTAACTGTCTTAAGGACATAAACACCCTAATCGGGATTCAATCTATCTAACTGTTAGAAATGAAAGGAAGATTTTGTTGATGTTACCTGGTTTATAAAGCAATCTTTTATTCCTTATTTTCTGGATTATTTTCAAAGATATTAGATAAAAGTTTCAGGAAAAAAAAATTCATTTTAGTATAATAGATCATCTCACGTTTTATCACAAGCTTGGATATAAAAATATCAGAAACGTATATATCTATATTACTCATAAATAAACCAAAAAAAAAAAAAAAGGATTTATCTCATAGATCTAAAAGCTAAAAATGAGAGACAGCAGAATCAATTATTTAAACCTAACCTTGTAACTGACCTGTAGGCTCCAGAAAGTCTATTCAGATGAACAAAGTCAACTTTATAGCTATTTAGCAAATCACAAAGTATGATTTGAAGTATACCATCAAGGTCAGTCATTCTCAAAATCCCCCTTCCATTCCTCCCCAGTGAGTCTGAGGTATTTGGGATGTTGATTATTGTAGACCCTCGGGCTTTTCAATTTTAAGAATTCTCTTCTTAAAATGAAGCTTCCTCTTTATGTCCTCCTTTTAAGTTAGGATTTCTCATTCATTTATTTATCCAAAAATATTTATTTAAGCACAATTATGAGCAGGTGCAGAGTGGGTGGTTAGCGAGGCAGATGTGGGCTTTTCCTTGGAAAGCTGACATTTAGACTCATTTATTCCTACCCCACAGCAGTTGACAAAGATTGGGGTGGGGAGAGCTAATCTCTCAGGTGGTGAGAGGGAAATTACAAACGCTTTCTTTGAACCCTTTACAATTTTGCCTTGTGCTGGTTCTATGGAAAGACTTCCAGAAGAAGTAGTTGTTACATGGAGTATTTCTAAGATAGTGTTATGGTCTTACAGTCTTTCACTTTTATTGTATAACTGTCTCGGTTCGGAGTCCATTCCAGAGAAAAATCTTATGCTGGCTCTCAAGTAAAGCAATAACTACATACTATAGAATGATCAAGCGGCTATTTTAATGATTTATAATTGTACCGCTAACCTACGAGCTGTTGCACACTTCCCAAGTCGAGCTTGTTAGGAGTTAGGCAAATTCACAAATGGGTGCAATATCTATTATATTTCTGTCCTGGGCTATTTTTCCTAAACATTTTTATAGCAGCTTAAATTGTGATCTGAGTGAACACATTTTGCTATGTTTTTCATTTTAAATACCCACTTCAAATATAGCACAATTATTGAAAGATAGAACTCTCCTTCTCTTGCTTCTAAGGAGCTGTTTAACTTGTATCTTTGAGTCCGCTAAGTATTGACAAGGACGCGAGTGTGTCTTAGGGCAGATGCTTCTTAGTCACAACTGAGTACATCATGAAAGCACTAATACTTGGATTTTTTCCATTCAACACCTATTTCTCAAAGATCCAGTGCAGCTGGGTGGGAGCCAGCCCCCAGAGCTGCTGTGCAGGGTTTGCATTCTCATCACTGAACCTTCCTCTGTCTTGTCCTCTGCTTTGGACCTTTTCTGGCTTCCAAGCTGGACCCACCAGGAGACCACAGGAGCCAGATGAGCTGCCAACAGGATCTTATTAACACCCCTGGAGAGGAATGGGGAAGACCCAGAGCTGTGGGGCTGCTCAGCGCTGCTGTCCTCTGCTCCCAGCTTGCAGAATGCACACCCAGGGATAGCCCATTGATGGGGTTCTCAGGAGGTGGTGAGAGCTGCCCATACACAGCAGGGTGCTAAGAGCCCCCTGCTCTTGGAAGCTTATCACCACCCACATTTGATGGACTTTTAAGCTGAGTGAGGCAGTGAGAAAAAATAATATTTTTTAAGTTAGAAGCTCTAATTCAGAGTTCCTGACCTGCCCCTATTCCAACTGTGTGTAAATCTCTCTTAATCTCCTTGAACTTCCCTATTTTCTGTGAAAAAGAGAGGTGCCTGTCATTGCCCGGTGTACCCAGGAAAGGGAAGATGTATTAGTGTTTTACATACAATGTAAAACTACAGTTGGGTTTCATGGCCAATGAATTGTGCAATGAGACAAGGTAGAAAGAAACTGTGAAAGAAGGAACAAAAAAAAAGAAAGGAGAGCTGTTATTTTCTTTTAGGCTCTAATACATGCATTGAGGAGTCTGAAAGCAGCTGGAGATTTTGATGAGCCTTCCGCGTGCCGGGGCCATGGAAACCACAGCAAGATGTTGAGTGGTTTCAATGACAGATCACCATTAACTAAGAGAAAGCCACTTTCCTTTTGCTGATTTTCAGAGAATTAGTGATTATATGTGTATTTTACAATTGTACTGAGTCATAGAATAACATCTTGTTACTCTCACTCTGTGGAAGGAAAATAAGGCTGAGAATGAGAATAAAGAATGAAGGTGGTATTAGCAGAAAATGGATATTTTAATTCCAAATAGATGCAGTATGGGAAAGCAAGATGATTTCCTAGAAGGTTTCTCTGGTTCCTAGATACACTAGAGAGCCTGCTTCCTGGTCATTTGTTCACACTAGCTCTGTTTCTCTCTAGTCCTCTTTCTCTGTACTTGGTGCTCATTCCCATCAGCCATGGGTTATGGGTAATAAAATCCTACTGTGTGAAATGCACTAGAAAAAGGGACTTGAGCTGTGAATAATTTAGGCAGAAGGAACCACACTCCTGCCATATTCTTTTGTATCACTGAATAGCTTTTGGAAGCATGAATTAAAGATTTCAGACAAATTCAGTAATGCACAAATGGATGTAATACACAAATGAATTGACTGCAAATGCACTTTTTTGCTAAGTGAATGTGTGGTACCTTCTATAACTTTGGTGTGTTTTATGCCAGGGCAAACAGATATTCCACTATTATTTATTTATTTATTTATTTTTAGAGAAATCGGTAATTCCAAAGATTTATATTTGACTCACAGCACCCTCTTACACTTAATGTATATTATTAGGGATGCATATTATTCATACATGAACATACATAAACTTGAAGTCTAGAGCTGAAATCACAAACTTAGAAAATAAAGGGGCATACTACCTTACAGTGGTTCCATCTCCAGCTTTGTGAAAATGAATTGTGATTCATTTTTAAAAATTGGCCAGAGCATTTCTGTAACACGATCAATCACTAGTATCCATGGCTCAATTTGGGTGTTCAATTCCTGACATCCCCACGATTTTTTAAATCAAATCTGTTTAATTGAGCAATAGTAAACCAATATTTTTTTTTATGAGAACAAGTTTTATTAAGATTTATTCAGTTCCTAAAAACCCAAATCATTAAGAGTTGTTTAATTTTACCTACCATTTTTAAGGAAATCTTTTTATGTCCATGAAAAGAGTTCATTTGACCTTTCCTCAATATTTACTCGAGTGTGATTTTTAGGTCTCATTTTACTAAGCTAAACGAACCCCAAAACCTGGTATATCACAGTATCAGCAACTCAGAAGTCATCAATGCCACTTAAATGCCAACCTGTTCAATAGTGCATCACAACGTTCTTAGAAGCTGCAAAAAAAGATGTATTAACCATATGCTTACCACACATACAACTTTTCAGTCCTAGAAAGAATGGTTTTGCAAATTATTCTGAAAAAGTTGAGTAGCTATCCACGCCTTTATATATCACTTTGGTGATCTGGTATGAGCAATTAATGTCAAATAGTTTTATAACTCCCCCCCTCCGCCCCCCGCCCAAGATTAAAGTACAAAATGTTCTATACATACTGAACTATTTCTTCTAAGAAATTTGTCTTATGAGATGGCAGCTTGCTTGCACCTGGAAATGCAGTAAGCCCTGTATTTCACTCACAACGTGTACTAAAGGCTAACTCTGGTAAGAGAAGGCACTGGACTTAGAGACTAAGGGAGGATGATTTTGCCCTTGGGTACCTCACAGGTGACAAACGCAGGCAGGTGAACAAGCACAAGGGGGTGCTCATGCCGCAACGGGATCTCCTCCGAAAGGCACATAATGTTGGCAGTGACATCAAGCCAGGCTCCCCATACCAAGAGACCCAGGAAATCTGGGTTTCCAACAATGAGAGGGAGCAAAAAATGGCAGGGGAGGGGGGCGGCGCATTTCCTGCAGAAGGAATGAAAGAATGTGGTGTGTTTATCAAATGACAGGAGGCTGGCAGGATTTCACTGAGGTTTAGGAAATAATATGGTGAAGCAAGACAGTGAGTTTGGAGAGATGGGTTGGAGCCATATTGTAAAACACCTTTAATATCAAAGCCAGGAGCTGATAATGTACTCCATAGGCTTTCAGGACGGAAGGACAGCCGCCCCTTTGTTTCATGTGATGACTCTGGCAGAGGCTTGAAGAGCACAAAAGGTGAGGGGGTTGCAGAGAGATTTCTCCAGGAAATCAGAATGGGAATCTATTCTTAAATATTGTATCAAAGATGAAGATAATTCATACTCAAGAACGAATTAAAACAGATCATTTCATTTGGGGTGGGAAAAATTCTTTAACGGTGCTACAGCTGTCAGTTCATTTTTCTCCTGAGGTGCAATCAGGTGGGGGGTTTTTTGTTTGTTTATTTTGTTTTGTTTTGTTTCCTTGTCTTCTAAACAGCTACAGTTAAATCAAATTCATGGTAGATTTCCCATAACAGTAACAACCCTTCATACAGGAGAAGGGTGCTGGTAAGCTCTGAATTACATGTGATTCAGAGCTTACCTGCTCACTGGGAAGGAAGGAGAGAGAAAGCCCTGGACAAGCTAGACTAAATCCTGAGACCCTTTCGGAACTGATTGTTCAGTCATCACAAGTCACCTATATCTCCTTCCACCAGCATGGGGTCAGAGCGGATGGAATCCCTTCCTTCCTCACGGGGTGAGCTGTGCCTCCCCAGGCATCTGCCCTGGGAAGAGACATGGGCACGGGGGCTGAGTGGTTGCTGGAGGCGGGTGCCAGCTTCAGCCCTAACAACTCACCCCTGGAGCTCCCCAGACGGCTCTATATCGGTGCTTGAGAGGGCCACCGGTCTGTGAGGACGTCGCCCCACAGAAACAGGGCATTGGAAGGAGCCCATGAGGTGGTATCATTCAGCTCTGGCTCATCTAACTGATCCTCAAGTTAGAGTCTGGTAGAAAACGGCAAGTGTAAGTCATTAAATAAAGGCCATAGAGGGAAGAGGTGTCTGGGTTTGGAAAGAAAGGGGTTGGGGAATTTGCAGAACCCACGAAAGGGACACATAAGAAAACAAGAACCAGGGGGTTCAATCAGAAAATGCTAGAAGAAGTCATTAAAGGAGAGTGAGTTCTGTGCCAATTCCTAACAGTGATATTAGTTTTCTAAGGCACACGTTCTGGTGTACATATTTCACACAGAGTGGGGAAGCCACTGTAGAAATAGACACGCTTCTATGTTACAATACTCCACACCATTTCTGAGCATGTATGGGCTTGGTCACTAGTAAGTGGGAGCTTCATCAGGACCACTTAATCTTAAGGCTCATGGCGTTCTGCTCCCAGCAGCCTTCTGAGGGACCAAAAATGCTCGTGTTTGAGGAGAATTATCTCCAGTTATACACAGCCAATTGGCTCTTTGCATAAAGTGATAGTAACTACGGGTAGCTCAAAAGCTCTCTTTGCACATCCTCACAGAACAAGTTTGCAGAATAAAAACGCTTTTCTTTCAGCAGCAACTGGAATCTAGTCAAACTTTTGTGGTGATTTAAAAAATATGAAAAATGGGAGACAAAAATTGCAGACTGTTAAACTATACCCATAAGGACATTTTGAAATGAAGTTTATATTACAAAACTGATTTTTAAAATGAAGGTTTGTTTTCATTAGTGTGGAAAGTGCCAAGGAGACCAAAACTGATTTTTGATACAGAGAGAAACCCAGAGTTTTCTCAGTATTCAGTTCCCTGAGTTGATGAGACCCAACTATCCATGCCTGGGTGTCATTTTCTCAGATCCTCAGGGATGCCCTGCTACCGGTCTCCATAAAACCCACTTGCCATTGCACCTCACAGTGCATGGCACACGCTGCATAATTCTATTTCCCACCAGATACCTGAACAAGGTTCTTTACAACAGACAAAAGAAGATATTTATCATCAAGTTCACACAGTGAGATCCTCAAAATATCCACCATTGTTTCTAGATATTACAAGTACCAATGCCTTTGTTTATCTTAACTCAATGAAATAAAGAGCTGAAAGGCAGAAAATCACACACCCATGGTGCAAGGCAGGGAAAAGCAGAGGCTACCCACTTCCATGTTGATTTGTATGCTTATAGCTACCAGCTAAGATTAGCCAGTTCTGACCAAAACTGCTTCCCATTGAAAAGAGCCAGTGAATCCGAATCAGACAATAGAAAGTTTCTAGGACATTTGCCTACAATGGGTTGAACTGTGCTGCCCCAAAAGACATGTTCAAGTCCCAAACCCAGCCCTGTGAATGTGAACTTATTTGTAAGTAGGTTTAAAGATGTTAGTAATTAAGATGAGGCCAAACTGGATTAGTGTGGCCCTAATGAAATATGGCTGGTGTCCTTAAAAGGAGAGGAGATTTGGGTACAGAGAGAGAGACAAAGACAGAAGGAGAGATGGCCAGAGATTGAGTTTTGCTGGCCAGAGATTGAGTTTTGCTGCCCAGAGCAAAGAAGTGTGACGGATTGCCAGCCACCCACCATGGAGGGACTCTCGCCTTGAAGAGGAAGCATTGTGCTGCCATCTTGATTCCATACTTCTAGACTCCAGAACTTTGAGACAATAAATTCCTGATGTTTAAACCAACTAGTGTCTAGAACTCTCCACCAGTTCCTTAGGGGAATGTAATACAGTAAGAGTTATCTCAAATGGCTGCCAAATAAATGGAATAGAAGTGAGAGTAAAAAAAAATAGTCTTCCACAGACCAAGGAAAATGGCAATAATAAGCGTGGAAGGGTAACTGAGAAAGAGGTATAGCTTGGAATTAATTAAGCTAAATTCAAGAGTAAAAAAAGCAGAAAGCAAACCAAAGCAAGTTCAGCCCCCCGAAGTAAGTTTAAATGAGAAAACAAATGAAAAGTGAAATTTGAAAATGGCAGAGCAAAGTTCAGTGGAAAGAAAATGAGTCCTGAGGTGCCACCCAGGTCCCAGCCTCGAGGCAGGTGAGCAGACAGGGCAGTAAGCCACTTGCCTTTCTTCCTGTCTGCAGGTGTGAACTCCTCTCACCTGCGCCCTCTGCTCTTCCTTTCTGACGTTTACTGCTTCTCCTTCTGGGGTGGTTCTTTAGGACCAGGCACTCAGGTTCCTTTTATTTAGAGACAAAGATGGCTGAGGATGGAAAGGAGGAAGGGCTTCCTGTGACCTGAGCTTCAGGGTGAGAAGACCATAAATCCAGGCCTCTCATATTTAAGAAAGAGAAAACTGATGCTCAAAGAAGTCCAGGGCTGACGAGGGTCACAGAAAATCGGAGCCAGGCCGAGAACTTGAGTCTTCTGCCCCGGCTGCTGTTTCCCAGCGCGGAGCTGCCCCGGGACCCTCCTGAGCAAGTCCCCATCCCTTTATGGGTTTTGCCTGATCCTGAGCTCCTCATCGCCGGCTTCCAGCCCTGGAAGAACAGCTGAGCCTGGTCTCCACGTCTCGCCCACCAGTGAAACACAATCCAGAGGTACCAGCCAATCCGGGATTCCTGTGTCTAAGTGGAACCTGAACAAAGAGAGTGGACACCCAAGAATGGAAGACAGCAGCAAAACCATGTCACTCCTGAGTTCCCCCCAGGCCCCCAGCCAGCATCTTCCCCAGGCTTCTCCTTTCTGCCATCCATGGGCGCCACCTCACATCTTGAACCCAAGCCCTACAGTTGACTCAGTCCTTGCTTCTAACTTGCCAAGAGTACAACCATCTTCCGAGTACCCCGCCCCACTTTCCTCCACTTCCTTTTTCTGTGTGCTCTGGAAAACGATCTCATTACACATAGTAATAACTTAAAAATAATGATAATGAAAAGGGAAGTAAAGGATTACCTCCATTTTATGGAGTTGAGGAGCCCGTGTTTCTACAACAGACCCTACCACTGACTACTGCGTAACTATGACCTTCAGTTTCTTCACCTGTACAATGAAGACTCTCATTGGGAAAGATTAAATGATGTGATGCCTTTCATGCCTTCAGCTTCTGCTGAACTTGAGTGCTCCCTAACACCCCTAAATTCCGTAGAACATTCCTTTCCTTTCTCCCTTAAAAGTTCTGAGAGCATCCTTTTCCAAGGTCATTCTACCAGGGCAGTTATTATGGGCCTTGACTGAGCAGTGGAATGACCTGGGCAGTTTGAAAGGCCCTGAGACCTGACTCCCATGCCCAAGGTTCCAATTTAATTAGTTTAGTGCAGTTTTTCTCACCTGGGAACCTGCATATTTTCAGGGCCCACCCACATGCACTAAATCAGTAATTCTGATTCACCTAAAATTGCACCTAAAATTTGAGAAATACTAATCTGGGGTACAGGTATCTGTTGGGGACTGAACCAAGTCCCCCACAAAAGACACGCTCCAGTCTTAGTCTACCCCCCTGTGGGGGAGAACTTCTGTCTAGCCAGGACATTTGGAGATGCTGCTATGAGTTAAGGAGGGGCCAAACTGAATGAGGACAGGCTCCTCAACCAATAGGACTGAAGTCAAATTAGGAGCAGAGGAAATTAGACATGGGAGCAGAAGGCAGAGGCAAAGGAAAACAGAGGAGCAAACAGCAGGGGAAAGAGACGGCCGTGACGGGGCATTGCCTGAACCACAGGCTCTGGGAGAAAGCAAGCCCTGCCAATACGTTTCATTTTCTTTTTCCCTGTCTCCCTGTGGTGCCTGTTCTCAGAAAAATGCTCCTAAAGCTTGGAACATAACTATCTATAATAGAGCTGTCCCATAATAAATGAAAAAGATTTCATCTTCCTCACTGGCAAGCATATCACATTTTCTAAGTCTAGCTTCCTTGTTCAACTATAGTCCATCACCTCCCAAAGATGAAAAAAAAAAAAAAAATTACCAAAGCTATTTATGGTTTTAGCTTATGTTTTGATATTTTAAGAATCTTTATCTTCAGTCCAAAAGGATATTTTTAAATATTTAGAGTAAATTGCTGAAAGGACATAACCACCGTACAAAGTTATCAAATGTTCTTTTTAAATGAGTATTCTATTTGTCTTTGAAACATAGGAAACCATCAGATATCAAGCAATTTTCATAAAGAGAAATTTTGCTGTGGATGATTTTTAGGGTTTTTCCGATATGATGCACATGTATTAAGGCTTATCTGTGCATACAAAACATGACCTCGCTGTTGATATGGGACATGATGGATTGCTATAGTTTTGCAAAGTCATGCTTTGTGTCTTTGTGAAATCAATCATAATTCAAAAATCCAGTGACTCTTTTTGCATATGCCTGAAATTGTGATGGCATGTTACATTCAAGGAATATTAAATATTAAATATATTTAATACTAATACGTGGAAGATTCAAGTTTGTGATATATGTATCTTCATATCTTCCCTTTCTCAATATTTTTAAAACATGGGTATACTTGAGTATTTATGCTGATTCCCCAATGCTAAAAAAAATTGTAAAATGCTATAAAAAATGCAAATGTCTGTGCAACAGAGGAATTCAGGTAACTTTATTTTAAAAAATTTCTTCAAACACTCCCCATTCCACTCTCCCCCTATCCTACCCCACCCCCTATAACCTCTAATCTGCTTTCTATCTATACAAATTTGCTATTTCTAGTCATCTCTTTCTCTTATAAGTTATACCATACAATTTTTGTCCTTATGTGCCTTGCTTATTTCATTGAGCATAAGGTTTTCAAGGATCTTCCATGTTGTAGCATGTCTCATAAATTCATTCTTTTTTTATGGCTGAGAAATATACCATTGTGTTTATGTACGATATTTTGTTTATCCATTCATTTGTTGATGGACACCTGGGTTATTTCCAGCTTTTGGCTATTGTGAATAATGCTACTATAAACATTGGTGTCCAAGTACCTGTTTGAGATCCTGTTTTAACTGTCTTTGGGTAAATACCTAGAAGCGGAATTGCCAGGTCAGATGGTAATTGTATTTTTAACTTTTTGAGAAACCACCCTATTGCTTTCCACAGTGGCTGTACCATTTCACAGTGCACTAGAGTTCCAATTTCTTCACATCCTCTCCAACCATTGTTATTTTCCATTTTTTAAATACTAGCCATCCATCTTGGTTTGAAGTAGTATCTCATTGTGCTTTCGATTTGCATTTCCCTAGTGAGAGAATTCTCATTTGTTTATTGGCCATTTGTGTAACTTCTTTGGAGAAATACCTATTCAAACCCTTTGCCCATCTTCTAACTGGGCTGTTTGCCATTGCCTTGCATTGTAAAGTTATTTATATAGCCTGGATATTAGGGCTTTATCTGATATATGGTTTGAAACATTTTTTTTTTTCATTTCCATTTTCTTTTCACTTTCCTGATAATTTCCTTCAATGCACAATTGTTTCTAATTTTGATGACATAAAATTTGTCTATTGATCCTTTTGTTGCTTATGCTTTTGGTGTTAGATCTAAGTGCTCTGTTGCTGATTCCCAGGTCATGAAGATTTGCCCCTGTGTTATCTTCTAAAAGTTTTATAGTTTTAGATCTGCTCTTTAGTCCTTGAACCATATTGAGTTGACTTTTGTATATGGTATGAGGTAGAGATCTAACTTCATTCTTCTGCACGAAGAATGAAATTTTCCCAACACCATTTGTTGAAGAGACTATTCTTTCCCCAAGGCATGTACTTGGAACCCTTGTTGAAAGTCAACTGGATAAAGAAGTGTGAGTCTATTTATGGACTTTTAGTTCTGTTCCATTGATCTAGTTGTATAGTTTTGTGTCAGTATCACACTGTTTTGATTTGCTTAGCTTTGTAGCACAATTTAAATCATGAACTGTGAGTCCTCTAACCCTGTTCTTATTTTTCAAGATTGTATTGGCTATTTGGAGCCCCTTCCAGTTCCATATGAATTTGAGGATTGGTTTTTCTACTTCTGCAAAATAGGCCACTGGGATTTTGATAGGGTTTTCATTGAATTTGTATATAGCTTTGGGTATTATTTAAAAATTAGTAATATTAACTCTTCCAATCCATCAATATGGGATTCTTTGCCATTTAGTTAAGTCTTTATCAGCAATGTATTTTAGTTCTCAGTAAACAAGTCTTTTCTATCTTTGGTTAAATTTATCCTTAGATTTTTTTTTAGATGCTATCACAAATGGAAGTGTTTCCTTAATTTCCTCTTCAGGTTGTTCATTGTTAGTGTATAAGAACACAACTGATTTTTGAGTATTGATCTTGTATCCTGCTATTTTGATTAATTTATTTATTAGTCCTAATAATTTTCTTGTAGATTCCTTTGGATTTTCTATATATAAAATCATGTCATCTTCAAATAGAGATAGTTTCACTTCTTCTTTTCTAATATGGATACCTGTTATTTCTCTTTTTGCCTAATTGCTCTGACAAGATCTTCCAGTTCAATATTGAATAGCAGTGTTAAAGCAGGCATCATTGTCTCATTCTTGATTTTAGGAGGAAAGCTTTATGTCTTTGTTTTAGTTTCTAGGTTGCTACGACACATACCACACAATGGGTTGGCTTAACAACAGGAATTTATTCGCTTGCAGTTTATTGCTAGAAGGCTTGCTTTCTCCCAGGGTTAGTATCTTCTTTCTGGCTAGCAGTCCTTGGGGTTCCTTGGCTTTCCCATCATATGGCAATGCACATGGTAGCATCTTCTTTTTTCTCTTCCAGGTTCCATTGACTTCCAGCTTCTGGCTTCTTCCTGTGCCCTCTCTCTCTCTGACTGACTTTCTTTCTGCTGATAAAGGACCCCAATAATCCAGATTAAAGCCCAACCTGATTACTGGGGCCACAACTTAACTAGAGTAACATCTTGAAGCAATCTCATTTACAGTGTGTTCACCCACCAGAATGAGGACCAAGACCAAGAACATGTCCAAACTGGGTTACATGATTCAAGCCACCAGCCTTTCATCATTGAGTATGATGTTAGCTGCGCATTTTTTATAAATGGCTTCCATCATGTAGAGAAAGTTCCTTTCTATTCCTACTTTTCTGAGTGTTATCAAGAAAGGGTGCTGGATTCTATCAAATGCCTTTTCTGTATCTATTGAATTAGTGTATTAGTGTATTAATTTTCATACGTTGAACAACCCTTGTATTCCTGGGGTAAATGCCAGTTGATCATAGGTGTTTCTTTAATACGTTGTTGGATTCAGTTTGCTAATATTTTGTTATGGACTTTTACATCTATATTTATATGGGAAATTGGTCTATAATTTTCTTTTCTTCTATTGTCTTTACCAGGCTTTGGTATCAGAGTGACACAGGCCAAATAAAATGATTAGGAAGTGTTCTGTCCTCTTGAATGCTTTGGAAAAGTTTGAGAAGGACTAGTGTTAATTCTTCTTTGGCATTTGGTAGAATACACCAGTGACACCATCTGGCCCTGACCTTTTTTTTTGGTAGAAGGCTTTTGATTATTGTTTCAATCTCTGTACTCATTATAGGTTAGACACAGAGTTCTATTTTTTCTTGTGTTAACTTGGTTAAATGGCATATTCAAGGAATATTTCCATTTCTTTCATTGTCTAGTTTGTTGGCATACAATTGTCCATAATATTTTCTTTCAATTATTTTATTTCTGCAAAGTCAATAATGATGTTGCCATTTTCCTTTCTGATTTTACCTATTTGCTTCTTTTCTCATTTTTTACTTTGTCAGTCTAGCTAAAGGTTTGTCCATTGTATTGAGTTTTTCATAGAAGCAACTTTTCATTTTTATTCTTTCAATTGTTTTTTCTATTCTCTACTTCATTTATGTCTCCTCTAATTTTAGTTATTTCCTTTGTGCTTTCATCCCCATATCTGCTACTACAACCTTCAGGTTTCATATGATATTATTCTGCCTATTTTGCACATGGAAAAACAAGAATATTTTATAGTGAGGCACAGAGGAGTTAATCAACTAGCCTAAGTTCATAGAGCTAGTAGCTGGTGGAGCCAACCTTTGAACCCACCCAATCTGATGCCAGAGTCTGCATGCCAACCTACCTTGTGACCCTGCCTTTCAGCGCTCCCCACATGTGCTTGTTTTGATGACAATACTCTGGCCTCCCTAATTGGGCATTCTTAGCATTCAAGTCATTCTCAGACCCCAGAGCAGGGCATATTTCAGAAAGCCACTATGTACACTTTTGTTAGGAGGGGAAGTGTCTTGATGGCCCTCACTCACCTGTGCCCACTAGCACATTAGCTCAAAGTTACAGTCCATTTACTGGGTCTCCACCCAAGGAGCCCAGACGTTGAGAAGAAAGGAGAGGGTGGGAGAGGTGACCAATGTGGCACCTGGAGATCCCAGAGCTGGCTTTCCCTGAAGCTCCAGCAGGGAGCACCTTGTCATAGGATGTGATCCAACAGGACCCCTGACAACCAGAAACCTCAGGCAAAGCCCACAGCAGGTATCATGGCAGCAGTTAAAAAAGGAGTAGGAGGAATACATTTTCCTAACTGTAGATGTTACCTAGAGTTTACGATACTGGTTCACATCCAGCCAATATAATATTCTTTGGGTAAAACTTTCTTAAAAGATTTTCAGTCATAGCTTAACAGAAACTTTCTAGCTCATAGAGTTAATAGCTAGATTGTAAGTCACCAGAGAATAGAATGTGGTTAGAGAATGGAAAGCTGAGGTATAATCTATGCAGAATTCATAAAAAGTTGTCTGTAAATGTTTAGAAATGAATAGAAATGGTGAAAGCACTTCATAAGATTTATAATTAGTGGCACTAACATATGCATATGAGTGATTTTTTTTTGTTGGGTTTTTTTTTTTTTTTTTTTTTGGAGTAATGAATGATGGAAGGATGAATGAACAACTCAGTGATTACACCAAATGCCATTGATTGTACACTTTAGATAGATTATATTATTTATGAACAAAAAATAATAGGGTAGGCTACAGGAAAATACACCAAATGTAAGTTATGGACTATAGTTAGTAGTACTTTGAAGACACACTTTCATAATTTGTCACAAATGTTTCACAACAATGCAAGGTATCTGTGGTGTGGTGAAGTATGGGAGCCCTGTATGATGTTATGCACCTTTGTTTTCTAAGTTTGCAAATTTTCTATGCACTTATTGTTGATGTATATTCATATTTATACTTCAATAAATTGTTTTTAATTTTTAAAAAATCAACAAAAAGATTTTCAGTCATGGCATAAGCAGAGACTTTAGCTCATAAGGAGAACTATCACTAAACACTTGAGTCAAACAACCACCATCACCAGAAATCCCACAAAGAAATTCAAAATGTGTTTATTCAAAGGATGAGACAGCATACACCTAGATCCTTTCAGATTAGGGCTGCCCTGGAGGTTCTAACATACACGGTTTTCAAGAGAGCCTAGACATCAAGTGAGCTTCATTACATAATTGATTAATGTATTTAATGTCAAGAATAGGAAACTTATTAGCAATGTAATTCATTGATCATTTCACTTATTACTGCAAGCTGCAAAGAGAGAAAAAATATTGCCACGGTAATTTTGTGTAGAGTTTGTGGGATATTTTTTGGTAATGCTTCCTTTCAATAAATATGAGTCTTTTCCTGTATCTGAATTTTCCCTTGGTGAGTGCCTCAGCTAATAAAGCCTTTGCTGGAGTGTGGCACAAGAGCTCCCTGGGGATGTGTTTCCATAGTTAAAGCAGTTTTTCTCTTCTCTCTTTTTAGAAAAAGAATGACAGTGAGTCCTTAAAATGAGCAACGCTCTGATAGGAAGATAAGCCACTCAGGTTGAAGAATCAATAACCTTTAAATAATGCCAAGTAGAAGACAGGCATTCAAATCCAAGTAAACTTCCATTTGCCTGACACGCATTCTCCATAGACAGCTGCGAGGCAAAGTTCCAGCATTTTCATTACCCGCCTTTCTCCTTTCTTACTACTTCTGGAAAAGTGCCCTGACTTTTGAATCTTTTTAAAAATGCGCCCTTCCATAGGTATTAACTGATTATTCCTCAAGGACATAATCAAGGGAGGATTATGCCAATGACAGATAACCAGGGATTGGATGGACCACAAACTGTCGGCAACGGGTACTGGTATTTATGAGAAAACTTCTCTTTTAGGTATTTATACGTGAGAGTCCACGCTTGTCTCCATGTACACACTAACCTTTGTCACACAATCTGGCAGAGGCATGACTTAGATACACTGTTCTTTTATATCCAAGAAGAAAGTCATTAATTTTTTCCTTAAATTGAAAGAGTAGATATTCTTACCTATAGCATCAGAAAGCCTGATTCAGGGAAATATTCACTGTGGAGATGACTTAAATTCTATTCACATGAAGGAAACTCCAGCCAGTGCCCCCATTTCCGCTGACAATCTCAAATCATTATGGTTTATATTTGTAATGAAAAGATAGTAAAAGTGATATGTCTTCCAGTCATTAGCATATTGATTTATGATTTGGCATAATTTATGTTGAGGGTATAATTTGGAGGAAAAGATTAACATAGAACCAGCCATGAAACAGAACATTATAAAACAGAGCTTTCCCAGCAGGGAAAGACTTCGCAAGCCAGTTGAGGTTCAGAGTAATCCCAAAAGGCACCTGGGAAGCAGTTTACGGAGATTAGAGATGGCCTTGGGAAAATCCTGTTGGCTCCCCCAGCCCCGCAAGCCCTCATGGGACCATGCAAAGGCTCGGCTCGGGGATGAATGCAGTTACCCCCAGGGACTGTACTGCAAAGAGGAGTTTGGGGATTCACTGCTTTTCTAGGGATGGGAAGCAGCCCTGCCCCTTAGGGGAAGCATTAACATTACTCAAGATTGCTTGTAGCAAATAACTCTGAGATGGGCCAGGTAAAGCTGCTTGCATTCTTGGTAATTCCAACAAGAAACTGAAGAGGGCCCCTCCCCACATGTCCTGAAGGCATTTCTGTGGTTAAAAGGAACCAAATAAAAGCGCTGTGTTTTTTCTTTAAACTTTTAAAAAACTTAGACTTTAATTGGAAAGAAATGCATGCATGTCATTTTAAAATATTCCCTTTTTAGCCCTTTATTCAGAGAGAGAAAATGCTATTAATGATTTCTTGTGTATTCTTCCAGAAATGTTTCATATGACGTGTCCATGTCTGTGTGTATGAATTTGGGGGATTTTCAAAAGGAAACAAAATATGTATATTATACTGCATGTTGCTTTTTAAAAAAGGTTTCTTAAAGTTTTTGCCAATAATATGTTTACCTCCTTCTTTTCACAGAAAAGTATCCCATATCCTATTATTCCATAAAATGGAGGTACCATAATTTATGTTTTTATCTATTGAAGAAAGGGGTCACATTTGTAAACGATGATGCCATCAATGTTCCCACAGGCATTTTATGTGCGCATCTGTGAATGTTCCTGTGGGACTAATTCCTTGAAGTGGAATTGCCACTTGGTGTAGCGGGTGCCCTGAGGGGACTTACGGCACTCCTCCTTTTGGATCATCTTGCAGAGCGCTGCAAAGCAGGTGCTTTTAGCTGCTTTTGCTCAGTTTTATAGACCTCCTCCT
Source organism: Tolypeutes matacus (assembly GCA_026826555.1). Taxonomy (NCBI): domain Eukaryota; kingdom Metazoa; phylum Chordata; class Mammalia; order Cingulata; family Chlamyphoridae; genus Tolypeutes; species Tolypeutes matacus. The sequence goes on along the minus strand of JAKSZT010053762.1, from coordinate 5,360,926 downwards.
CCAAGGATACATGCCAATGCGAGTTCCTGCTTCTCCATGGGCTAAGGCAGAGGTTCTCCTCTTGAAACATTTGAGTTTTACAGTCACAATTTCTTCTCCACTGTGAAACCTCTGCACTGTGGTGAAGTGGTTGTGAGGGGGTGCTACAATCAGAAGGCCTGGGTTCAAATGCTTTCTCCGTCATAACCAGCTGTGTGATATTGCTCAACTGACTTAGCCTTTCTGTACTTTAGTCTCCTAACCCATAAACTGGGCATAATAGGGTGGTTGTGAGAATTTGTTAAATAAATGTATATAAAGCACATGCAGTAGTGTCTATCACTCACTAAGTACCCAGTATACATCTATGTTATCTTATTTGCTTAATATTTTATTTAGATTGATTTTTAATCTTAGTTTTATGCTAAGCAATATCTATGATGTCATAGATCAGATGTACTATTATATTTTATGCTGAGAGACATCAGATTAAATACATAACCATAGAAATAAAATAAGTTTTTCCTATGGCACAGTTTGGAAAGCACTGACCTAAGTAAGAGTATTAGCAAATGTTTTGTTAACTTTAAATTTGATTGGCTACATTGTATCACATTGATATTTTAATTTTCATTTCTTCACATAAGGGAGGTTGATCATCCTTATTATATTTATAAACTTTTTTTTGTTAATTTTGTAAACTATTTGTATCTTTGTTCATTTTTAAATGAAGCTTTTTGTCTTATCCATTGATTTATAAGAGCGGCTTTATAAATTAAGGAAATTAGCTCTTTGGCATAATATTTTAATTTTTTCCCTATTTATGCTCAATGTCTTTTTTTTTTAAACAATTTATTGAAGTATATCATTCATACATGATCAATGTCTTCTGATAGCCTTTTATCACACAACATTTTAAAATTAATACAGCTTATCAATTTTTTTCTCTTGCAGCATTTTGGGTTTGCAACTTGCTTAGAAATATATGCCCTCTCCAACATTATATACATAAACATTTCCTTGCGATTTTTTTCTGGTTCTTTCTCTGTGGCTGTTTTATCTTAAATCTTTAGTCCATTTACCATCTGTTTAAGGTATAAGGTCTGTTTAAGGTCTGTTTAAGGTATGAGGTAGGGATTCAGCTTTATTTATCTTTTCCACATGACTACCTAGTTGTCCCAGCGTCATTTATTAAACAATCCATTTCTTCACTGATTTGAAAAGCCACATTTATTATATGCTAATTCTGTAAATTTATTTATAATGAACCCTATTACCTTTCTTCACTAATCTTGGCATTAATATGCTAATGAACAATTAATATGCTAATACATAAACATTTACATTTAAGCTGACCAAAAGGGTTTTTCTGTTTCGACCAAGCTGCCTGCCATACTCCTAGCTGCCCCCTCATTTCCCCAACCCACCCTGACTACCTTGAAATTAATCTTGCACCTGTGGGACTCCAGTGATAACAATGCGGACTGCAAGAAGAAGAAAGGAAAAAGGAAAAGTAGATATTCGCTAGACCCTAATTATTCTAACTACCATTCCTGCCCTTGACCCTCTCACCCTGGCTCCCAGGCTCATCTCCCTCCTCCCACAGAGTGGCCAAGATTCCAGGGGGCTTAAATTGTGCACAGGAGATGTTCCAAACCCCATGGTCCTAGTGGCCCCCCAGAAAGTTGCCACCCTATGGTGTCCAGCTCCTTAGGCTCTTCCTGAGTTTTTCCTTCATCCCACGCCTAGCCCTTGGAAAGCCCCCAGTCCTAGTTTCCTTGGAGATGAGTTCCCCTCTCTCCCCTGCTCTGTTAGCCCCTAAATAAAGTCATCTTGCCCGGTTTCCATCGTCAGGTGCAGTTTTATAATGTGTTTCCCTAACTTGTACAAATAATTCTCTTTATTAACTACTTATTTTTCCAATTGCCTTGGGTATTCTTGCATGCAAACATTTCGAATTATTTTCATTTTATTTAGGGTTCAAATTAGGACACCTTAAATTAGAATGAATGAAAACAATACTGAGTCTTGAAAGCCAAGGACAAGGATTAATTTCAGTCTTCTTTCCTGCCCCTTGGTGGTGTTTAAAATACTTCTTGATACATTTCTCATTAATTTTATTGCGTCTGACTCTATTATAACTGAGATCCATGTTTCCTTTATTTTTCAACTAAATATAGGGAGAAATTATTGATTTTGAAATTACTTTCATAAGGAGGCACATTACTCAAATTTTTCCAATTGTTTCTCAGGTGATTGTCTTGTGTTTACAAGGAGTAAATAATGGTAATTTTTTTCCTTTCTAATTTTGTGCCTGTTCAATCATTTCCTTCTTTAACTGAATGCACTGGTTAACTTGAGAAAATAAAGATAGACACCTAGGATGGAAGGCCCAAAATATTCATCTTTTGAGTCATTCCCAAAATAAGAGGAATTCCAAATTCACCCTCTATGGGATCAAGTTATGAAATAAGTAAGAAGTAGGAATTTATGATCCCAAAGACCATGAAGAAAGAATGAGGGAAAGGACTTCTTTTTACCTAAATAATGCAACTCTTTTCTAAAATCGGCTACACTCAAACATCCCTCACCACGGCTATGAGAAGCACGTGGTCTGGTGCACAGGCATCTGTTTGAAAGCAGATGTTGAACTGCTCTCTGCTCAGTGATATTCAACAGATGGCACTGCAACTAGATGGCCATCAGGAAAAAACAGGTACAGTGGATCCCTACCTCACACCTTAATAGATACTAAATGGATTAAACCAGGGCTCAGCAACCCACAGCCTGTTTTTTGTAACTGAACTTTCATTGGACCACAGCCCCACTCATTCATTTTTCACTTATCGTCTATGGCTGTTTTCAATGGCAGAGTTGAATAGCTGCATCGGGGACCATGTGACCCCCAAAACCTATTTACTGTCTGACCCATTACAGAAAATGTTTGCTGACCCCTCGTTTAAACCAATATGCCCCTCATTGTGGGACTTTTAAACAGACTAGGATGGCACCCAACTTTACAACCGAAGTCCCGTCCTTACTATTCTGAAAGTTGAGGTTTCTTGCAGAAATTCTCATTATCTGAGAGTTTGAAGGCTGTGATATTAATGTTTTAAAAAATACTCAAAGCCTGACTTGTCAACTCCCTTTTCAAATTTTTATTATTAATTTCATTAATGCCTGTGTCTATACAAATTTGTAAAAAGTGTAAAAGCTGCTTGGCATCAAAGGCAGAGAATTATTCTGACTGCAAGTAGCCTGGGTGCTGTGGCATCCATAAACCATCTACGTTATCAAGAGCTGTGAACGCGGCAGTGTTCTAATGAACTGTATGTCCAATCTGCCTAGTCAAGACTCCAAATAGTCTGACCTCAAGCCACTTGTGTTTTTTACGTCAAAATTATAGACTTAGGAACTCTTCCGTAAATAGCCTTAAGTACACATCGTATTTGTGCATGCAGTGTATTCGCATTACATGTGCAAGTTGTAGAGTTTGTAGAGTTTGACTCTGGGAGCATACAACCCTTGCCATATGAAGCCAAGATACCTGAATCACAATGGATTAGGGAGAATTTCCATGAATTTGTGGTAGAAACATTTCCTAAACTGCCCTGCTTTCCATCTACCTGAACCTTGTCTCTTCAGCATTGTTTTTCACTTGGTGTGCTGCCTGAACACCTTTTTGGTAAGAATTTAAGAATTTAATTTTGCCTTTTTTTTTTTTTTTTTTTTTTTTGGCTTAAAACAAAAGAATCTCTATTGTTATGTTGTTCCAAATGAACAACATTTAAAGCTATCTCCCCAGGACTCTCCCATACTCCATTCATTTTACTGTTGATAAGTTACCTTTTTCATAAATATATCCTAATTTCTTTATATCTCTGGTAATGCCACTTTAGCAACCACTTCACTGTAATGAAGAGTGAAGTGGTAATTTATGGTGCATGAGTTGAGAGTTGCTCTTTATCTCATTATATATTTCAACCTTCCCCTTGCCTATGTGATAACACACATCAGTACAAATGAGCAAAACTTAATCTTGGAAAGCCATGGAATAGGTACAAAGGATATAAACCAGCCATAGTCCCAGACTCCAGAATTTATGTGAAGCAGGTAAAGGATGACTGAATATAGTAAAAGAGACATAAGTAAGAGATGAAAATAAAACGTACCAGGAATGAGTGCATGTGAGTAAAGCTTTTCAGGCTGGGGAGGGCTGTAATAGGGATGTACGGAAGGAAATTCCACGCAGCAGCAGCGAGTCCAACAAGAGCAGCAGCTACAGGATCCTGGGCACCTGTCTGTTATTTTGTGGTTGCCGCTCACTTCTCCCTCTCTACCTCTTTAGCAGCGCTGAGTGTTTTCTCCAGATCTAGCCCAGTGTTTGGCTCAACTGTCACTGCGATGCACAGCTGAGGGCAAACGTGGCACTTCTCTCTTAGGTTCCACAGGGCTTCATCCTTGTCCTACTTCGCTGCAGGGAGTGCTAACCCCTCATTTTACTTACATTTGATATCTAAAGCCTCCCAGCCCTTAGGCAGCATCATATCATTAGCTAAGCTTTCTGATCCCTGAGCTACCCATCTGGATTGAGGGCTATTTGAGAACAGGAGCTTTTCTTTAATTCAATCTGACAACCATTTATTGAGAATGGGTCTGATCTCCTGGGGACATAATTGGCTCAGAGAACACAAGGGGAGAGGGGCCGGGAGAAGACCCAACTGCCTTCCACAATGGTGCCTGCAGTTAACACAGCTGTTCGTGGGAGGAGTCACTGCCCAGAGGGACCATCAGCTCAGCATGGCCAGGTGGACGGTTAGAAAGGGGCAACCTGTCTGCAACAAGGCTGCTCAAAGTTCCTAGTAGGTGACTCATAGCTCCAGTCCTACTAGAGACCAATAGGTTTCAGAATTGAACCTGAAATCGATACACCTGGGGCTGGTGCAGGGCAGACCCTGGAGACCCCTGCAGCCCCTTCTTTGCAACTGGGGGCTGGGCTCAGTTTGAGTCATTAACTCATTAGCAATAAAATGAGAAGCATGCACCTGTTACAGCCATGTGTTAATCTGGACCTGAAATAATCGGATATATATTGAAATGACTGAATAAACAAGACCCCTGTCAAGTGAATTTCCCTTCCTGCCTTCTCCCATCCGAGCTTCCTTACTCAGCATAGTATGTAATTCCTTATGCACAAACCTTTTTCCTGACCTCTGATTCAAGTTTTTCTTATTATGAGTTGATTTACCTTTTCTTCACCTTCTTTACTTGGAAACACATATTGCCATACAATTTTTCTATTTATACCGAGTAACCACAGTTTTAAAAAAATTCTTAATTCAATATTCCTCTATTATTATTTTAAATTATGTAATATTTCAAACATACCCCAAATAACAGGCACTCATGTACCATGATCTAGATTTTTACAAGGTTAACATTTTGCCATTTGTGCATTAGTTCTTTCTATTAAATAAACAAATCACTGCAGATATAAATAAAGCCTCCATCCCATCCCCTGTGCACCCAGTGTTTCTCTGTCAGTTCTCATACTTTAAATCTTTGGTGTTGACTGTGTAGCTCCCCTTACGACACTGTAAGATTTTATATCTCTCTCAATACAATGTTAATTAGCCTCATTCATTAGTCTTCTGTGTCGTTCACTAGCTTAGAAATTACCCAAAAAAGAATAAGGTTATAAATGGATTAGTATTTCTATTTTATTCTCATCTAAGGATCTATCATTGCATATTTTTTCAAGGCAAAAAAAATCTATTAAATAGAGTTATTTTTATACTAGAATTTGTCTATTTTAAATAATTTATTTTCTGAATTTTTTCAAACATATTTTACCTTTCTATTCTTAGAAAACTGCCTATCTCACATAAAAGGCCTACACTGGAGGAAAAATCCACTTAAAGTCTAAGCTGTCATGGCATTCTGAATCGTAGCTCTCAGAGCTAGAACCTTTAAATCAGATTTCTAATTGGAAAGAATAAAGCCCTAGTTATTGTAGAATGTACAGACTGAAGAAATATTATGGTTCTCAAAGAACTAAATCTAAGCTCTGCACCGCTTGGTTGATAAAAAGCAATTAGAAAACCACTGGAGGAGCGTCCTGCAGTGTAGGTCCCAAAGCCAGGCCCATTCTCTAGGATTCCAGGCAGCCGGGGGTTAATTCAAGGGGCAGAGCAGGCTCAGCCACAAATGAGACTCACAGCATCTCCAGCAGAGCTTTGCAGAATGCAGCCTGTTCTTGAATCACCTGGGGGTCTGGTTAAAATGCAGATTCTGATCCAGTGAGTGGGGAAGGGGCTTGAATTCCTCATTTCTATCAAGCTCCCAGGGCTGCTGCTGCAGTGGACACCACAGGTTGACTAGCAGGGCTTTAGGAATCAATCTAGGTCCATTCTCTTGTACAAAAAAGGGGAGGAGAGGGGTGGAAAGATAAAGAGATTTAAGGAGAAGAAATGAGAGAAAAATTAGGCAAAGGGCCAAGGAGAAAGTATGAGAGGGAGAGGGAGCAGGATCTGTGGAAATACAGCACTCAGCACCTCTCCTTCTAAGACCATCTCCCCAAACTCCATTGGGGTGGCACAAGTCTTTCCCATGACCCCATCAACCAATCCAGCTGTGAGCAGGGCCAACTGGCCCTGGCCATCCTATCAGATTTCTCCAACCACAGGAGATGCGCTCTGAGGGGCACCTCAACCCCAGCCTGGCAAGCCAGTGTGCTTTGGAATGAGAATAGTGGAATACATTTCAGAAGCCAATCCAGAGATGTGACAGGCTGGCAGAAGGTCTGGGGCTGAATATCTGGGATCCACCTAAGCTGCCGCCATCCCATTTCCTACAGCGTGGACAGAGTCCCAATTTGCCTAAACGGATTCGAGTTGGTTTTCTATAATTTGCAACACTGCAGAAAGGGGAAGGAAACAGGAGGGAAAATGGAGAGAGGTGAGAGGGGTGAGGAAAGAATATATTATGGGAGGAGGAAATGTAAAGAGAATAGACAGAGAAGGAGAGAATAGAAGTTTAGAGGATAAGACGGAGACATCTTGAAAGGACAGTGAAGACAAAATAAAAGAGAAGACAAGACAACCAGGGCTAGCTGGAGGATAGGTCGCCAGTGGAGCAGGGACTCAGGGGTCCCAGGCCAGACGGGCCTTGAAGGGGGGCCCTCCGCAGTGGACGCCATGGGCCTCGGCCCCCTGAGAGGAGAGGGGAGGATCAGACCAGCTTCCCTGGGGTCTGCCTGCTGCTCCCAAACAGTCAGGACGGAGGAGGGAGAAGAAACAGGGTCAGAGGTGGTGAGTGTGCTGAGAAGGCCCTTTGGGGAACAGTAGTTATCCCTGGGGCAGCTTCTGGGCACAACGGGAAAGGCCTGAGGCAGGCCCAGAGGACAGAGGAGGGTTGGGGAAGCTGGAGCTGGGCCCTGCTTTGGAAGCCCTCACCCTGTGGGCCCCTCCGTGGCCCTCCCGGCTGCTGCCTCTCAGGAGATGCTCACATGCCCAGGCCTGAGCACAGCCGCTCCTAGCCTGGTCCAGGGGCCCCCGAGAACTCGGAGCCCGACTCACAATCACTTGGGTTTCAGTCTACTGGTTTGCAAGGGCTCAATAGACCTTTGATGAATCATTCTCGGAGAAAAAAGTAGAAAATAAACAGTTTGTCAGTGATCACTGATCTACACACATTGGTCAGTTTGACCTCATTATACAATACCACAGCGGGTCTTGTCTTCCACATGCATCCTTTCACTCTTAAAGGATGCCCAACACCCAGCTGTGTTAAGCCAAGTGGTTTTACAGGGGACTAAGAAAAAACCTCAGCTGTGCACATCTTATAGAAAATCTGCCTTCTTTAGTTACTAAACAAACTTTCTGACCTTGTTTAAAAAGTGACACTTCTTCAACTCTGTTTCACATGAGGCTATTTACTCTGCACATCAAATGAGCTTGTGTGTCCTGAGATATATTTTGTCACTTGATGAGAAATGGTGATGACTTTTCCGTAATTTAGGACCCATTCTTATTTTTCCATTGAAATAAGACAGTCTCTTTGTTTTGGAATGGATTTCATGATGCTGGATATTTATTGAATATTTATATTTATAAATCCAGGCATTCCATGGAAGCAGTCACTCATCAAGATAAATAACAATGTGAAAGATACCACCAATAAGGAATATAAATATTCCTTAAAAATCAATTCATTTGGATAGCCTTGCAGCCCCCTCAATCCCTAACCAAAGATTTTGTGGTCAGATATGTTTCAGATTTTAGAATCTTTGAGAATATTTAGAAAGGCACATAGTGTGCACCTTAATTAACATCCCCACTGGGAAGCGCGGTCAAGCATATGGGCACTTACCTAAAGTGTGACAAATAACGACCAGCAATAGCCTCACATCCATTTCCAGAATGGAATTCTGGCAAACTGTTTTCTCAGAATTTTCTGAAATTTGGAATTATACACGGGAAATCATTTGGAGACAAGTTAGCATGGAGAGTAGACAGACGCAGATGAATGAAGAAAGTCCTTTTAAAGTTAGGACGGAGAGAAGCCAAGAAACGAAGGCTGGAGAATGCGTTTTTAATTTGGCCTTATTATAAAAGTAGAAGCAGACCTCCTGGGGAGAAAGCAAATGTACAGTATTTCCTCCTGGAGGTAAAGGTGAAGGCAGCAAGGTTGAAAGAAGTGATTTTTCTATGAGGGCAAGGGGCGCACCTAAGCTGGTCCTACAGTTACTGCAATGACCACCTTGGAGACAAATGGAAGCAAGCATTCAGGTAGCACAGGACTACTTCATGTGACACTCTAGAAATACCTTCAGATCCACGTGGAAATAGGTGTCGTATAAGAAGGGATACCAAATGCAAGAAAAAAAGTCAGAGATTTATAAATATAGGGTGGTAGCGGCAGGGCCCCCAAGATGCTCACGCTTTAATCCCCGGCACCTCTGAATATACGTTACCTTCCATGGCAAAAGAAATTTTGCAGATGTAAACTGAGTTAGGAAGATTGATTATCCTAGCCTATGCCCGTGGATCCAGATTAACTACAGGTGCCCTTCCAAGTGGAGAATTTGCAGTTTGAAAGGACTTGATATGCCAATTGCTGGAGGGGAGCCCTGGAAAGCATACAAAGGAATCTGGGAAACTTCTAGGAACAAAGACCAGTCCCCGGCTGATAGCTAGCAAGGAAACAGGGGTCCTCAGCCTACCACCACAAGGAACTGAAGTTGTCCAGAAACTGACTGAGCTTCAGTGCAGACAAGAGGTCCCAGAGCAGGCCTAACTGCTTTCAAGGTGGACCCTTGGCTGGCATCTGGGAATTTGGATTTCAGGAGGGTTCCTTCCACCCTAATTGATATGAGTGGCTCACTGTCCCTAAATGGTTTTACAAACAATGAGTTTTATGCTAAACCCCTTTTCCTTCTGAACCCATCCAGGTCCACCCAGACGTCGGACCTACAGAAACGATGAAATAAGAAACTTGCTGTTTTCAGCTGCCAAGTGCATGATAATTTATTAGGGAAGCAATAGAAAATGAATCAAAATGGGAAAGTGAAAAAAATGCATATTACTTTCACTAATGAAGCGTGTGAATATTTTAAGGAATCTTTAAAAATCTTAGATGCATTCATGTTAGGTGTCATCCATTCATACCTAAAATGAATTGGCAGAGGCTCTGCTGAGTTCGATGGGCTTTTTGTTTTGTCTTGTTTTATCAAAAGCAGCTGACTCTGTAGGACAGGGATGGAGAGCAGCCAAAATCAGCTGGATCATTTTTAAATATGCTTTAAGTGCAATATTCATAATCATCAACTAGTGAGACTCACCACTGTACAAGTAAATTTTGTACAGAGCCGGGAAGGAGAGGATAGTAATTCAAATAACAGTGACTCTTTGCCAGCCGTGATGAGGGATACAGATATGGAGATGAAGCTCCTTTCCTAAAGGAGCTCAAAATACAGGAGCAGAAAAATACCTATACTGGATCCTCAGGGACCACTGAGCAGAGGCAATTAGAGGGCAGGAGTACAGAGGGCTCACTTCCAATTTGGGTGGTCAAGAAAGGCTTCCCTCCTTGCAGAAGGCACATTGCACAAATCCATGAATTCAGCCAGGGCCTGACTTTGTGCTCTGCTCCAGGCCCCAGGAAGTACCAGGCATCAGAGAGGGAGAACAGGTCTCTATTTACAGAGCTCACTAATGGGGTGCAGGCTTCATGCACCAAGGGGGTGGACAGGCCTGAGGTGAGTTTGGGGTCAAGACCATACCCCTAGCACTATCTCTTCCAGGCACTTGACCCTGGATCAAAATGACAGAGGGTGGCACTTAGATCTGGCTCTGCTTAAACCTGGTTAATGGGAAAACAAGAATTTTCAGTTTTTCAATCATGTATTGGGACTGAGGGGAGGGTGATCTAAAGCATGATCCATATTTAACACAACTAAGAATAAGCATACAGTAACTATTAGTTACCTATTTTTTTAAAAGATTTATTTTCATTTATTTATTTATTCTTCCCCCACCGCTTGTACTCGCTGTCTGCTTCCTGTGTCCATTCACTGCGCCTTTCCTCTGTGTCTGTTTGTCTCCCTTTGTTGTGTCATTTTGCTGCACCAGCTCTCCGCAGGCACAGACCAGCTTGCCCTCACCAGGACGCCCCAGGAACCGAACCCAGGGCCTCCCATTTGGTAGACGGGAGCCCAAACACTTGAGCCACATCTGCTTCTCAGCTACCTAATTTTTAAAATCAATATTTAATTAAGAGCAAGAGTTCTTCATGTAATAGACACCTCGGTAAGCTTTAACTGTTATTCTTTCTTAATTAGTTTATCTTAAGCCTGATTTAAACATGGCTTTCTCAGAATTAGCTCAACATTAATATCTGTGTCTGATCATGTACATTGTGCCTGCTTGTTTGGGAACTTTAAGACAACCAGCCCTAAAATCCCTCAAGACAAATTCCCTCCAGTTCTTGTCCTTTTATCTAGTGCTAGAGATGTAACTAGTTCTTGATTCAATTTACATCAGGATTTATTGAAGGACCAATAAGCACTTCAGAGATAAGAAATGGAATAAATAACACTATGAACTCAGAATAAGTAACAGAGTTCTACAAAATTCAAACGATGTCTATTTGTTACACAAGAAAAATTACCATTTTGTTTCCTCTTAGCCTTATAAGGTAACCTACATGCTAAGAAATAATGGCTTTTTAGCTTGTACACTTTTCTTCTTATCATTGCAACTCAGGAAAAGAAAAAAAAAGTTACACAACATCCCCAGCTTAAATTAAATGGAATCTAAATTATATTTTAAAAAGAAAAATGTAATTTCTTCTCCACCTGACAAATCTTCTTCAAGCTACTCTCCTCTACCAGCTATTTCATCAGCCAATTATAGTACAACATTCTGCTTTCGGAGCCTCTCTTTTAGAGCAAATTGTGATTTAAACATATTAAAATGTAATTCTTCCAAAAAAAAGCATTGGCAATGTAATCAGAAATAAAAATTATGTCATGAATGCCAAACAATTTAAACTAGTTATGATTCCAAAGAATCACAAAGAGATTTATAGCCCATGAATTACAAGGGGCCATCAGTTTGTGAGTTCCAGTTTGGAACGGTGCCTACTTCCCTGGATGTCTGTTATATGGAGAGACTTCTTTGACGGTACATTTAAATGTTCAGTATCTTTGAAAGATCCCACTTTATCAGAGGGAAGACCCGAATGAGCTTACTGTATCAAGTAAAACAGTGCTGAGGTAATACAAACTACTGTGTTATTGGACAAAAATAAGGTAGATTGCATATGATCTGTTTATGTCTTAGACATCATATTCTTTAAAAGAAAAATGGAAAGACGTTTCAATATTTCACTAAACTATAGAACTGTTTTATATTCAGTTATTTCATAAATTATACATGGACAAAATATATCAAACTGCAATATGTATCTTACATTCACTGGAAGACATTTTCAAGTAATTTAGGAGCTTCTGTTAGTGTACTCGATCTGACAGATTTGTAGCAACATGTAATAATTGGCATCATTCACACTCAGACTGTGTTTCAACAAAGAAACGTACCCAGATGCTCTCTTCTCGTCGATATTGCTTCCAGTTCCTTCCACTGTCACTGAACATCAGGGCATAGCTGGTCACCCAGTCAGAGCTCCCATACCCTCCTTGGATGGCTACAGCTGTGACCTCCATTCTCTCTCCAAGGTCAATCTGCAGCCACTGGTATTTATTTGACACAAACGGGGACCAGCCACCAGCTCCTTTTTTGGAAATCGAAACAAGAAAAATGGTCAAGAAAAAGAAATATTTAAAAATCTATATTACCCTGCAAGAACGTTAACAAAAATGAAATAATGTGAAATATACATGAAAATCAAATATAAATGGAACACACCATGTCTCATAATTACACATACAATAAATAAAGAAAATCACAAGTTAAGTGTAAATGGATGAAGCCCACATTAATTGCTTTTGTTTTTAGCTCATAAACCCTGCCTCCAGGGTTCAGGTGTCCCGTTAACAAGTGAAATTGCTTAACGCAATCCAACCAGGTTGATGCTTGGAACTCACGTCCTCACTGCCCTTGCCCTTTGCTGGACATAAAGGAAAATATTCAGACCATCACAGAAGAAGAAAACCCAACAGGAGGAAGTACAGTGTTGGACACTGGGCTAAGATGTGCCCTGCATTGCAGGTGCTCACAGCCTCATAGGAGAAGTAGGCATGTTAAAGAACAACTCGCAACGCCACGTGCCGGGTGGCAGGGGAGGGACTCCTCAAGCAAACTTGCCTCCACTGTTGAACACGGCAAGGAGTTGGTCAGGTTTCCAAGACAAGAGGCTCAAGGCAGAAATTACTGTGTTTCTGTTTGTCCGGTACACATCAGAGAGAGAAGGATTAAGGAATCCTGAGGAGATATTGCTGATGTGTTTTGTTCTTCTGATTTGGTAGAACCACGGGTTTTCTATTTGGATTTAGATTTGCCATATAAAATTTCATGATTTTAAAGTAACACGTTATCATTATACAACTTGGGAAATAAGACATTTCTCGAATGATGATATAGAAATGGCCAATAACTACATGAAAAGATGCTCACAGTCAGTCATCAGGGAAATGCAAATCAAAACCACAATGAGGCACTTCATACATACCAGGATGACTAGAATCAAAACTTATAATTAGCACTACACCCATTAAATATGTGGCCCAGAGACTTCAATCTTCAGGCTGTTCATATGCCGGTTGAGCCCTGAATCTCAGCTGAGTTGCAGCCAACACCTACCCTCCAACTCATGGGACTCACACAGGAAAACTAACAAAAGGATGATGATGGATAAGGCCCATCCCAAAACAGAGAGTATCTACAACGCAAGCAAGAGGATTCCACCCATCTGCCCCATGGGATCTGAGCCCCCTCTCAATCAGATACAGAGTGGGCATCAGCATCCCCAAATCCTCAAAATTGAGGAATGAACAAACATAAGGGAGGAATGCAACTATGGACTAAAATAGACTTATTATTATTCTAACAATGGAAGAATTTGCAACATTGATATAAAGGCAGTGGCCACCAGAGGTTCTGACAGGAGGGAGAGGGAAGAATAGGTGAAACATGGGGCATTTTGTGGACGCTGGAATTTTTCTGCATGACATTGCAATGACAGAAACAGGCCATTATATATTTTGTCAAAACCTATAAAATCGTGTGGGGCAAAGTATAAAACATAACGTAAACTACAGATGATGGTTAGTGGCGATGTTTCAATATGTGTTCATCTTCTGCAACAAATGTAGCACACTAATGAAAGATGTTGTTAATGTGGGAAAGTGTGGGAGGGGGAGGGGATGGGGCATACTGGGAATCCCCTATATTTTCGATATAACTTTTATGAACTCTAAAGCTTCTTTAAAAATAATAATTTAAGAAAAACAGAAAAAAAAAAACCTTCTTGAACTGCTATTCCTTTAATAATCAATGCCTAGGGAAAAAAAAAACATGTCTTATAAAAGAATTCCTACTATGATGAAACTTAGCTTTCGTTTTTTAATTTTTCTTTACTGTTCTGACACCTGATAATGAGGTCTGACATTTTAGACAAATTTTATTAATATTAATTAATTGTTTACATTGAGTATATTCGCATTAAGAGCTATTTTTTCTATCCTTGCCCTGTTAAATAAAGCCATTACTGCCATGACAAGTGTAAAGAATATGTCCAGAGGGTCTGACATGCTTACAGGATGGCTGGGTGGGAAACGGACATGTGAAGCCCACAGTGACAACTGGTGGGGACATTCCTAGGGATATGCAGAGACAAGTATTTATTGACTAATCCTCCATTTACGCCACTACATGAACTACTGCTTTTAAGGCTTACAGAATCTGTATATCCAGATGCTCTGTAGTATCTACGATTTCTTCATTTCCTGAAGTGAATCTTTGTTCAAAAGGCTATTTCCCTCTCAGTGCACCTCAAGTACCATTCCTTTTTCATGGGCCCAGAATCTTAAGTATGTTACCTTTTTGTTGTTCTTTAATGCATTTTTTAACATTGTGTTTTGAAATAATTTCAGATTTACACAAGTTTAAAGATGGCGTAAGAATCTCTTTATATCCTTTGCCCAGTTTCGCCTAACATTCACATCTACATAATCACAGTACATTTATCAACACTAAGAAATTAACATTAGTACGATACTATTGCTGGAACTCCAAATTTTATTTGGATTCTTAAGTTTCTCCATTTACGTCCTTTTTCTGTTCCGGGATACTATCCAGGATATCACATTGCATTTAGTCACCAGGTCTCCTGAATGTCCTATTTTGTGACAATTTCTCAGTCTCTCTTTGTCTTTCATGACAAGGTTGGTGATCAAACACCTTCCCTCTCCATTCTGCCATTCTGTCCCAGCGTGGCATTTTCCAGGGTGTAGCAGAAGGCCAGCTAACAATCCTAAGTTAGCTGTTGCAACTACCTTGGATTTCATCATTATTGCAAGAGCAGATAGGGATGAGGTATTGCCATTTAGGTGACTGATTTAATTTGGAGTCTACATTTGAAATTTTATATGAATCAGCTCTGAGAAACTACCAGATGTCCTGAGTTCTTGCTCATAGTAGTTGGGATTAAAGTTCCAAAGAACGTACTAATTGTGTACCTTTTTGCATTTCCCAATCCTTCTCTGCCATTGCATTCCTTCTTGAAGCCAGGAAACGTAAGGGACTGGTATTCAAATAGAGAAGCACAAGGGAGCTTCCCCGTGTTGCCCTGAGGCCTGCAAGCTCATGTGGAAAAGCCCCCTTGGCACAAGGGCAATTGTTTTCCTGCCAACCAGGAGTTAACATCTGCAGTCAATTGACTGTGCACATTTCACATTTCTTACCTGCAGTGAGGAGGTACTACTGCTATGCAAATTAAGCCATTTTATTACCCAGGCACACTGATAAAGTGATGAGACTTCAGATTCTCCCGTGCCAGGGGGACAATTCACCCCAGCGGGGCAGCATAGCCTCGGGCCATCTCCAGATCCCTGCACCTTCCCTCACAAGTGCCGTCCATGTGTGTTGGTGTGGACGACCTTTTACTTAAACTGTAATAAAATGTCACCTGGAGAGAAACATAAAAATGCCAACCTGAGGACTGGTAGGCATCATGAAACAATTATGCTGACCAGGATGAAAGAACATTGTTGTGTGATGGAAAACGAAATGAAATGAGACAAAATACATGGATGCCAGGACTGGAAGAGGTGGGTTTGAGGGCCGCCACCAATCCACCAGTGCAGGTGGTTCATCCCTTATCTCATCAGCCTACCCGTTAAGGAGTGCCTGCCCTCACTGTGCTGCAAATCCTCGGGCAATGAATGCCACACATGAACCAACAAAGAAGCAGCGTCTCCTCATTGCTCTTCTTTGGCCACGAATGTTTACACACATAAAAGCATGTGCCCTCCCATCTCTTCCATCTCTATACCACAGACATTCTTTCTCCCCTGCCTTTCCTACCAGCCTCTCTCCCTGGGCCTCAGTATCTTGGAAAGGAAGGAAGCCTAAGTTAATTACATGTCACAACTCTATATATAAACAAAAACATGTCCAGCGGGGCCCATTTTGCACAGAACAGGGTTCTCAAGTTTGGGAATTTAGTTGCCCATCCCAAAAACATCCTACCTATTCATAAGAAAAGTACGATAAGTACGTTTTAGGACTACTGTGAGGATTCAGTAAGGAAATGCATTAAGCACCTAATAATTTCCCTCATATACGTCACCACGCAATGAAAGACGGTTATTTCTACAATGACAGTGATTATTCATGTTGATTCCAAGTAAAAGCAGCTACAGGCAGGGTGTTAAGGTTTAAGGTTTCTTTCATTACTGAAAGATACACCACCTACCATTTCATATTACAAGGTGTACTCTACGATGCTTTAGGAAGTTACTACAGTTTTGTCATGTATTTTGGAGTGAAAGGTAAGAAGAGGAAAAAAGCAAAACTTGACACTTGCATATGATAGGCTAAGTCTTCTCCCAGCTGCTCACACTTAATTCCCATAAGGGCCCAGTGAGCTTTGCAGATGGGAATAAGGCACAAGCATTTCGGTTCATGTGAGGATATTGTATTAAGATCAGCTCCCTTCTCATCTCTGCCACCTTCCAAGAAGAGATTTCTCTCATGTAAAGTAAGGAAGTTGGCCTCCAAAGGCTCTGGGGTAAGGATGGGGGAAACGGCATGGACTCTAGATCCTTGGAATCTCCCAGGTGATGAGGTGTCTGTTTTTCAGGGTGTGCCCATGGACCCACCTGTTAGTTTATACGAACGAGAAATGAGAGGACTCAGAACGCGGCCAACCATGTGATTAGAGGCTTGGAGCTTGGAGCCGCATCCTCTAGCTAATCTCTGCAGAGGGGAAGCGGGGCTGCAGACTAGAGTTGCCCACATAAGCCTTGATTCCCGCAGTCAGGCCTCGTTCAGGAAACCCCAGTAAATCTCAGATAAGCTTCCCTGCTTGGTCAAACACATCGATATGCCACAGGGCAGCATGTCCTAACCCTGCGGAAATAAGATACAGGAGTTTTCCATTGAAGACTTCTTCCCAGACCTCTCTGCTTCTCTTCTTTGAGTTGGTCTTGATCTGAACTGTCAAAAGGGTAGCGCTTTCCCGAGTTCTGAGTCATTCCAGGGAATTATCGAGCCTGATGGGATACTGGGAACCTCCAAATTGGCAGCCAGTTGGTCAAAAGTGCAGTGGGTGGGAACCCCGGAACTTTCTACCTAAAGAAGGGACAGTTTTGTTGGGACTGGTGGTGTCTGACCTAACTCCACGTTCTTAGAATCAGAATTGCAAACAAGTATTCAGTGCTTTTTGCTCATATATAACCTCACTGGATTAAATTTATATATTGGAAGATAAATTCTAAGTTTTCTGTCTGCAGTTATTTCTGCGTGATTGCTTCCCCTGCCTCTGGTTCAGAGGGACCTGATACTTGCTTGGAGAGATGAAAAATAAAAATTGAAATAAAACCCCTGAATGACCTGATACCGATGGCAATGATGACATGGACCCCTGCTCTTGGCGGCCACAGCATCATGGAATGTGTCGATTTTACAGAGAGGGCAAAGTAAAAATAAACGTATGCCTTCTTCGCGATTTTAGGAACTCAAGTAAGCTAGCTGGAAGGAAATATACCCACCCACCTTCAGGGCATCTACATGTCAAACAAATAGGCAGAGCAACTGAAATTATTACCAAGGGAAGTTTTCCCTTCAAGATAATTACATTGTTTGAAATGTGAGCGCATCCATTGCAAACTATTTGTTTATTTCCTTACTGAATTGCACCTTAATTCGCAGAAGACTCATTACAAATTTCAGGGTGAATTGGGAAAGGAAGGGCAAGAGGAAAGGGCACCCATCATTCTTTCCCTGACAGACGGCAGCTGTCCCCAGGGACAAGGGACCAATGGGTAGACCCAGTGAATGGTCCTGACCTCTGCTTCCAGAGCCACTGGGCACTTTTGCCTGCAGCCCTGCCTATTTTGCTTAGGGGGATTAAACATTTGCTTAGGAAAGCATTACAGCTATATCTATATAGCATCTTCAGCTACCAAGCTAGAGGAAAAGTAGAAACCCTGCCTCTGGACCTGTCTAGGTGTGCAATGATTCCCTTTTAACAGAACTTCCTGCTTCCATAAGAAACAATATCACTCCCAGCTGCCACACTGGAAATGGATTCCCTCATGAAATGCAGAATACCCCATGGTGGCTTTGTAAATAGACAGTCTGTAAACAAATGAACTGTGCATTTGTACTGGTCAACTTGAGATTCACATTAAATGCCAATAATACTGAGGACAAGAAAGAGCATTGTGATGGTGCATATGTGGCTGAAGCTTTGCGGGCAACGTACCCAGGGACCTCTTCCAAGGCCCCTTGATATTTAACATTCAATCCTGCAGCTCTTTCTGCATGAAATAAACAAAAATTTACAGATAGTACATGTTGCTTCTCTTTTCTCTGATACACTCTAAGAATCTAGAGTAGAGAGGCATGGCTTACCCTTTCCAGATCTGGGCTGATCAGGTGCTTTTCAGTTCTTATTGATTTGAAGTTGGGCATTGACAAAACACAAAAGATGACTTTGCTCATTTCTCTCATTAGAGAAAACATACATTGCCCAGCAGGCCTGCAGACAATCTACACATGCTGTAAAAATTTCATTGATGACATAGTAAGATAGGTAACTGAGTTTGTTTATGCCATGGGAAGTTTTTATGTTCACTGTGGGTGCAGCTCCAGTAAGCACCACTGGGTATCTTGCAGAGGCCCCCTGAGTTAGTTCATAGCATATAATATTTCAGGTCACCCCGTGAGCAGGTAGGAATAGCGTCACAACCTTTGGATGTCTAGAAAACAGTGAGGTTTTAAGGAACCTGCAAAAGCAGGAGGGCAGGTTTTTCCTTCAGCCACTCCCCCACCTCCATTCACCTGGGATGCTCTATTTCCTTTCTTTAGGCAGTGAGTAAACATTGTCTCTATTTCTTTTTCATCCAATACAGTCTAGGATCATATCAGGACATGCAAGGGTGAGATGTTCAGAAATAAAACTGTGAGAACTGAAGCGCCCATCCCTGTGTAACTGCTAAGTCAGCCCAAAGCCCCTGGAAGAAAATTCCATTGATGACAAAACTTACATTTCTTCTAAGGTTTAATTCATTACAGCTTGTAGCAGTAGCAGTGCTGTGAGAGCCTTGGATGATAAGAGGTATGAATATATTACCTCTTACATAAAATACAGGACTATAATGTGAATACAAAAAGAACGAGTTCTACGCAGTACACAATATAAGTGCTACTGAAAAGGGAGTGTTTTAGATGGAGGGGATGCGTTTTTCCTGGGCAATGTTGGGGCTCTAGAATGTCAGAGGAAGTCTGGTCTACTTGGTTTCTTTGGAGAAACTGGCAGCATCAGAAGGGCCCAGCGGAGAGGATCACAGTTAAGAAGAAAGCAGAAGAACCCTCCAGTTAGCCCCCAGGACAGGTGGGGTGCAGGAGGCAAGGGCTGACCCCCTGAGATACTTCAGCAGCCTCTGTCACTGGCCACTGTCTTCCTAGAGCAGCTCCAGTGCCACAGATTACACCTTCATCCAAGAATGCAGTGTGCTTTAATTTTTAACATTCAGTCCACCTACCGTTGGTGATTCTAGTCACCTAGACAAAGGAGGATGTTTCTAATTTAACCTCACCTCTTTGCCTAGGAATGAAGTCATCTTAGCTCAGCAGTGGGCCTTAACGGGAAAAAAAGGGGAGACTCTCTTGTTTATCAGAAAAGGCAACGTGGTGGCCTGTGGGTGGAAGGGAAGCAGCCTGAGGGCATGGGACAAAATACGCCTCCATGGGGGTAAGCAGTGACAATTATTAAAGAAAAAAAAGTTACGTGAATAAGACATCATGGTATACATAAGGCTTACACATACAATATGAAAGGGTGTCAAGTATGTTCTAAGCACTACTACAGAGGTGGAGGATTCCCACTTCCCAATTTCAAAACTTACTACAAAGTTACAGTAATCAAAACAGTGTAGTACTGCTATCAGTATAGACATATAAACCAATGGAATGGAAATAATATAAATACGTAGATAAAAATTAACCCACACATCTATGGCCACATGATTTTTGATATGTGTACCAAGTCCATTTAATGGGGAAAAGTCTATTATGGACAGCTCTGGGAAAGTTGGATATCCACATGCAAAAGAATGAAAGTGGACCCTATCTCACACCATATACAAAAATGAAGTCTAAATGGATCAACAAACTGAATATAAGAGCTAAAACTATAAAACTCTTAGACAAAAACAAGGGAAACAATTTAAGGACCTTGTAGTAGACAATGAATTATTTGACTCTACTGCAAAAGCATGAGTAAAAACAAACAAACAAAAAAGATAAATTGAACTTCACCAAAATAGGAAACTTTTGTGAATCAAAGAAATTATCAATAAAGTGAAAGACAACCCACAGAATGGGAAATATATTTGGAAATCATATTTCTGAAAAGGTGTTAATATCCAGAATATATAAAGAACTCCTACAACTTAACAACAAAATGACAAAAAACCCAACAACAAAAAATGGGCAAAGGATTTGAATCAACATTTCTCACATAAAGATACACAAATGGGCAAGCAGATGTAGCTCAGTGGTTGAGTTCCTGCTGCCCATGTATGAGGTCCTGGGTTCAATCCCTGGCACCTCCTAAAAAAAAAAAAAAAGGAAAGGAAGATATACAAGTGGCCAATAAGCACATGAAGAAGACACTCAACATCAATAGCCATTAGAGAAATAGAAATCAAAGCAACAATGAGATTTCTGTCCAGGGTTTTGAAGAAGTTTTGCCAATGGATGGTGGTGTTGGTAACACAACATTGTGAATAATTGGGAGCAATTGAATTATGTACTTGCAAATGGTTTAAATGGGAATTTTTTTGTTATATAGATGCTACCACAATATTTTTTAAATAGCAGATGAACAACCCCTCAGCAGACACCTGCGAGGTAAGAACTACACATTAAAGTAGAGGCACCATGAGAACCAAGATATACCAGGAGGTCCCGGGCACCACACAGTTCCATGAGGGCATGAGCCCATCCTATATATCCAAATAGCTCTTGGAAAGAAGCAGGAAGAACACCAGGAAATCTGAGCATTCCTGGAAGACACTCCATCCAAAAGAGGCTACTAAATTTTACTGAGCATGAGGAGTGCCTCATTCTAGAGGTCTTCCTATATTTTGGCGTATTTGGTAGACAAAAATGGTTGTTTACAACACTGAAAACATGTTTGGTTTATTCTGGTTTGTCTCATCTAGTAACTTGGACTCTACAGTAGGTACCCGAAAACTCAGAAGCTTTACAAAGGCCCTGGGAGGATGAGGACAGCTAAGTGTTTCCCATCTGTACCATTACTCTATGCTTGTTTGTGAGCCTCTCCTTCCAGATGCCATCATCATGCATTTTAGACAAATGGTGATTTAATAAAGTTACATTACTGCCAAGATATGGGCATATTTTTCATGGATGCTATTACATTTGTCCTGTCCACAGCATTCAAGACCCATAACACACCTACTGGGTCATTTGGTAAAAATCAGAAAAAAAATTGTAGCATAAAAATGGAATGTCTACCGACCCTGATATACCTAAAAACTTTTAGGAAGCACAGATCAATGGAATTTAGGCTCTCATGGCCAGAAGCAAACATTTCCCTGCACATTCATACAATCCTATAAAAATCTGTTCTGCAAGCCCTTTTACTGTGATTTAAACTACTCGGTCCATTATCTGGATCATCTCCATTCCTCTCTGAGTCTTTGAATAAAATATAGAAATGGACAAAAAAACTATGATTTTATGAAAAAATATGAGGGAAATTATACTACTGTAAGATATGCATTGAACATTTTTTATGTAATAGTGTGACTTACTATCAGTTTACAAACATTTAGACATTTTAAATTACTATCCACTCTTTTAATTTTTTATAATACCTCTTTGTTAAAAAGCAGTGAATTTTACAACATATCCTATTTTGGGATATCTCATTGCACTGAAGAGTGCTGAGTTCAAATAGTTAGAGGTCTCGTGTTGTAAGAAACCATTTCTGGCTGACTATTACAATCAAAACACTTTTTCATTATTTATTTATCTTGGTGAAGCCTATGTTATAAATCTTTTCTAGTAATTGTTACTTCCTAAAGTGGAAAATAAATATCTTAATACTGAGGACAGTTTCTAAAATGCTCAGCCAAGGATTGTATTGGAAGCATTGGATAAATACTTTCCTGATTCCACCAACATGTAACAAAGTCAGTGTTTGGAGGACATACATTCAATGGATCAGGAGTGGAAAAACAGAGAATCACAAAGAGAAAAGAAAAAATGAAATCGGTTCAGTTTATCTCCATCTAGTTTCTGTTCACAGTAAGTAATACAGTATTCTGAAGTGTTATTTTTGATCACGTTAACTTCAAAGTCATCACATTCCACTGTCGCCAGTGGGTCTCCCATCCAGGTGGACGCTGCACAGGATTTTCAGCATTTATGACTTGATAGAGACATGAATAAAGTGGTGTGGGAATGCGTGTTTATGTAAGCAGCTTTGAGGAAAAGAAAAGGAGGACAAAATGTGTGTATGCTTTTGCCTGGTCAAACAGCTTCTGGCAAGACCGTGCATCTCTCCACAGTGCTGGCACTTACAGTTTCTATAACTAAAGCGAATATGGTATTGTAGCGTTGGAAAACAGCATCGTCTGAAATATTACTGAGCCAGCTCGATAAAGGCTCACTTAGAGTAACCATAATTCTAAGATCATAGGACTAATTTCACAGGCAAATTGTAGAATCAAATCCCAGCATGGGATTTAAAAGACCATTTTTGTTTGTTTTTTTGGTTTTTTGTCTGGATAAATTTGGAGTAGAAAGTTTGTTAGGATGTTTTTGAGAAGGAAAAAATGAAATTCAATATTATAACATGTTCTTATTTGAGTTAGAGTTCAGCAATTTGATTTTGCATAAGAAATATGAGGTAATTTGGGATTTGGGGAAATACCAAAATCAGCTAATCTCAACAGTCCAACCCAATTTCAAAGAACTTGATATTTCTATTTAATGACATGACTTTTCTTGAGAAGGTTTATGAATAAATGTATGTATCTGTGTTTTATGTTTAAAAATCTATTGGTTTTGAAAAATTACATGTATTTTCTGTCCCTTTGTATAAAGAGGTAAGTATATTACATCATTGTGGACATTTTGCTCAATTAACTGGAACCCAAACTCAGACTTCAAAACAGGAACCATGAGTAGAGATTTCAAAAACAAGTTCTGGGGGAATTTAATCCTCAGGAGCATGATGAGACTAACCTATGACTAACTCTACACTAACCAGTGCTCTCTTCATGGAAAACACTGACTAAACATGGCAACTACATCAGCAGTCATAAGCTGCAAAGCCCCTGGTCCCTTCTCTCCACTGCTGACTCTGCAAGTCCCTGGAAACCCCTGGGCCTCCTCCACTCTAAATATCCCTCACAAACCTCCTTATTCTACTCCTTGCAATTGCTTTGCAAAGAACTATTGTTTTAACTAATAAATACCAGAAAACAAATGCATACATAAATGAGATGCATAAGTAGAAACATAAAATAAATAGAGAACATAGAATGTGGAGTGAATTTGAATAAGTAAATGAATAAATAAGTAAATGGATAAATATTTGCTTTGGGCTGAATAGGTTTAGTACATTAAAACCACAGCATACCATAAATTTTAAAATATTTGGCTTTAAGGGGATTACAAAGTGGTTACAATTCATAAATGTACACAGTCTAAAATTGTTTATAGACTTCTCTTACCAGTTGTCTGTACCAGGATATAATGATCAGCCACTAAATATAAAATTCTTGGCAGAAGCTGTGATATTTGGGGCATTTCTAATTCTTAATAAAAGCTCTAGAAGTTCAGTGACTTCTGGGCCAAATAAGAAACTAGGGAAGTAAGATAGACCACCTTTTTTCACACATCCAAATATCGTACCACAGACAAAGGAAACTTCAACTGTATACTCCTGTAGTTGAACATGACTTTCATCACTAGGTCACGCACAGAATTTTCAAAAAAGTTAAAACTACTTTATATGAGTAATCATCATCATCATTACAATCTTCCACATTTTACATTATAATTAGTTGAAACAGAAGTGAATTAATATGTTCACCAGCATTTACAAAGCCAAAGGAAAGTATGAATGCTATTAGGCTGCTGTCTTTTAACAGAAAATACACATATTTGATATCCTTCAGAAGAGATACTGATAAATTGTGCTACCTATATAATGATGTAGAAATGGGTATGAAATTACATAGCAATACAAAGGAGCATTTAGTGAAATGTATTTTATGTAACCAAGTAGAAACAACTACACAAAAGAGCTCATCAGCTGCTTGCCACTCTCTTACAAAAAAAAATTAATTTAAACATGTAAAGAAAGTAGCCCTAATACAGAAGATAAATTTTGCACAGCCATTTCATAATGAGTACTTGTCATGTATCAAGTTCTTATTTTTTTAATTCAATGTAATGGGAATAAATTAATTCTTGTCCTTTGGGATTTTTCTTTCAAATGTTTATAAATTTCCCAATGCCACACTACTGACAGCAATGGAGGCCAATTTAAAGAAATCATAAAGGGATTCAGTGCATGCATATCAGAAACACAACACACAAACTCCTTGGGCATCCTGGACTAATTAAATATGGCAAACCTAGTTTTTACATTGTTTTGACAACCGCTAAAAAAAATTTCGATATTAAGCTAATATTAGAATAACCACCAGATCCGAATGGTTAATTTGATAATTTAATTATTACCTGAAATCTGGTTTCAATGACAATATATTTTTAGTGGGGTGCTAGAAATGATGATGAATGATGCTTTGAGGGTAAATGGCAGGCCACAAAACACTTCTTTATGTAAAAGGGCATCTGAAGGCAGACAGTTAATGAGCCTTATCTCTCACCCAAAGATCACTGAATTTCTTTGCTTATGTTTTCACTCACCTCTACCAGTCCATTTGATCACTTACTAGGTATCTGCATTTGATTTTTAAGTGAGAGTAAAATTCAAGCTGTATTTCTACTCTGATTTTGGATTTATTATATAATGTGGAAAAAAAAAAACCCTCTCAATTCTATAGAAATATCTTCAGTACTTTATACCAATGCATTTACTTGGGATACAGTTAACTTGAAATTGTTCTCTGTAGTTCATTTTTCATAGAAAAATTAATCTATGCCTAGAAAAGGTAGCAAAGCACCTGAATATTTAAATAATTTTAAATAAATCTTTAATCCACTGGGCAATAGTTTGTGCAATGGGAAAAGTAATTTATTCATTGACACTCAAGTGGCATGGATGGATGAATATATCTCCAAAAAGTAGCCATTCACTCCCTTCTCACTGATAATATGGGCATCCTTCTTATTAACAGTGACCTTCTGCTTATCTCCTCCCACACCAAGCTGTGGGTCAGTAAACATTTTGCCATCATGGTCTACGGCATTTCCACATCACATAGGTGATATGTGGTGGCTTGTTTCATTTTCCCCTGATGGCTAAAGCACTGGCTCATTTATGCGTTGGTTTAGTTATTCATGATCACCTCACCTTGTTAGACACTCATCTATAGCCTGTTCTAAAACTAATAAGTGATGATAAAACTGGAAATAATCCATCACCTATAATTCCCTTCCAATCTGGATCTCATTTATGAGCATTTCCTTTCCAGGGAAGGAAAATGTCAGAACCAGATAAAACCAAATAATTTATAATAAACAAGGAGAAAGCTAGCAAATGATACTATGATGAACCTGCTTTCTTCAATTTCATTAAGATGCAGTATAATTAATTTTTGAGCCATAGGAATGAAAATTAACTAAGAATGAAAATAATTCTCGGAGAAAGAGACTCAAGATGGATTAACAAGAAGACAACAGCAGACTCACCATCTCTTCGATTAAGCCTTGCAAATCCAGGCCCGTGGCTGCTGGACAGCTCAGAGGAGCTGCTGAAGGATGCTGGAAGCAAGGCGGATGCCAGGGGCTCATCACAATCATCTGCCGGGAAAAACACCACGTTCAGGTTAACACGTGAATTCAGGCTTTTATTTCTTCCTTCTTTCCTTCCTTCCTTTGTAATTAATGGGTTAGGAAAGTACCAGAACCTGGAGCAAACATCAGTCTTATTCAGAGGGCTGCTAGAAAATATTTAACAACAGGCTCTCATTTCTTCACATGGCATGAGGACGAGGGGAAGAACTCTGATTTTTAGCATCTGCCATTTTCCTGTAGCATAAATACTCCAACCGCAGCCAATTGCAAGCTCTGGATGTGATGTCCTAACACAGCATCACACCATTTCCACCATGTAGATGCGACATGTAAATAACCTCGAGTACACAGATAACAGCAAAATGTCATAAAATAAGTGGTAGGTAATGAGTTTTGAGAATTTATTTTGTTTTTACATAATTGTGTTTCAATTGTAAATTTATGTAACTTAAGTTTTAATAATGACTGTGTTTTAACAAATGGCAAAATTCATAGAAAGCTAATGATTGGCTCTCAAGATGGTATAAACTGGCCCCCGCATGCTATTGCTCAACGGGGAAATGCTCGAAGTATTTCCTTTACAATCAGGAAGAAGTAGGCACCACTGCTTCTGTTGAACATTGCAGTGAAAGTCCAAATCAGTCCACAGGAGAAAACTTTAAAAATTAAAGGTACAAGAAATTGGAAAAAATAAAAAATAAGCAACTGACATCATCTCAGTTGAAATGCTTGTGTAGACAGAAAATTTAAAAGTAATTGTCTAGTTATAAGCTCAATATTCAAAAACTGATTGCATTTTTAAATGCTAACCATAGTTTGAAAATAAATTAAGTAGCTGGAAAGTCAAATAGCATCAAAATATATAAGTACCTAAGAATGGATCTCAGAAAATTGTGCAAGACATTCATGGGTATGATTATACCAATTTTAGTAAAAGCCATTAAGGTAAAATTACATAAATGCAGAGTCAAATATTTGCCGATAAAAGACAATATTTTTTTGTATTTAATTGTTTTATTGTGGTAATATATATATATATATATACCATAAAATCTGCCATTTTAACCATTTTAAGTATGCAATTCAGTGGCACTAAGCACATTTACAATGCTATGTTACCATTTCCACCATCTATTACCCAAATTTTTCATCACCCAAAACCACAACTCTGCAACCATTAAGCTATAGCTTCCTATTGCCCTTGTTCCCAGCCTCTTGTTTCCTCTAATTTACCATCTCTCTAAATTTAGTTATACTAGATATTCCGTATGAGTCATACAATATTTGTCCTCATTTCTGCCTTATTTCACTTAGTATGGAGGCAATATTTTTAAGATTTCAGTTCTCCCTAAATTGATCTAAAGATTCATTAGCAATCCAATCAAAAATCTAACACGGCTTTTCATGGAACTTGAAAAAGTGAGCCATAGTAAAGGGTTCCTAACATGGGGCCCAGATATAATTCAGGGGGTCTGTGAACATGAATAGGTGAAAATTACATCTTTATCTTCAGTAGCCTCTAACTGAACATTATCATTCCCTAAAATTATGAACATAAGCAACAAGCCACATCAGTATCAGCAGTGCCTGAGCATTTGTTCCCAATATAAATTAGAGATAACTTATTAGAGATAATCAATCGTTGTTGCAAATATCTAGAAATATTGTTTATGTTCTTCAACACTTCGAAATAACAATAGCAATTAAATTTGTCACTAGATCATGTTAGATAATATGCTAATAATTAAAGACATTTACAATTTCTAATATATTGATAACTGTATCTCAATATATTTGGTTTTCTTTGGACTTCTATGTATACTATTTTATGCATTTAAAAGGAGTTCACAGCTTCAGCAAACTGCCCAAGGGGTCCCCACAGGAAAGGGTTAAGAAGCACCCACTGAAAGTGTGTGCACTGAAAGTTCAAAGCCATTGAGTTCTTTCTGGGGCATTATTAGCATTTCAGAAAAGCTCTAAAAGAGGTTACTTATAGTCCACAGTCAACTGTGTTACGCTCCATGTTACCACAGCAATTTCTCCTACGCAATATAATATCAAGCAGATCCTGAGTCTGCACCCTTCCCATGGCATGAAAAGTGCATGGAGGTCCAAGGTGTCTCACCTGGTCCCTCAAAATTATATAGCTGGCTTCAACGACGATGAAGAAACGGAGTAAAAATTATCCTCACAATCCATTCAAATGGATGCCTGCTCCTTATCCAAGCCCCAACCCAGCACCTCTTTCTTTATGAGTCTCCCCAGACAGCTCTCCCACCTCCGCACCACACTCCCTCCTTCAGTCCACTCCTCACACCCTTCTCATCACACTGCTTTGGGGTCTCCCTTTACTGGGCTGGAAGCTTACAATAGGAAGCAGGCCGATGATGGGGTGGGCTCCCTAAACCTCAGTGTTCTCATCTGTAAAATGGGAATAATAATAATCAAACACACTTAACAGCTTACTGTGAGGATTAAAATTGTCTTTGCTTTTGTTAGTTGTTATGGTAAAAGAAGTCATCACCTATTAATTTTCCTCAAAATATTATATAAGGATATTTGTCTGATAGAAAGATAAAGAAGACAGTGCTGAAAGTTCCAAACCATATTGTCATCCTTTCCTTGAAAGAAGGCATAGGAATGTTAGCCTTTAAAAAAAGAAAAGGCAATATTTTTGTGATGCAATCATTCCTTTTGAGTAATATTTTTATAAAAGTTTTTTTTTAAATGCAATTTTTTTTAAAGATTTATGTTATTTATTTCTCCCCCTCCCCTTCATTGTTTGCGCTCGCTGTCTGCTCTTTGTGTCTGTTCTGTGTCTGCTCATCTTTTTTTTTAGAAGGCACCAGGAACCAAACCCAGGACCTCCCGTGTGGTAAGCAGGTACCCATCTGCTTGAGCCACATCTGCTTCCCCTAATTTTCTTTTTAAGCTTTGGTTTTACAATCAGTTGTTCCAATTTACTCCAGTCAAATTTAAGAAGAAAAGTGGTCAAAACTAAAGTTGACCATCGTATATGGTACTTGGGCAGGTATATGGACAGTGTTTTCAGTGCACTCACTGTATTTCTACCTAAATTACAACTTTATCTTAGAAGGCAAGGGTACAGATGACATCCAAAATCTCCATTAACTGCTGTTTTCAATCTGAAATGCCCATATTTTATACCAAGATTTCTGAAGGGGAAAATTGGTAAGACTCAATTTAATTTTTGTTTTCTGGTATCATTATATCACATATCAATGTCACTAGAAGAATGCTATTATTATCAAATTATTCTGATAAATAATATTTATATCCAAAAAACAGATTTATTCTGAAATGCTTCAAAGCCTCAAGGATTATTCACAGATAATTGTTTTTAACAAGTGAGATGGCAAAAAAACAATTGTAAATAAAACAACTATTTATTACTTAGGGGCAAAAAAAACAAGTCAAGTAGAAACAATAAGCTTATAAGAATTAACATATGAAAATAGAGAATGCTATAATTAACTAGAATAAAGCAATTTTCTTTCTCTTCATAATAACCACTCATATTCATAGGAAACAAGTCTATGAAATAAGCTCAATTGTGAAACGCACTTATGCCTTCTGAAGTTCAAGCCTACTCAATGTTAGGTACCTAGAGAAGCTTAAGAAATCGAAAATAAAAGAGATAATCCATTATAATGTGTTTTATAGAAACAAACAAACAAACACTCTACAACGATGATTTGTGCATGATTCAGATCAGATTACAAAAGATGCATGAATTCCTATATAATAAATAGATAAAATAAATTTATATCTAGGAAATACTCAAATTTGGTCTCAAGATTTGTAACTAATGTAATGCCATTTTAAATAGCCTAACGTTTGTATGTCCTCTAACAGAGCTACATGAGACTGAAATTATTAAAAATTAAAAAAAAAAAGGAAAGAAAATAAAACTCTAGTTTTTGTTTTTAAGAATGCTGTGCACATTCTATTTTTCCAGGTGAAATCTTAGAAATCTGGACCTTCCCACATGCTGGGTAACATATTGGCCACTGCCTCCACATCAATGATAAAGTTTCTTCCATTGCTAGACAAATGTACCACACTAATGAAAGATGTTGTTAATGTGGGAAAATGTGGGAAGGGCAAGGAGTGGGGCATATTTTTTTATGTAGCATTTATGTAATCTAAGTACCTTTTTTTAAAAAAAGTATACTTAAAAAAAATCATTGTCTTGGTGCTCCTGATCTAAGTGAGACAATCCAAATGTTTTCTGGGCCCTTGACCCCCTTTTAAAACTACTTAATCCACCACTTAATCCACCACCCTAAATTCCAGGAAGACTCTCTTGATTAAGTATAGCCCATTGGGTAGACATTTGCTAAGTTCCTTCAGCAGGTTAGCATTTATTTTATACATTGTTGTATATGAGCGGTATCTCTTCAGTATGCATATCTTCTGAACTAGATTTCTTTGCTTTTTCATCCCTCAACATATCAATCTATTCTCTGGAAAGAAAAAGAGAGAGAAATATAAACTCCTCTGGAGGTTGATTTCTGGCCCTACTTGTTCCCTGCAAGTGGACAGTCCAGGTGTTGGTTTTTGAAGCCTATACCCACAAAGTAACTCCTCTCAGTCTCTGGACCAAGGAGAACCCACTATACTTCTGAGTCTAGAACATCTGGACTCCGTAGAAGCTGAGGATACCTGGAAATCACTTCCTTATTCATAGGAGTCAGGTCTGGAAATGGTCAGTGCCTCCAATACCTACCGTTTCTGGGGATGCACTGTAGTGGGTTCAATAGTATCCTTAAAAATAAGCCCTGGAACCTGTGAGTGTGACTTTATTTGAAGAAAGGGTCTTTGCAGATGTATTTAAGTCAAGGTTCTTGAGATGAGATCATTCTTGATTTAGGGTGGGCCCTGACACCTATGGCAGGTATCCTTATAAGAGAAAGGCAGAAGGAGATTTGACAGGCACAGAAGCACAGGTGCTGTGAAGATGGAGGCAGAGACTGAAATGATGCAACCACAAGCCATGGAGCACCTGGAGCCACCAGAAGCTGGCAGAGGTGAGGAAGGACCCAACCCTGTTGACATCTTGGTTTTGGGCTTCTGGTCTCCAGAACTGTGAGAGGACCACTTTCCACTTTTTAAGCCACCCATTCTGTGGTCATTTGTTAGAGCAGCCAAAGAAACTAACACACACAGGCAAGGTCAGCTTCTCACCAACGCGTGTGGTGACGCCACCTAACTGGGTTCTCCCTTCATGCAGATTCACAATCCATGGCTTCACTAAACTTTACCCCCATTCTGAACTCATCCAAGTTTCCTGGGGCACTGGCCAGTTTCCAACCCTGAGATACACACACAGTGTGGATGAGACGAAGATTCTCTAAAACCTGCAGGACTGTCCAAGCTCATGAGTGCAGCAGGCATGACCTGCTGGTGACCCATGGATAATTCTCCAGCCTCATTCCATCTCCACTGCTCTGCTTCACCCTGAAAATGCATGCTGTGGAAGTGTCATACTTTGCTCATACCTGCAATGACACCAAGTGGGCTTACACATAGCTTAGTCATGAGCTTGAACATCTCCATCAAACCTTAATGATTAATTTTGTAATCCTCAACGTCTGGGCAGATAGGACAAGGGGGAGGGAGAGCAGAGCAATTTCTGGTTTCTGGTTTAATGTCGGTTTCAATCAATTATGCATTCAAGTTATAGAAAATGGTTATATCTTCTTTGCCAGAACAAATTCAGAAATTCCAAGTTCTAGGCTAATATATTTATGTCACACATAGAGTTATGCAGAGCCATTAGCACAGTCCACTTTTGTTTTCACCTCTACGCTTCCTTCATATTGTAACATACGCAATAAATTATTTCACAGGTTTGGTTTGTGTACATTTTATTAACTCAGACACATTCAATACGTAGATCTGCATCCGAGGTTGCCTGAAAAATTATTCCAGAGTGCATAAGGATTTACTTTTCCTTGTAAATCACATGGTGACATTCATATCTAAACTACGGTTTATCTATTTATCTTTCCTTTTAAGGATGCAATGTAGTAAATAATGCCCATTAATTGGAACTGTTATCAGGTTTCATTTGATATAAGCTTAAAACAATCATTGTTCCAATAATTAAATTAGCGCCTCAAGTTCTCCACAGTAGAGTTGAGGCCATACTGGTACTGTGTTCCTCTTTAGGTCACAGCATTTGTGAAATGCCTTATAGATTTTTTTGAGGAAAAATTCAAATTGTTTAGTAGTGTGTCTTAAATGCTGAAATCTTAGTGGCAGAGAAGACTTCACTGGTCACACACTTGTTAATAAAATGAGCCTGCTGCCTAGTGATCTGGTTTTGAATGTTCAGAAATTCTGTGACTCAAATACATAAAATCAGTTTTTTTAAAGGCTTCTTTTGCTCTTTAAAAACAACAATCTGATTTCACTTAAAAACAAATAAAAGTTGATCTAAATAACAATTGGTAAACCACATAAAACTTTAACCTTTTAGTTGTTGGGTTCCCCCCGCTCCCCAACCAGGTATATGTACAAGATCTATTTTTGAAACTCAGCGCTTGCCCTGGAGTGGCAACTGAAAGAATCAAGTCCATTCTGTCATTGCTTTTAAAATCACACAAAATTGTGTGACCCCAGAGGAATCAAAACTCTGAGAGAAAATTATTACAGATTTTTCACTGATGATCCTGCTTAGGTATTCTAAGAAGATAAGGATGTAAACCTGTTTGAAAGGTAAATTTTAATAATCTCTATCATTACTCACATATGGTCACTGGAAACTGATATTCACCAAAGGAACAGATTCTAAACAATAGGGGTGGGTTATAAATCACTTTAGAGAATAATCCTGCTTCTCTTAGAGAATTAGCACTTTTTCCTGAAGAATCACTATTTCACTTTATTTCCTCAGCTTCCATCACAGTGCCAGACACATGTTTTTCTTGATAAATGTTTATTGAATTAAATTGACCAAAAGCTGTACAATATTCTAAAATCTCCATATCGGAGTTATATTTCAACCCTGACATATATTGAGCTTAATGCATTAAAACAGCCAAACTCATTGTAACAGGAAAAATATGGAGTCTTGATTTTCCAGGTCAGGTGTAGGATACTTATTTGAGAGTGGGCAGAAGGAAATCTAAGAAAGAGAAAAGAGATTCTCATTAATAGCAGAGAACCTTTCATGATGCATTCATTTCTTGTTAGTGCTTAAAGGCCTGGCATTACAAACCCAACAATCCACCAGACTCAGGTGTTTTTCAGAAAGAATTCACAAACTGAAAGAATAGAACATTTTTGCATTTGGAAGAAAGCAAGACATCTAGATTTGTCAAGATCACACAATTCTATGCAACAAAATTTGGAAGAAGAAATAAGTACTGCAGCAGTTTTTCAGACACTTGTACCCAAGAAGCCCTTTTTCTTATGTTAAATTATGCATCATCCCTATATGAGAGTCAGAATTAAACAGAGGTGTTCTGGTTAAAGGCTGGCCCTGGTCCTGTAGCCCTTTCTTGGCCACATCCAGAGAATCTCTGAGCAGGACTGTATTATCCCTTTGATTAGTCTAGGACCCTTTAGGTTGAGCAATAGTCACCAAACATCAATACAAGAAAAAAGCAAATGGGGCATTTTAAAAAGTGACAATTCTCTATCCCTAGCTTCTAATACTCTGATTTATTAAGTGTAATTTACTTTGATTCCCACTAAACCAGAGTATTTGGAATATAACTGATGACATCTGCGTATTCTATACAGCTCATTAACTGGAAAACTGCTTTGCTTGCATATAGATTTTAAATGTTAATTTCAAGGGAAACTGCAAAGCATAAAATCCTACAAACTATACTCAGATTGTTAAAATGGTCACAAATAATCAAATGTTCAGATTTTGAATTTTGATTCTTGTTGTAGGTGTGGATATCATTTTCTTTATATTACTAGGGAATTGGAGGGTTCTTGAATCTAAGGATTGGCTACTTTTTCAATTCTGAGAAATACCCATAAATTATCTCTTACTTATTTTCTCTTGACCCATTCTATTACCTCCTTTCAGAACTCAAGAAGGAAGGGAGTGAGTGAGGGAGGGAGGGAATAAGTAAAGGAATGGGGGGTGGGGGGAAGGAGGAGGAAGAGATAGAGGAAGAAAAAAGACAGCACAATCTAAATTATGAAACATAACAGGTAAACAGACTTTTTATAGGCAGTCAGACAAGCTATTTTTATCACTCTCTTCACCTTGTCAATTAGTCTTTCTTGCATATTTCCCATCTCTTTGTATCTCTGTAGAGATACAGTTTATTACAGATTTCTTCCAATTTGCTTATTCTCTCTTTGCCTATGTCTAATCTGCTGTTTCAGCAGCCACTGAATTCTTTATTTTAATGATTAAATTTTCATTTCTAGATACTGTTCTTTTTCATTTCTCTTTGATCATTTTGCCATTTTCTTATTCTTTTCCAATAAGATTAATATCTCTATTTCTTTAGACATATAAAACATTTTATTTTCTACATCTATTTTCAATATCTATATTTATTTTGATTCTGATTATGTAGAATTATTTCAGCTTATTTTCCATCATCATAGATTGCTTCCCCAGGTATTTTGTGTTTTTGTTTTTATTGTGAGCAAGTATTTCTTGGAAATGGATCTGTGAGCCTACCAGACAGGATATGTAATGCAGCAAGTCTTGAGTGCTAGTGTTTGGTTCTGTCAGATGCCTCCCAAGCCAAGACTACCTAAAATATTCATCTTTCAATTTGTGAGTACCACACAATGATTATAAATCTTGGTCAATCTGAACAGACAGTTAGGAATTCACTACAAAGAACTTTTTTTTGTCCTGTTTCTTTGTTTTTAGCCCCAGACCCTACATAGAGACAAAGTTAAGACCAGAAGCCTCCCCACAGATACTCTCTGCAGAATAGGATTTTCCTAAGACACCTCAAGGGATATTGCCTTTCCAAGGCATTGGCTTTAAGTAGAGGCCTTTGCCTTTTGGTTCAGTCCCAAAATTTTGTATTATAAATTTAAGCCCAGACCACAAGTCACAGAAGGTATGTATGTATCTTCACTTTTCTGTCATACTTTCCAACTCTTTGTCTACAGGTATTGCACTTTTGGAGAATTCTTCAACTTAATCTTGTTGTGCAGTGATTCAATCCAGCTCTGTCAGTTCTGTTCTGTGGGCTACATATTGAGTATATTATACCTAAAATAAAGTTTTCAGTTTAGGATTTACCCTGATTCTTTTTGTTGGGCACAATATTCAGTTGCTTCTCCATAAGGATAGCAATTGGCTTAATTTTTAATTCCTTCTGCTAACTTTATTTCTGACCACTGGGTTTCAGTTTAACTGTTTCTTGAGCTTTCAGCTACTTTTTCATAGGTCATGCCTTCCAAAAATATTTGGGGACTCTGCAATGTATGCTCACCTTTGGATCTGAAATTTTTCTTTGCACTCTGTGAATGCCATATGCATTTACCTGCTTGTGGGGGTCTGGTAAGGGTGGGTGTGCCTATAGCTTGCTCCATCATCCTGGGGCAAGAAAGTTGCCCAAGGTATTTCCCAGCCTTTTGGACCAAGTGTCTACATGGTTGTTACCTAAGGACAAGCTCTTCTGTAACTTGCCACCTAGCCAATGGGCATGGAGGGGGGTTAAGGAAAGTTTCACAAACCAGCCTCTCGGTTTTGGCTCTCTGTCTATGATTTTCCCTAGGGTCTCTCCTTCTCCTGGTAACCACCAGTCTAGACTTACAGAGACTTCAGACCCTTAGTAACACCCATCTTTTGTAATAACTC
Organism: Tolypeutes matacus; assembly: GCA_026826555.1. Classification (NCBI taxonomy): domain Eukaryota; kingdom Metazoa; phylum Chordata; class Mammalia; order Cingulata; family Chlamyphoridae; genus Tolypeutes; species Tolypeutes matacus. The sequence continues at coordinate 5,324,914 of JAKSZT010053762.1, read as the reverse complement.
CCTGGGTTGTAGGATCGGGGCTATAGTTTCTTCTTCCTGCAATCATTCTATTTTCAGATGTTCTATATATTCCTGAGATTAATTTACTCAGTCATCAAAAAATTATTGAGCACTTACTGTATTTTAACAGGTGAATAAAGGTAGAATTACCATCATTTGATAAATCTAATACTTTAACTTTTCATGTAAAAAGACAAACATGCGAGAGACTTCATAATTCATTTCACTAAGTTATACCAACAAAAAATTATATTATTAAATGACTACATTCATACGAGTGCCCAATAAAGGTAAACAATTTTTCTTTGTTTCTCCCATGTAAATTTCTCAACTCTATATTTGTCATGCTGCAAAATAAGACAAGCAATATATTTTGTCCAAAGAATAAATCTGGTCAGGCAGATTTGAGCAAATTAGTTGTAGAAATAGAAAATATGAATATTATGGGAATATAAATATTAAAATGTGTAGTTTACAAAGAAGATTTCAGGTTTTCCAGATCCCAAAGGTTTAAGGAAGGCTGCTTCTCACACCAGGCAGACAAATACCAACCTCGGGCACTTTTCCTTTCAGTTCAACCACAGCAATTTTGATCATTACAAAGATCAAGAAGTGAGTTGAAAGGAAAAGATCAGATGATTAGGGGTTTTCTTATGGAAAAAGTCTTTATGACTGTGATTTATATACTAGGTTATAAAGATATCCACTGTCCTGTAGATTTTACAGGATACCTTCTTGCTCACTTGGGAACATAGCTAAAGTTTTCTGAAGGTTTAGATGCTTGGCCCCAAAAATATAAGCTCAAGATCACAATTCAGTGTCATTTGTATAACGTTTTTTCACTCTTACAGTCACATCAAAGAACCTTATATTTGGAGACATATATGTGCTTTATTTTATTTTTCTCTCAGAAGTTTATGATTAAGGACAATCTTAAAAGTTTATGTTGAAGGAAACTTGATAAATGTTTTACATTCTAAAGTCTTAATTTACTCAGTCAAATAACCTAACTTAATTAATACTAAAACACACAGAATTAAGATGGAGAAATATTTGAAAAACTCTGAGGGTAAACCTATCACAAAAAGTTGTTACTTCCTTGAAAACACACACACCAGTGAGTGTTCACACAAATGGAAGTAAACTTTATAGCAATAAATATCCTTCTAGGCATTATTATATTAGAGGGAGTCTTCAACTTTGTGGGAACTCAGAAAATAATATTTCTGCTCTTGGAGCAGTGGTGTTAAGATTAGCATCCCGAGGCAAGGAAGGTTTAAGATTAGGATTCAGGGCAGTTAAAGTGAGTAATAAACTGGCTGTCCTGCACCTCAAGCCAAAAGTGGTCAGTAATAGAAAAAACTGCAGGAACACTTCTACAGGGCTTTATGCTCCAGTAATTAAGTAATTGAGAGTTTAATCTGGGAGTACTGGACAGTTGCAGACTTCTTTTCCCAAATATCCACTAAGACTAAAGCGTATCCTGTGTACAGAAAACCTGAGAAAAATCCTGGCTCCAAGTGTCAGAAAAGATTTAAGTAATTCTGGGAGTCCAGAGACCTACAGCATGCCATTGATCAAGTGAAACCAAATCCACAAGGACCCATACTGATCCCTCAAGTTTTATTCTTATCTGTAAGTCCACATGTATAACAAGTATATCATTTCTGAGCTTTATTAGTGTGAAATTTTTCATTTAAAGATAAATATTTGGGTTTCTTTTATGCAGCTTGCAAAGGAAGCTACCTTGTGGCTAAAATGCCTGAGAGAAGGAAGACTGAAGGTTGGGAAGGTGCTGGAAGCTGCAGAAAAGTGTCTGAATGATGTAATCCATTTAGTCCTGGCCCACAATATACCTGGCACCTCTCCCCAAGAATGAGGGTTAAGCTCCTCCCACCTCTATGTTATTTCAGCTAGTCTTCTCTCTACCAGACTTGCACATACTTTAAAAAATGAAGTCAAGGAGAGTGAAGACCTTAAGCCACAGAGGCCACATTATGTACTAGCTTTGCTCTTCTCTGCACTGGCAGTGCAGTTTTTCTTAATTGTCTTTTGCTATATTTACTGTGTATAAAGGATAATATGGCCAAAGATGTATAATAAATGTTATTGAAGAGAAACCTATATATTTATCTCAAGAAATGGGGAAATCTTTATTAAATTTGATTTTTTAAAAACTATATCAGAGAACATGTAATCAAATAAATGCTGTCACTTATTTGTTATCAGTGCAACCCTAGGGTATAGGCACACCTTCCCTAATCTTAAGGATCTGTAGTTGGGTGAGCCATTTGACTATGGCTTGCTGGTGCCATCAACAACTGTCTAATGGGGAGTCCAAAGAGCCAAAGCTAGAGTGTGCAGGGCAGAATACTGGAGATACCTCCAGAGATCTGTGAAAAGACCCCCTTGAGTCTTCAGTAGAGTTCTGATCTATCTGTGCATGTGAGGACAGGATTAGAAGGCTGGAAAGAACCATCCAAAAGGAGGGAAGGGAACAATCTCCAGAGCCCACATAAGGGTGGGAGAGTTCCATGTTCCCACATACCAGAGTGAAAACCTCAAAATTCATAGAGCACTGTGTAAACTCAAAAAAGAGTACTGCCTTATATTGAGGAAAAATCAGGCCTAGATTTTCAAGTATATTTTTTTCAAGAATACTGGATACAAATTAAAAATTGGAGACAAAAGATTAATGAACTTGAAGAACTAGCAACAGAAATTATCCAAAGTGAAACACAAAGAGATAAACAGCTAAAGAACATGGAACAGGGCATCATTGAGTGTTGAACAACTTTTAGTGGGCTAATATATGTGTATTTGGAGTCTCAGAAAAGATTGAAGAGAGAAAAAAAACATAACGGGAAAAATAATGGCTGAAACATTTATAAATTTGGCTCAAAAAATATAAACCCACAGAACTGAGAAGATCAACAAACCCAAAGAACAAGAAAACAAGAAACACTAAATGTGAAGAAAACAAAACCAAGACACATCATAATCAATTGTATAAAACAAGTGATAAAGGAAAATGTTGAAAAGGAGCCAGAAAAAAATCCACAATATATACAGAGGAAAAAAAGATTAAAATGAAAGTATATTTCTCATAGGGAACAAGCAAGAACACAAGGAACCACATTTTAAAGTATGGAAAGTAAAAACTGTCAATCTAAAATTCCAATCAGATGGTCAACATCATATGTCATTAAGGAACTGGAAATTAAAAGCACAACAAGACACCAGTACACATACTTTGTGTGATGATCGTATTAGGGACAGTCAGGTGTGGCAAAGAGGAGAAATAGGAAATGCTTGCAAGAAAGCGTATTATACTCACAGGTACTAGAATCAGAGTTACATCATGTGTCACAGGGCCACAGAGGAAACACGTCAGAAGGATGAGGCTTGACCAAACAAGAGGAGAGAAAAAAGAAGAGGCTATGGACCTGGAGACGGTGCCTTTCACAGCACTACAGGGGTGGGGTTCTAGCAGTTGATCAGTCAGATATATGATTGAGGAGTGTCTATTTGAATTCAATACCCTGCAAAACTGGATAGGGCTCTGCGCTAGTGAAGAAAGGGGTGTTGGGGTGCATATGTGACAGGGACAGCCTGGGGATTCACTATCAGGAAAGGACATTAGTAGCCTGTTGGGGGTGTGAAAGTACTCATGATGAGTAAGGCATCACTGACCAAGCATGAGCTCTTAATTTTGTTTCTCTTAGAATGGCTAAAACTAAAAAGACTGAGTGTGGCAGTTTGATATTGTTTATGAATTCCAAAAATAGATACTGGATTATGTTTGTGAACAGGTCTGGGCATATTAGATTGTATTAGATTCAGAGGTTTCACTTTTACTTGATTAAATAATGATTAAGGTTTTGATTGGTCCATGCCAGTAAGACATTGGGTCCCCACCCCCTTGGTGGGCAGGGACTCACAGAGAAAATGACAAAGCACAGGAGTTAGCTGGAGTTTTGAGCTGCATCCCAGGAAGTAAACACACAGGAGAAGAACACAGAGGAATAGAGACTGCTCCATAGACACAGAAGAGGCCCCAGGAAGAGAGACAAGCCATTCGCTTGATGGTTCACAGCTGGCCTTGTGGAATAAGTAGAGTAGCTGAGCCCAAAGAGAATCAAGCCCTGGGGAGAGAGACAAAGCCTAGCAACCCTGACAGTCTAAGCTAACCTTGTGGAGAGAACAAAGCAGCTGAGCCTGGAGAGAACAAAGCAGCTGAGCCTGGAGAGAGATGAGACTTATCCCAGCCTACCGCTGATATTGGAAGAAGCTGGGACCACAGAGCCTTAAGAAGAAGAAGACAGCTAAACACTGGTAGCCATCTTGCTACACGAGGCAACAAACTTTGGTGAGGGAGGTAACTTGTGCTTTATGACCTGGTGACTGTAAGCTTCTACCCCAAATAAATATAGTTTATAAAAGCCAACAGATTTCTAGTATTTTGATCAGCACCCTTTTAGCTGACTAATACACTAACCATACCAAATGTTGGTGAGAACATGGAGCAACTGAAACTATCATACACTGTTAAAGGAAAATGGTACAACCACTTTGGAAAACAATATGGCAGTCATAAAAAGTGGAGCAGACATTTAGAATTTGCCCCAGCCATTCTATGTGTAGGCAAGGAAATGAAAGGATATGCCCACACAAAAATATGAGTGTTGACATTTACAGCAGATTTACTTGTAATAGCACCAGACTGGAAAAAGTCCAAATACCCATTAGCAGGTGAGTGGATAATGAAATGATGATATATCCATTCAATGAAAAACTACTCACAAATGAAAAGCAATGTACTATTGCCACATACAGCAACACGGATGAACCCCTAAATAATTATGCTGAATAAAAGAAGCCAAACAAAAATGTTTTAAGTGCTTTAGGTTTTCATTTATATGAAAGAACATACAAATTCACCTGTAGATAAGTGTTTGCCTGGGATGGGGGTACAGGGGAGTTGGAAAAGGTACCAGGAACCTCTTGGGGTATATCTAAGCATTATCTTGATTGTGGTGGTTTCATGGGTATACACATTTGTCAAAACTTAGCAAATCGGTCCTTTAAAATCGATTCTGCTTAGTGTATGTCAAGTATTCCTCAATAAAGATCTAAAAGTATTTAGCACAGATGCCATTAAAATGTTGCTGGCAGTGTAACTGTAGTACCACACTCCTATTAATAAGTTGCAAAAAGCAAAAATCCTGAGGCCCTGTACCATAATTTTAAAATGGAGATTTTATATGGTATTTACACAGTAACTAGGTAATTTTACACAACTACTCAATTTTTCTGTTTCTAATCTTTTTTTTCTCTCTTTTTTATCCTTTTTCTTCTATGTGGTATGATAAACAGAAATCAGAAATCACTGAGGACTCCAATGCCTTCCATACTAATTCATGGCTTCTTGTCAATAGATAGTATTTGTCCACCCTAAATGATAAAAACAAAAATACACTGCAATGATAATACTGAGATTCATTTAGTTTATCAATATTTTTTAACAGAAATTTAATTAACTGAATTTTAATCCAACAAGCAGATGAAGTGGACCACAGATTCGGTAAAGAGAAAGCACGGTCTAGACTTTTATCCTATTATCTGGCTCCATCCATGCTTGAAAAGTGCTCAGAGCTCTGTCCACAGCACTCATCTAGCCATCCTTCTTCTGGCTTCCAGCTCTTGTTTTCTTGAACACCCATCTCACTCCGTGAATCCTAATCTCCAAACCATCTAATCTGGTCTTTTCTGATGGGCTGCTCTCCAAACTCTTCATTTGAGACCTTTTCCAGGTTCACCCTCATGTCCTCTACTTCTAAACCAGAGACATCAAAATGGTGTGCTGAAGCAGAACATAGTTTACAGATATGTTCTATTTAGCCTTCATAGTGCACTTAATTTTATTTAGTTGCCAACATTAGAAGTCAGGAAATTTCATGTAAAAAAATAGGATTTCTGGCTTCATTGGAAAAATAAGTATCACTGGACTTACATTCTTGGATGGCAACCAACTCCAGTTGACCAATGACTCTACCACCCTACATCCATAATTTCTTTTATCTGTTTGGCCTCTTCAGGTATATGAGTTTATGTTCTCTGCTCTAAACCCAGGGCATCACTTTTCACGGGACAGTTCTCCAACATTAGCCACCAGCTTGGACAAGCTAAAGGTTAAAAAATAAGTGATCAGAAATTTAAATTGAGTGCATACTTTGTGCTAAATACCACCCTAGGTGCTGGGCATATAGGAATGATTAAGGAACAGTGGGTGTCAAAAGTAGGGCTTGTCAAATGGTGTCTGCAGTGCACTGTGATGAGAACTTTACAAGAGACTAAAATGTACTGTGAGAACCACCAAGATGGCAAGACAGAGCCGGTGACCAACTCAGCATGGGAAAAGCAAGGAGTAAGATCCTGCAGAAAGAATACATATTCAACAGGACCACAAGGAGTGGGAAGAAAGTTCTAGAAGTAGAAGGAGGGCTAACGGGAAGTCCTGGGGGACCTCACAATTAAAGGAAGGGAGAAGGACAGTGTGTGAAGAGGAGGGGACTTTCACAGAGTGTGTGTGTGTGTGTGCCAGTGTGCCTGTGAGTATGTAAGTGTGTGTGGGTGTGTCTTATAAGAAGGCATATGAAAAGTTTACCACCTAATAAGGTAAGATCATCAGGTAAGTAATCTTTTGAACAGATTATGCTGGCAGCAGGATAACAAATGGTTTGGAACGACATGAGCCCTACCAAGAGCTCGAGCTACCCGTAATCTTTCCGAATTGAGCAGCAGTGCTCACTCCCCAGGATCCACACCAATGTTTCCCTAAGATTCGAAACAAGATGGCTTCCCCAGTGTCAGCAATACTTTCCCCTTGGAGACGAACACTCCCTGAACAATCGTGAAAGCTGGACAATATGTACTGATGGTCAGAACCACGTGGAAGAAGAAGTTAGATTCATTTCCTTCCTTTGCCAACAGCCCTTCAGCCTCAGCTCTCCCCACCCCCTTCTGCCCCATCTCTGGGCAAGCTGATAAGAAGCCTGGCTCAGCTCTCCTTGGGTGATTCAACCAATGAAACCCCTGCCTTCGTGTAGAGCTCTCACCCGTGCCCTAGCCACAATAAAACCCAGGCCAGGCTCCTTTCCTTGCTCTCTCCCACCGTTTGGACCTGTTTGGGAGGCCCACCCTGCTCTCCCCAGAGACCTCAGCTGTGTAAGTAATAATAAACTTACTACCCTCTTGGTGTGTGCAGTCTCATCGGTCTCAACATTTGAACCAAGTTTTGGCTGAGAACCCCCCTGCCTTTGCATGGTGAGCATAGCACTAGAAGACAGACAGACAGATAGCAGGACATATATGTTTATGGCTCTAATGATTTAAGCTGTTATTGCCCAGACTTCAGGATTAGGGGTCTATGGCCTCGACTAAACACATTTGGATAGCAAACTGATGAGTCCTTTTCAGCTAAGGGAAAAATATGTGAAACTGAAAGAAGTTAAACACTAAGGTTGCTAAGGACAAGTTAACACAACTAGCTAAAATCTTAAAGACTTCATTATTTACAGACGTATGATGTTACAGAAAGTCAAAAAAGATCACTGCACTGTAGGAGTTTCAGTCTCTATTATTTATTCTTATTCTAAGCTTCTATTTAATAAACTTATTTTGTAACACTGGCTCACTAGCATATTATTAATGATAATATTGTGGATAATGGAAATACGCAGTACAAACATTTTTCCCAGGGTCACTGACCCAGTCACATTTCTGATTTGGTCAACAGGAACAGTAAGCATGGCTAAAATTCACTGAGGATTTATTATGTTCCAGGCACTATTTATATGTATATTAAATAATTTAATCTTCATAATAGCTGTCTGAGATAGGTTACTATTATTGCCTATATTTTTAGATATAAGAGACCTGAGACATAGAGAGAGTAATTAAGTTACCCAAGGTCACACAGCTGGCATTAAGCTGGGAAACCTGAGTTCTAACCCAGGCCTTCTGTTCATAACCCTACACTAGATTGCCTACAAGAAAGCACAGTTCACTAGGTTAGTACATTTTAATGAATATCGCTTTATATGTCACACAAGCAGTAGTTGCTGTTCGAAAGAATGATGCCAGGATCGTTTTATTTATACACTTCCACCGCGACCTCTCACTATAATTCTGAAAATAAAATGAGAAGCAAGCTTCATTTGAAAATAGAGATATTCTTTAAACATATAACATGGGCACATCATTAAAATTCTCAAGCCAAACAGGAGGTTTTTCTGACAGTAATGACCAGCCGTGAACAGACACGGCATTACCCAGCCACAGGCAGGATGATCACATCTGAGAACACAAGGGGAGCCTGCTCTCCTGGGACGGGTCCCTTGAAAAATGTCCTTAGCTCCCGACCCGAGTGTATCTAGCGTCCTGGGTAACAGGGAGATTTCGGAACACATCTGTCCCGTTTCCCAAAAGGCACTGGCCGTTCTGTCTGCTTGTTCATCCTCTGTCCTGATGTGCATTTCCAATCCTGAGTCTCTGCCAGCCCATAATCCGATCACCCAGTTCTCATCAGGCCCTCTGAACTTGGATTAGATGCTGCTTTCTCATATAAACTAGGCTTCAAAGGAAGTCCAATCACAAGCTCCTCCCAGGCACCCTGGCTACAGACCTCGCGTATGGAGTCTGTGTTCTCCATATCCCACCTACATACGATAATATTGTCTAATATACCTGTCCAAGGCTTCTTCTTTCTTGCTCTTTGGTCTTGGGTAGTTGCCCCATACCTGGTGTTTGTCAGCTCTTGTAACTCTGTGGGCCAGAAAATTGTTATGCATTTTGCTATTGAAAGAAAATGAAGTGTGCAAAACCAGTCAGTGGATCTTTCCATAGATAAATGAGCCACTTCTTGGAGATCCCAGAGGTACTTACTTGAAAATTTATTTGTATTAAGTTCCCTATGAAATGTTTATAAAATATACATGGGGCTTCTCCACACCTTCCATATACGTTCAAAATAGCATATTTTAAATATGTCGATTCCTTCATTAATTTGGTAAATATTTACTGAGGGTCATTAAGCATGGCACTGTGGGGACAAAGAGATATGATTCTCTTTTCAGGAAGTTTAAAAAACAATGTTGGCTAAGATATGGAGAAAATAAGAATGCTCATACAATGTTGGTGGGAATGTAAAATTGTGCAGCAGCCGTAGAAGTTTGGTGGTTCCTCAAAAAGTTAAACATGGAATTACCCCATGACCTGGGCAAGCTAACTCCCAGGTATATACCCAGAAGAATTAAAAGGACTCAAAAAGATATTTACACACCAATATTCATAGCTGCATTATTCACAATGGCCAAAAGGTGAAAGCAACTCAAATATTCATCAACCGATGACTGGGTAAACAAAATGTGTACATCAATACAAAAATGTAATACTATTCACCTAAAAAGGAATAAAGTTCTGATATATGCAATAACATGGATGAACAGTGAAATCATTATGCTAAGTAAATAAGCCAGACACAAAAGGACAAATATATATGATCTCATTGAGAGGAAAGAAATAGAATATGCAAACTCATAGTCAGAAATTAGAATACAGGTTATCAGGGGCTGGGGTGAGGTGGGGAATGGGGAGTTACTGCTTAATTGGTACAGAGTTTTAGTCTGGGGTAATGGAAACGTTTTGGTGATGGATGGTGGTGATGGTGACACAATATTGTGAGTGTAATTATCATTACTGAATTGTATGCTTTACACTGGTTAAAAAGGGAAATTTTATGTTGTATATATGTTACCAGAATAAAAAAATTAAAAAAAGAACATAGAATTGCACAACATAAAGTGAACCCTAATGTAAAATAAGGACTATAGTTAATAGAACAATTATAATAATATTGGTTCATCAATTGTAACAAAGATACCACACTAATGAGAAATGTTAATAATAGGGAAAACCAGGGGGACCAGGGGAAGGTAATATAGGAACTCCATACTTTCTGCATGATTTTTCTGTAAACTTACACCTGCTGTTACAAGAATAAAATCTCTGGACTCCAACAGAAAAAAAAAAAATCTGATGTAGGAGGCAGACAGATAACCATCTGTTTTATGAAGCAAAAAAAGAGCCTGAAAACTAATACTGTCCATAATATTGTTTTTCAATAGACGTTAAACCAATTACCTAAATAGATGGAGCAATTTCATTTCTTAACGAGAATTGCAGAAAAAGCCCTTAGTCAAAGGTGAACCATCAGTTCCTGGCTCCACCCTGGTCGACAAGAAGGCCACATGCCACACCCTAACACAGTTGTTGGGTTCCAGGGGTCACTCAAGGCAGCCAAGTCTGTGAAAACCGGATCTGTGCATTTTGCTGAACATTTTAGGAAAGAGAATCATTTGTATTTTCACTTACTCAAATGTTTAATGATAACCCACCATCTGCCAGGATTTCTCATGTGCTCTGGGGATAAAGGAGTGAAAAATAAATAAATAAATAACAGATGAAGTCACTGCTCTCCAGGGCTTGGGATGGGAGATAAAGGAAGAAGTAAGTGCATATTGTTTCAACTGGTAATAAGAGACATGTTCCTTTAAAAAAGAAAGAAAAAGAAGAAGATTCTCTCCATTAGCATCTCTGGGCATGCAGACCGTCATCTTGGCACTGCCATGCAGGAGGAGGCTGGCTGAGCCTCAAGCTAGTAGAAAAGTGGTGAGAAGCCAGTCCTGAGGCAACATTTCTTCCCCTGGATGCAGCCCAGCCTGGAATGCAATGATGGCCTTTGTAAGGTAATGCCAGCCCCAATCCCCCTTGTTGTGTAAGTCCACCTGCTTCGGGTTTTCTGTCCCCTGTAATTGAAAGATGCTCATCCATGCCCAATCACTGACATTCTCGTTTCCTCTTGTTCTACACACAGTCAGGCCACCACTGAGTCCTGGGAAGTGTAGCTCTGCATGCAGCTTTTCAACCTCACTGCCATCATCCCAGTCCAGCCCCTCTTAAACCTTGAAACTGAGTAACAGTGGAGGACCTTGGAGGGGCTGGATCTCACAAGGAGTGGTGAGCAGGGAAACAGGACATTTTTTTGGCAAGGCAGATCTATGCAAATCAACCCATAGATGGCACAGCCAAGGCATCCTCGAGCCAAGAGAAGAGAGAAGAAAATGACAACAGAGAGTGAAGGATGGTATCTCTTGGAGGGGGATGGGGGCCTCCTAGTCCCTCCGCTAGAGAACCAGCATGTGACTGATGGCCTGACCCATGTCTTCTTCATGTTGGAGTGCATTCTGGTCCACGAGTTTTACCTTCTCACTCAATCTTGTTTCATATTGCACTGATACAAAGAAAAGGATCATTTTCTGGGCAAACAAGTAGCAGACCTCTGAACAAAGGAATCTTGTCACTTACAAGGAGAATCAGTGATGCTGGTGTGAATTTCATAAATCGGGTTTCCAAAGTACATCAGTAGGCTCAGCATTATAAAAAAGAAGAGTAAATTACTACGATCACAATTTTATTCTTATGATCTGAAAAACCAATATTATGTTTTATTAGCCCTTGAACTATAGTCCAATATAGATCACTTGACTTTCTCTAATGGGTATTTGACTCTGAAATCCGTTAATTACATTGTGCTCTATGTCTGGAATTATTTTCAGAAAGATTCCGTGTAACTTTAAAAAAGCAAACATTATCTTGGTGTTTGTTCTCTTAAACACTCTTAAATGTATCCGTAAACTCTATTCAAAGCATTGGCCTTCTATTCCTCAACTTTCTTTTAACTCTTTGTAATGTTTGCACATTTCAGACTTTGTAAAAGGATGTGCTCTGAAATGTCAAGCTTCACAAGGTTTTCTTATCAGAACTTCCATGAGCCAATAATAGAACATTGCCAAGAAGCCTAAGAATCACAGATACAGAGGACCCAGCAAGCCTGATGATACCACACCAAGTATTTATTTCTTCCTTTAAAAGTATTATTTTTAGTTTAGCAGTTCTACTATACCCAAGTTTCTAAACATCTAGAACAGAGTAAATATAAAGCTATTTAACAAATTCATCATTTTAACCACCTGAAATATTTGAACAGATATCTGCATAAATGTATCATTTTTCTAAAAACAGTCAATCATAGACACAAAAACAGCTGTGCATTCTTAAAATATTTTATTTCCTATATATAGGCTTTAATTAAACTCACTTTCTTTGAACTGAATCAAATTATTGAATTGCCTTCTAATGCTAATGGGGTTCCAATGATATCTATTTCTCTTTAAACCAAAACCTTTCTAGTCAGTTCTTGTCTAAGTGCTGTGTCCTCAAAGACCAGACCCAGGTAGGACTCAGAGGCAGTGTGAAGGGCTGTGAGTTATAGATATTTGCATATTTTTTAGTTTCCTTGGCTGCTCAGGCAACTACCATGTTAAACAATGGGAATTTACTCACTCACAGTTTGGAGGCTAAAATGAAGTCCAAATCAAGCTGCCATCAAGGTGATGCTTTATTCCCAAAGACTGTAGTGTTCTGGGGATGGTTGCTGGCCATCCTTGGTCCTAGGCTCTTCTGTCACATGGCAATGCACATGGCGGCCTCTTCTGGTCTCTCCCTTCTCCTCCCAGTTCTGTTGATTTGCAGCTTCTTGCACAATGCAGCTTTCTCACTTGCTTTGCCTGAATTTCATTCTGCTTATAAGGGACTCCAGCAATAGGGTTAAGACCCATCCTGACTGGGCTGGGCAGTCTCATCTGAGGTCCTACTTATGATGGGTTCACACCCACAGGAATGTGTTCGATTTAAGAACTTGTTTTCTGAGATCCATACAGTTTCAAGCCACCACAGCACTCTAACATCCTAGAACACAGAGCACCTGGGGCATATGAAAAGGGGACAGTGTCAACTGGATCACGGCAGACGCACTGAGACTTCTTAATGGTTCACACACCCAGAAATCCAAACTGGAGACTTTGCATCCTGTACTGGTAGCAAATAAGAAATAACTACATTCCACCTGCCAACACAACCTAATCTGATATGTGCCACTTTCATTGCTATTGACAGTGATTTTTCATTCCCTCTTCAGCTCTAACAAATCATCCTCCCACAAGACACCTGAACATACTCACACATACACAAAGTGATCATTTTGTCACTCCATCAACTCACTATTCCAAAAATACTACATTTAGCTTAATTTTATCAAGCTATCCAGCTGCCTGAGAACTTATAGATTTTCAAGTACAAAACAAATCACTATTTTTGAACACTGCAAGTAGCACCTGATTTAATGTATAGAGGCAGCAGGTCACTTCTGTATGAATATGAGCAATAATTTCACTGCTTGTCCAAAGGTTCCAGGGAAATCCTCCTTTGGGGCTTGAACACCACAAGTTAATGGTGTTCACAGCAAAAAAGAAGCACTTAGGGGCCACAAGTCTAGAACACTGAGTTCAACTGGCTAAGGAAGGTTATTTAAACTGTGACAGATTTCAAATAACATTCATCAGCCCCCTTGTAGTAGGTGGAACTGTGCCCTCAAAAAGATATGTCCAGCCTGAACATCAGAAGGTAGCCTTACTTGGAATAAGGGTCTTTGCAGATGTAACTAAGAGAAGGATTTCAAGATGAGATCATCCGAGATTAGGATGGTCCTTAAATGCAATGATGAGTGTCCTTCTAAGGGACAGAAAAGAAAGTACAGCGGAGATACAGAAGAGAAGGCCATGTGTGAAGACGGAGGCCGAGATTGGAGTGGTATGTCTAGAAGACAAGGAACACTAAGGGTTGGAAGCAGCTACCGGCAGTGAGGAGAGAGGCAGGGAAAGGAATCTCCCCCAGAGCCTCCAGAAAAAAACAGCCCTGTCCACGTCTCGATTTCAGACTTCCAGCCTCCGGAACTGTGAGAGAATACATTTCTGTTGTTTGAAGCCACCCGATTTGTGGCCTAAGGAAATGAATGCACCCCTTCTTCCACGATGGCACAACAAAGGCATGACATTAAAAATTCTTTCTATACGGGTTGTACCCACAGACTATGTCAAGGGACGGAACCACAAGTGATACAATATCTGAAATAGCATAAGTGTCAATATCTGGCATGCTGCTTATAATACAATACCCTCTTAAATGACCCATCTGAAAATGTTTATTTGCCAGTTTAAAAAAAAGACATTTACATGTTTTTCTCCATGAGTACCTAATCTGAAGTACTGCCCAGTAATAATTTAATAATAAAAGTCACAGCACAACTAATATATATTACACCATTTTTTTTCTTTTGCGACTTACAACCTTAGAGGAAGTTTGTTTAAAGTGCCATTAAATGGGTATATATTTAAATAACAACTATGTAGTTTCTAATTTTAAACTACTTAAAATATCAAATATTTTATTCTTCAATTATTTTCCAAATTAGTGTATTGAAAATATCCATTATCTGGAATTTAAGGGGGTTATTTTTACCTCCTGTTTTATTATTGAAAAGTAAAACTTTCCTAGAACCAGAAAGGAAATTTCATGTAAAACAACCACCAAACTAAGCATGCTTATTATCACACAGGCTATGTGTACATCTTCCAAAAATAGGCAAGCTATAAGTGAAAGCATTATTTTCAAAAAATTAAAAACACTACTCTTACACAAATATAGAGCAGATCCATGCCAAAAATCTATAAGCTCATTAATGAGTGATCCAGTAATAAAAGCATTTTTAGGAACTGGGAATTTGTGGGCATTTATAAAGGAATGTTGGAATGAGATTACTGGATTACATAAAAACCAATTAATGTCCAACGGAACAAAGCCCTTTGGAGTTATCTTAACTACAAAAATAAACTTAACATGAAATATCTATGTGTGAACTCTAATCAAATAGTAAGTGGCCAAGTCAAACATGAATGCATTCTTCAAGATAATTAAATAATCATTGGGTAGACCTGTTAAACTGTACAAGAATGAAAGGTCACATCATATCCTTTTTTGCAGCATTTACAAAATTGTGTATTATTTTTCCTAACACTTGATAAAAGACATTTAAGCACATAATTCTACATTACCAAAAAAACAACCTGACCTTAGTATTTCTAGGCTGTATCTCCAAATACCATAAGGAAGGATCTGTTTACTAGTTTGTTGGAAGGTCTTTCCAAAAAGTTCAAGACTGAATGCCTGCTAAAACACTTTTCCCTATGTGCTGTGATCCCCAATACATTTCACTGCCTGAGTACAAAGATTCCCTGTCTGACAGCTTCACAGGCACCTCCTCTCCTCAGCTCACCTACCTTAACCAAGCTGATTAACTTAGAATATGGAACTCACTCTAGTCAAACACTACACAAGCTATTGAGTTAAAGAAAAGTCTGAAAAACAAGATTTGAATCCATATTAGCCAAGGTGAAAATTTCTTAATAGACTACACTGAACCTCTTAGCATTCATAGCACTTCTTGAGAGTGAATGTGTTCACTTACTTGCTTAGCAATAAACAATGTTGACAACACTTAGCAAATAATTATACATAATCTCTGTCATCTGAAATGTTAAGATTTCTGAAAAACAAAATCTTTTAGATGAGATATAGGACAAACACATTACTAGACATTTATTTAAATAAATGCTTGTGATTTTATGCTTCTTTGCCTCTGTGGCATTATATTCAGTGCCTCCATTCTGCTTGCATATGGTTTTACACTAAATAATTAAGGTTAAACGTATTACAACATTGGTGAAATTTATACACTCCAAGTATCTATTATCTCACTATGTATGTTATTTACATTTCAAATTGATAATTATGAAGTTTGAATTTTGTGAATCCCAGTAAAGATTATGTTTTTGAACTAATCCGTTCCTGTGGGTGTGAGATTCTTTGATTGCATTAGATTTGGTTAAGTGGTCTTGATTAGATCACTTGATTGGATCATTTTTCATTGGAAAAAGTGAGGCCTGACCCAGGTTGGGTCTCCACCCTCTTACTGGGGCCTTACATAAATGGAGACACAGAGAGGATAGAGACAGAGAAAGGAGGGTGCCATTTTGACCCAGCCATGTGAGAGAGGAATGGAGGATCCCTAGCAGCTGAAACTGAAGCAATGAAGCCCCTGAGAGGCTGGGACCATGGAGCAGCTCAAGGTTGAAGAGACAAGCCAGATGCCAGGTGGGACACCACAATCATCAGTAGTTGACTTTGTTGAGAAAGCGTCTCTGACCATACCTTGATTTGGACATTTCACAGCCTCGAAAGAGTAAGATTTTCCTCTAATAAAATTCCCATTATAAAAGCCAACCCAGTTCTGGTATATTGCATTGGCAGCCATGTGGCAAACTAAGACAATAATATTGTGTGGTAATTTAGGTTACAGGATTCTATTAAAACACTGTCACTAAAGACAATATAGAGTAATGTTTTAACACATATTGAAGCCTAAGCTCCAATAAAATCAGGGTTCCAATCTGACACAAATTCTCAGTTTAAGGTGCTAATAATGTTTTTTACATAGGTCAGGCACCGGGTATTATATAAAGATCATGGGTTTGTTTCCCATGATGGCCAATGCAATGGGCTTACTCTGTAGCCCCACTCATGGGCAGAGATCTTTTTACCTGAAAGCTCCTGGATTTAATGAGAAGGAGGGGATGCATGAATGGATTAAAAAATCCAGAATATCACTCTCTGAGAGTGATTCAAAGTGTATCTGTAGTGGGTCAGAACTAAATATCTCTTTTCAACTTTTTTTCTTTCTTTTGCAATGAGAAGGTCACTTTAGAGAAGGAGAGGAAACAGAAGGAAGTGTCTAGAGAAAATTACAAGTGTTGAAAGTTATCAGTACAAGTCAGTTATACTCATTAACTTAAACACCCAGATCTACAAGTATCAAAACTGATATCAACTACTGAAATTTCTAACATAATCTTCAGCCCTTTTCCAGAGATGGTGGGGAGCAACAGCCATCAGCTAAAACTTGTACTTTGCTTATATGGGGGAAATAATTCAGCTGTAAATGAATTTACAATCATGTTATTCATAAGTGGAGAAGGGGATGGAAATTATTCCTCAGCATGATACTGAATCCATGAGACAGATTTACAACACTAAATAAGTAATCAAAATGTTGACATTTCTTATTCTAATTATATCTATTCTGTTCCCTAAAAGGTACTGAAACTCATCAAGAAATGGCAGATTCACAGGGATAATTATAGAGAGTTATCTCATTCCTCCATTTGTGTCTCTTGGTAGGAAGTGAAGGAGCCGAAAATTGCCTCTACAGAAACTTCTAGAAACAAGACTCTAACTTGGAATCAATATTCAAACTTTTCTCTCAAGTTCCATTCAAAAAACAGCTCCATATAATAGTGATCTCTCCAATCTTGACTTGTTAAGAACAAAGAATTTTAGGAAAAAGGCCAGATAAGTGCTCACATTTTTTTTTTAGAAAAATCAGGTACTGGGCCATTATTTTTTTATATTCACGAAGGGAGAGAAAATGTAGAGCATAACAAAAAAAAGTGGGGTCGGGGGAGAAGAGGTACATAGTTTGAGGCCATTTCAAAACACATTTTCCCATTCAGAATCCTCCTAATTTCACATTTCCCACTGATTTAAAAAAAAAAAAAAAAAAAAAAAAAAAAAAAAAAAAAAAAAAAAAAACCCTGTCAGAATATGTACTAATCCCTGAGATGGCAAATGCTTAACACAGGTCCTGTTCCTTGGGAGATTGGCTTATAATCCCGTGGATAAGAGACTCCTGAGAGCCAGCTATAAACAGACTAAAAATGGCACTAGGTTCATTTAGAAGATTTCTGCATTTTTCTAAGTTTACATGCAGTTCTCATTAATTTCTTTTTGGTGCTCAAGAATATTTTGTTATTAGTTTTATAAAGTCCTGTCTGAAAGAATTATTGACCTTCTTAAAACATTTCTTAAGAAAAAAAATGTTAGCCCTCAAAAAGCTTCAAAACTGATGTTTATAATTTCTTTTTAGTGCTCTAACTCACACCCTGCTGGCAAACACCTGCTTAGAATTCTTCAAATGATAGGGCAGGCATGAGAAAGACCTCTCTCTCCCATGACTTAGTAATAGTAGATTTCAAATACACATTTCACATACCTGCTTACACACACACACACACACACAAGCACAATGGCTTCCCAAATCATCAGGAAGTAAAAAAAATTGGTCAAAACCAGATAGCTTATACCACAATGATTTCATTTATTATAATTTATCCTGCTACAAACCATCACCAAGAAATTATCGAATGACACCACCAAGATATTATCAACTGCAACTTGTCCTACTTCTATGAACCTTTAAATCTACAGCCATTTAAATATGCATTTGACACTTGAAGAACTAGCAATATCCATCTTTGTCACCTGGTGATCAAGGACTCCAACTTTAGTATTTAAAATGTTCTAAGCAATTCAAATTTACCTAGGTACTTTAATTTACTGAACTTTCAACAACAGCATGGACAATCTTAGGTAAAAAGAAGATGAAAAAAATTTTTTTTAATTAAAACTAGCATTGGCATTTGAAGTATCAGCCAGAGTTTCATAAGGAGCTGAGTTTAAAGACACATTCAATTCTGACATGAATATCTTTCTTTACAAAGAGCCTCTCGAAGCGTGGTACTCCCCTAAAAAGAACGCTCAGCGTGAAAGAGAACTGCATATCTTCGTGGATCACAGGGAATAAAAATCAAATAAAAATGAAGATGTATCCTAACAACCTGTCCTGCCAGTGTAGTGTAATGACAACTAAGGAATCAGAGGAAAGACAACTCAGCGTTCTGCTGCCCTAATGAGAAGGATTTTTGAAGCCACGTTTTTCCCAAGTACTACTGACCTCCAGTGACAGACTTTGTAGTTGTATTTCTGTAGTTAGTAGGTTGAAATATTTTTCTATTCATGTATACAAGCACATCATTTAGTGTTGGTCATTTTTTAGTTTCTTTGCAAAATGACAGGTGCTCTAGCGCAGGACCTAAAGATTTTTGTTTTCTTAATTTTGTGGAAATGTCCCCATTTTCCTTCATTCATGGAGGTCCCACAAAGCTAAATTGAAATTGTGTCTGAAACACAGAGCAGTATTTGCCTAAAGGAGTCTGGAGCTCATTTTTAGGAGTGATTCACACACATGATGACATGAAATGAGCTAATGCTAAAGATGACAGCACAAAACAACGGCAGCCAGGCAGCATGGGGCGGCCACTTTGATCTGCCCTGCTTTTCCCCAATTCCAGCCTTTCAGAGCAAACTTCGCAGTGAGGGCAGAGTGATGCCCCACCCCCAGCCAAATCTGGCAGCAACTGTAAATTTCTAAGGGGGCCAACTAACACCTTCTTGAAAGGCACACAATCTTCTCCTACTCCCCACAACCGGATTTTTTAAAAACCTCTCAGAGGGGAGGGACTTAAAATTCCTCAAGGAAGGAAAAGTCCTGTGATGGAGATTTCCATAGGAGTCAAACTTGAAGAACTTTGTTTTGATTTGCAGATTCAAATGCATTGAGATCTGAATTCACCTGGCTAGCATCTTTGGATCAGATTCTACCGATCTACTCCAAAACTAAGAGCTTCAATCTCCATCGAACCAACAAAAATCAGAAATGGAACAAATCACAAAATATAAGCATGTAAACTTTTAAAATAACATTTTTAAAAAATCAAATGAATGGCAGGCTGTTTTCCCTTATAGTAAAAGCCTCCCCCCATGAGAAGGGTCTAATCTCCCAATACCCAGGGAATATCCGGGTTTGCCCAAGTGGTCTCTGCTCCTGAGCTGAGCTGCAGCACTGGAGCTCTTAGCTCGGCCGGATTCCACTAAACCCGCAGAGGGCTACGCTAGCGCAGGACAACACCAGGTCCACCAATTAGTTCCCTTTTTGACATAATTCCTATAAATTGTATTAATATCAAAAAGGAATAAATAAACACACTGGCCCGCTATTCTCTGATGAGCATGCTAATTTTAGGTTTTACTAGAACTTGAGCTTTCTCAATGAATATTCAAAACAGCAGCACAGGCTTCAGCTCCCAGACAAAAAGTGAAAACAGGCTGCGTGTATATATTTTCAGACCTGACAAGAGGAAAAACAATCGTAAAACATCCTATCTTCGCAAACGGGACCTGAAGCTATATATGTTTTTACATGCCCCATTTTTAGAAACATGCCAGCCATTCCGTTTGTCAATATTAATGAATAACTCAACCCCAAATTCTAAGTTTTCCCTACAAGTTTTAAAGGATGTGCCGTACTCACAAGTGCTTCCTGCTCCTGCGCTGCTCCAGCTCTGAGTGGACAAAACAAAGAGCATCTCGAGGAAGAATCCAGGGTAAGAGTCCATGTTCACCTGCGTTGGGGGCCCCCACCCCAAAACCCAGGAGTCTCCAGCAGCTGCCCTGCGCCTGGGCCTGTTCTCCCCGCCCGCTCGCCGGTTGTCCGCGCTCGGTCCTCGTCTCTCTTTCACACACCCACGCAGCGCTGACTCGGGGGAAGAGTCTAACCTGCAGCCACACCTACCAATCTCCCCTCCCACCCCACTGCCGGCAGCGCCTATTCCTGAATCGCAGCGCAGGAACGGGTCCTGCGAGCTCCCGCGTATCTCGGGAGCCCCTGGTGGCGGAAGGTGGGAAGTGCGAGTCTGGGAGACTTGCCAGGCACCGGCGTCGCAAATCATCCTTTAAAAGCTCACTCACTCCGGGTGGTGCTGGGGAAAGGGTCGTTACAGATACGCCCTCATCAGTCACTCTTTCCTCTCAGTGTTTTCTACCTGCAACAGCAGAACGATTGGAAGTACTTCAGTCTGAGGAAGCCAAGCATTATGACTGTAATAATGCTTGAGTGTTAGGAAGGCATGCTAGTAAACATGTGTATTTTTTTTCTTTTTTTTTAGTTGAAAAAGAGAAGTTAGGATAGAAATAACTAATCAGGTTTGAAAAAAATTAACATTTCAAAAACCTTTGTAAAGAAGAATGTCTGTGTTTTATCAAATCATTTAAAGATATCTATACAATATACTCCAATTCAGCTCCGGTGTCAGCTTTTTATTAAAAATATTCCTACTTGGCGATTTTATAGTTATGATCAGCCAAGTGACCTTATACGAATTAGGTGAATTGAATTAGGTGAATAGATTTCATTGAATGGAAAGATTTTAATCAATCTCTATGGAATGTGTCCTACTGCTTTTAAAATAACAGTTTCCATAAAGAATGCATTGGGGGCGGATGTGGCTCAAATGGTTGGGCGTCCGTCTGCCATATGGAGGCACCTGGGTTCGATCCCCGGGACCTCCCCAAGGCGCATGGGCTGCCAGGCTCTGTGTGCAGCTGAGCTGTCGGCCGGAGAGCTGTGCAGCAGGATGATCACGTAACAGGAGAGAGAAAAGACGACATGCTCCGAAAGCTCTAGAAGCCAGGAGCTGAGGTGGCACAGGTGGCAGAATACCTCTCTCCTACATCGGAGGTCCTTAGGGTCGAATCCTGGTGAAGACTGGAGGAGGAGGATGAGAAGAGATGGCAGGAAACAGACACAGAGAATTGCCCAGGGAATGGACACAGAAACAGCAAATGGGGAAGGAGGGGTTTAAAATGGATAAAGTAAATAAATAAATAAATAAAAAGAATTTATTGAAAAGGACTTACCAAAGAAGGCTGCATAGTAGAAAGCTAGAATCCAAATAGCCCACGGTGAGTGAAGGGAACAGACATTTCTAAATCCCTGCCCTAGAAATAACTCTACTGGCCTCCTCAATTCACTGAAAAGGCTCTGGGAAGATGTAAATTGACTTAAGAGAAGAGAAACACACCAGATCAATACACTCCTAAAATGGTCCCAAACCCAGAGCAAATATGTTGAGCCTATGGGAAACAGGGTTCCAGCATTCCTGCATCACCCAAATTGATCAGAATATTTAAAGGAATTATAGCAGGGACACACTAACCTGAAAACAAAACAGAAACAGTGTTGTTGTAGTTTTAATTATTCCTATTTTGCAGACAAGGGGAAAAAAACAGGAACAGGAGAATTTAAATAGTTTGCCTAGTCCAGAGTTAACATCTAGAAGTGCTGAGAATTTGAACAAAATATGTAGCTTCTGACCCCAGCTTTACCACTTTCTCACTCATACTCAGGACCTCTCAGAATCAGGAATGTCAGTAGTGCTGGTGAAAAGGCTGACATCAAAGCTCAGAGGGTGCGTTTAGAACTCCCGAAAAAGGCCAAAGGTGATAAGTGACCCTCATTCATTCCCCAATCACATAGTAAGGTCCTGTGTATGTTGCAAAATATTCAGTACTGAATCTTTTATTTCTAATTTATTAAAGCAAGTATAAATTAATGATTCACATGAAGGGTCTACATTTTTAAAGCAACTTATATATCAGGCTATATATATATATATATGATTCACATTATATATATCATATATATATATATATATATGGACATAGCATTCCTTTGAAGTAAATATTGTATTATTATGGCATTTAGCAGATAGACTAGACTTCGGAGAGGTTAATGGATGTGTCCAAGAATACACAGCAAGCTGGGCTTGTAAACCACATCAACTGAGCTCTGGAATCCCACTTCACAGGGCATCAGGATTTCCAGAGAAGTTGTCACCCTCTGAGAACACCCTATATTTAATTATTCACAGGAACCAAACAAGGAAAGCCATTTAAAATGGCTGAGTAGGAATCTCACCAATTGATGCTGATATAACAAAAAGGACAAGCTGGGACATTACTTCAGCAGGCATTAAAGATGCATTTTTACAAGTCAGTCATAAGACAGCGACAGAAGGGATTTTTCAGTGGATGCCCCTCACAGTAAATGGCATTGAACAGAAGAGTTCAGCCATTGCTTGACCACCCAAGCCTTGGTGAACCCCCGGTGGAAAGGCTGAAGGAGACAGAGCAAAGCAAAGCCAAACTCAGGTCCTTGTTTGCCAGACCGTTAGATGTGAATTCTGGTTTCAGCCCTCTCTGGTTTTCATTTGAGACTGAATGGCTCTTCAGTTTTCTTATTTGGAAATAAGAATAAGTATAGCTAGTCACAGAATGGTCCAGAAATCTCAGGTGTGCAACCCCCACAGATAACCTGAAGCAGCTAAATACTCCTGTTACCAGCTGCGAACCCCACCTTGTGAGCTGGTACCAGACGTGAGACCTTGGGCAGCAGCTCGACATCTCCCAGCCTCAGTTTCCTCATCTGTTTCATAAGATAATGGTACCTAGTTAGGACTGAGCTGAAGAATACAGGAGAAAACTGTGCCAATGTTTAAGGCTGAGAAAAATCAGAGATGGAGCTGAATCAGTTCACTGTGATTTCGTGGCATCACTTGGCACAGAGGAGAGGAGATGCTAGGGAATCGTGAACTCCAAAGCCTGGAAGCCAAACATTTACAGGTCAGGGTCTGCCGCTGGCATTGCTGATTCTTCACCCAAAGCTTTTTGGCTGCACATTCTGAAAAAATTAAAAATAGCAAAGATGAGGCAACATGGAGACATAATTTTGCACATTTCTATAACTGCCGATTCAAACTCCACAAATCACTTGTCTCTGTGAG
Organism: Tolypeutes matacus; assembly: GCA_026826555.1. NCBI lineage: Eukaryota > Metazoa > Chordata > Mammalia > Cingulata > Chlamyphoridae > Tolypeutes > Tolypeutes matacus. Next base: position 5,301,323 of record JAKSZT010053762.1, on the reverse strand, counting down.
TGTGTGTTAATGTATGTGTGAGAGGTTGTGGGTGAAGTTTACACAAAATGCAGAAAATAACTTAAAATAGGCATGAGTCATCAGTAAAATACGAGAAAACAACTGCTGATGCTCAGAAATTCGTGTGTGCTCGTATATATATATCTATATAACGGTAGGTAGGCTGAAAACTGAAAATGTTGGTGATTTCATGACCAATGTCTTACGTCCTCCTGGCACACCTATATGTCACCCACGCACCTGGAGGCTCCTGGGCCATATGTAAAAGCAAGAAGGAAGAACTTGCCCTATTGGAATAACGTCCCTTCTAAAGGATCTCCATAGATTAAAACATGACTCCATTCATTTTCCTTTTTAATTTCAGCAATTTTCTTCCTGTAAATTCTTATTTCTGCATTTTTAAAATTTAAAACTGGGAATGCATTTAACTTTACTATTATAATGGGAACAGATTTGTCTTTGAATCCTCTGGAAGAAAGTCAGAATTTTGTGAATAAACTATAATAGTGTTTCTATTAGGAAAATGTTTTCCATAAACCCCCCCAAGCAACAAATTCTGAAGAGTAATTATCAGGAGACAGATTCCAGCGAGAAAAAATGTCATATTCTTGATGTACAACATGCACTGGATAGCATCTTTTCACATTCTTTCTGATGAGCTGTGTTATGTATAACTAGTCCTTGAAAGACTAGGCTTTAACAACCAAAGGATTATGAATCTGATTATATAAGTCTATCAAAATAATCAACCTTATACATTTTTTTCAAATTCACCCTACCTCAACCCGACAGAACAGTTTTTGACCAACACTGATATCTAAGACAACATAGAAGTATGAAACATTACTTAAACTGCATGGTATCTCCAAAAGTACTTAAGAAAACATTTTACATTATTAAGTATAGATAAATACAGAGAGACACAGACAGACACACAGACTATCACAAGTATCAAAATTTTCTGTGTGCTGCCTTGGCATCTACCTCTCATCAGCTAAGTCACTTTCCCCAACACTGACCTCTGACCTAGTTAATAAGCAGCTTCCAGCCCTGGGAGTAAACTCCCCCAGAGCTGGAGCCCACATCTGTGACCACCCCCCATGCCACCCACACACCTTCCCCCAAACCCACATCTGGCCCCAAGTGATAAGCTGCCCATCCTCACCCCCTAGGATCTTCAGGCCCTTAATTCTTTTCATGGCTTTTGCTTTAAACTAACAAATGCTTGACTCCCATGGGAAATCCACTAATCTCCACCCCTTGACCGCAATAAAGGCACAAGCCTGGGCTCCCTCTGACTCTACCTGAGTGCTCCCCACCTGCTAGGTGAGCCACCTGAGCCAGTCTTGCAGTTCCTGTCAACCTCTCGTGGCCCTCCTCTCCCAGGGACCTGTGAGTAACAAGCTATATTTTCTCAGGTATTGCTGTCTTGGTCCCCCATTGTGCAGTACATGACCTCCACCCAGACCCAAATTTAAAATCCAGCTTAACTCATTCAATACACACACACACACACACACATTCTAACATGAACAGAATCAGAGAAACTTACCATTCTAATGGTGTCCAGTATTAACAGGCCCCCTTACCGCTGGGTTCAAACACCTCCATGTCTCTAATGCCCTTGATGAGTAGCCTCCCAGCTTGTCCTTGCAGATGTTCACTGATGAGGAACAGCTGGCACTTCCTGGGTGCTACATGCTCCCCTGGAGAGAGGAGGGAAAAGCTAGAACTTCCTTCAATCACAACACACAGAAAACAAAAAAAAGATTGACAAATTTATTGAATTAACTACATGAATTTCCAGAAAAAGTATTTCTAATTTTATGGAAGGCATAGCAAATAAAAGACAACTCTCTGAATTTTTTTCTTCACCCCTTTGGGCAGGCAGAGTTGAACATATCCTGAAAACTTTTTCATCTAAAATTAAAATCAACTTAAAATTTTCACATAAAAAGAATTTTAAGAGCCACATTTGAAAGGACAAGGTTTCTAAATATAATATTATGCATACAGAATATAAATTGTACCTATTCAAATGTAGAAAGAAAAATAAATTTGGATTGAGAGAGCTCATTTACTAAATGGAGCAGTTAGTACAAAAACAAAATGCCAATCTATTTACGGTAGCAGTTTGAGTAGAAATTGAAAGTGTTAAAAATTATTAATGTTTGGCTCTTGAACTTGTTACACTTAATGGGGAAAAGCTAAGAAACTCCTCTTCAGAAATGTATACTTGAAATATTTAAATAGAGGCCATTTCAAACAAGTTAAAAGAAATGTGGTATGAGGTCTTCCTTGAATATCTCACACTCCAGATACAAAACATATTTTCTAAATTTTTTGGTTGAGAGTAGAATTAGCTTAAGCTCAACTTGCAATCAACTAGGAGGCATTGAGTTGTTCATATATACTGAATATACACAATATTTCATATTCTGTAATAGTAAGCATAAAATATATTCTTCTAAAAGGCAGGAAGTATGCAAACAGTGGTGTTTATTCTCCTTTTGGTTTAATACTTGAATATTTATATTGATTTTATTTTCCCCTTTTTGGTTATAAGTGGTGTTTATAGAAGTAATTATTGTTGCAGAGATGTTAACATTTTCATTAAATTTACATTTGAAATTTACCTTGATAATAATGCATGCTCCAAACTGTGCAGTATTTAAGAATACAAAATCTTACCGCAAGGTGCTACCACTTCATACTCACTAGTATGGCTATAATAAAAAAGACAGATAATAAGTGATGACAAGGATATGGAGAATTTGGAACTCTCACACACTGCTGATGAGAATGCAAAATGTGCAGCCACTTTGTTACAAAATCTGCCAGTTCCTCAAATGGTTAAACCCAGACTTACCATATGACCCAACAATTCCTATCCTGGATATATATTCAGGAGAAATGAAAACATATGTCCATGCAAAAGGTGGATGTGAATGTTCATAGCAGCATTAGCATTTAGCAGCATTGATAAAAGCCAAAAAGCAGAAGCACAGCAACTGAGGAATGAATAAATAAAATGTAGTATATTTATACAATGGAATAATAGTTGACAGTAAAAAGAACTGAAGAACTGATACATGCTCCAACATGGAGGAATTTTGAAAACAGACTAAGTGAAAAAAGCCACTCATAAAGGAACATTTATGATTCCATTTATATAAAATGTCCTGACTCAGAAAATGTGTAAAGAAAGAAAGTAAACTAGTGGTTGCCTAGGGCTGAGGAGTAAGGAATTGGGAAGTGATGGCTAAGGGGAGTGAGGTCTTTGCATAATAATGAAAATATTGTAAGATTGCCTATGGTGATGGACGCACAACTCTGTGAATATATTAAAAGTCCTGGAATTATATGGTTTAAATACATGGATTTCATATTTGTGAATTATATCTCAAAGCTGTTTTGTAAAAAAAAAAAAGGAAATACAAAAATTCTAGAAATACATAGACTCTACTAATATCTCATTTAAAACAGCTAGTTCCATAATAGAAATTAAACTGACATATGAAAATTTGAAACTATAGGCACTGTGTCAGTTATCTATTACCATAAAACCCCAGTGGCATACAGTGATGTCATTAGCTCGCGAGACCACAGGTCCACAGTATTGGCTCAGTAGCTCTTCCAGTCCCAGAAGGGTTCACTCACCTGTCTCAGCTAGCTGTTGGCTGATCTGAGATGGACCTATCTTGGAAAATTTAGCTCAAGTGTCATCCTTTAGCAAGCTAGCTCAGGTATGCTCTCACAATGATGGCATAGAAGCAAGAGAAGAAGCAGAAAAATAGAAGTCTGTTCTGAGCCTCTTTACAGATCATGCCAGCTAACAACCCATTGACCAAAGCATATTACATTTCCTGAGATCAAGGAGCAAGGAAATAGACTCAGCCTCTTTAGTGAGAAGAACTGCAAAATCACCTGGCAAAGAGGATTAAGTAAGGGGCTGGTGAAGAATGGGAGCTATTATTAGACAGATCCCTGAAATAGTTTATGTAGCTAGCACAGGAGATTGGCTTTAGAAAATATTAAATAGAACAGATATAATTATATCCCATCTTGCCATTTTTCCTTAAAATTATATCCGAAACTTTGAAATATCTTACCTTAAAAGCTTAATCTTGATTTAGATAATAGAAACATATAACATTGTTGTATTTTAGTTTGAGAAATGTTTACATGATTTTATAGCAAATAAACTCAAACTTGTAATAGCAAATTCTGGTATAAATGTCACTGGGTTATTCAATGGATATGTGATATGAACTTGATAACTTGCTTTTTAATTATCAGAACTTTAAGCTTTTGCAAAGATAAATATTTTTTTAAATGCTTTACTACGTGCATTTTTTAAAAAGATTTATTTATTCCGCCACCACTGTTGTTTACATTTGCTGTCTGCTCTCTATGACTGTTTGCTGTATGTATGTCTTCTTTTTCAGGAGGCACCGGAAACCAAACCCGGGACCTCCCACGTGGGAGGGAGGCACCCAATGGCTTGATCCATCTCCACTCCCTACATGCATTTTAATGGAAATACACACTCGTATTTACAAGTGTAGTTTAGTATAAGGAAATGTTAATAACTTAATTCCATTGTTCTATTGCTATGTCATTGATTAACTGATGAAAACTGCCTTTCTTCATGTTCATATACACACATATATATGACTGTGCTCATTTTATTTTAATATAATTTTAATATTATATAATTTTAATATTCTACTCACTCTGGGATAAAATTTTGGATCTGAATTCTCATTTCCAGAAACTGATTTCAAATAAAGAAAATGGAATCATATTTTTCCTGCCAGTCTAAAACCTTTCTGAATTCTAAATGGGTCTAGTATGCTAGGCTGTTAAAAACTCCATTTTTGTTGTAGCATTTTCTACATGAGGGCATGTTTTACGTTAATTAAATTACAAATGCACAACATATAATGTTGAATATGCTTTTGATCCACTGGCATAAATCAAAAGAAAGAAATGATTATAGCATCAGAGTTTTTAAAAAAGTGATTGCTGTGGTTGATTTTATGTAATGGGAGATTAAAAAATAGTGACTTGAAATGGGAAACTAAAGTTGCCCCTTTATTTGGAGGTTTAAGTAATTGAACCTGTTAAGAAAAAATAACCCAGAGCTTTGCATCTCAAATATCTCACCCTTTCATGTGTTTCAATTACTGGAAGGTTAATGATGCTGAACAGCGTAGGTATTGAATGGGACTTTCATTATCTTCAGCATCAGGAATCCCCTGAGTCCATTTGCCTTCCCCAGTGTTTACGGGGAAGACACAATGTTCTTTCATAGACCTGAAATGAGAACTGACTTCTCACAGCCCATCAGTCCTTTGCCAACATTTTTTGGATAACAATGTTGCACCTTTCAGAGACTGATGGGAATGTAATTTAAACTCAAATGCAAAGGCAAAACATCCTTAAAATTAGTTACATAATTCTTTAATATTGTGAAATCAGACAACTACCTTAGCTAGGTGGTCACATTGTTTGAAATTTTGCCTCTAACAAAGATTATTTACCAATCAGGCAAGTAAATAGTAAAGAAGTAGACTCTTCTCCAATTCCTTGATACTGAATTAACGGAGAGTATTAGGGTGTTACACGAGTAGAGAATAACAATGGGTATCTACCAACAGAAGAATTTATCTGGTACTATGTAAAGTCATCTCTTATCTCTATCCTATCATAATGCCACTAAACACTAAAGTGTAAAGCATCTTTTTGGTGTCTCTTCTCACAAATGTCATCAGTGATACAGAGAGAACATCTCCAACTCCACCAGAGTTAACCTTACACAGAAACAGTAGGTATTTGTGAAAATACAGTAGGTATTTTCAGGATTAGAAAGTGAACTTCTGAGTCTAGGAAATACTCTTTTGTACAAGTCTGACTTGCTGTTAACAAGACAACATATTTTGTTCCTTTTCCTCATTATGATACTGAGCAAAAACGGGATTTGTTGCCATATGCACTTCATTAATGGCCAATTCCTGAGACATCGGGATTTCAAAAAGAGAAAGAATTTATTACCAGGGCATACCCAGGAGCTCAGATGATTGAACAGCCTAAAATCTGTCTCCTCGAACTGCAGTAATCCTGATAGTTTTTCAGTATCCAGAGACAGGCAGATTTATTTAATGAGTAATTGGGGTGGGGCTGGCTCAGGTTCCTTCATTAATAAGAATTAAGGGGCTGTCTAGTGCTCATAAGACTTTAAAGTTGTGAAACAGGATGGGAGGTAGGTACAAAATGGGAATGAGTTACAAGGTTTTTACAATCACAAAATAAAAATTCTATACTTTTACAGCAGGGGTTCTTAACCTTTTTTTGTTCCACAGACCCCTTTGCCAGTCAGGTGAAAACCACGGACCCCTTACTAAGTCCACACTATACTGTGTATTATTTAATAAATATATCACACCCACACAAACACGTCCCCACAAGAATAATGTTTTTTGAATTTCATTTCAAGCTCTTTTACATTCATTATCAGAGATGAAGGCATCTGGATTCTAGTTCAGCAAGTTTCAGTGGTTTCAAGTATTTACTTTTGGCTTTTCTACAATATTCTAGAAAGTAAAAAGGCATTTATATAGTATTTCAGTAATCATAATCATTTGTTAATTGTTAACTCTTGGTTACAGGTTTCTAAAATGCAAGGAAGGCAATCGTAAGAAAGACAATATTGTCTAAAATTCCCCTTCATCTCTTCATCTGATCCTCATGAATCCCAGACTTTTTTCTAAAGAAGGCTGATATAGGAAAGGACATTAAGGCTGGAATTAAGGTAAGGTATATAGTATATGCCATGGTACATGGCAACTCTGGTATAGAGTTGCCAGATAAAATGCAGGATTCCTAGTTAAATTTGAATTTTTAGATTAATATGCAATTTTTCCCACATACTTAAACTAAAAATGTAAATCTATAAATCCATTTATATTGGCATGGAATGTGGCGATGAGAGAGGATGGAAAAAGGGTACATATAGAGTATCCAGGATAAATTTGTAAACGTTACAGTTTTGTCTAGGCCCACCGTCAACAAACTATGGCCTGAGGCACAAAATCTGAATTGTCATCAATTTAGAATGTTTCATTGAAATACAACCACAACCATTCCTTTATGCATTGTCTTTGGCTTTTTATCATGCTACAATGGCAGAGTTCAGTATTCGCAACAGAAGACTATATGGCCCACAGAAACTAAAATATTTCCTATCTGGCCCTTTACAGGAAAAATTTACCAACTTCTAGTCTAAGGTAAAGTCCTCAAATGACAGTTTTGCCATCCTAAAGTACTCAGTATTCCCCATCCCTAAAAACTTCTTTCCTGAACAATTTAGGATGTTAAGTAAGTGTTATTTTATTTGTTTAAACATAAGGCAATAATGTTTCTTTAAAAATTAAGAGCTTTGAAATTTTTTTTATCTATATCAATTTTTGTGTTTCACAACTATAGGCAGCTTCACATTAAATTTCACTTCTCAGAATAGTGCAGCAGATAATATTATGGCAGATTCGGGGAAATTTACCTGCCAACTAGATCTTCCAGTCTTCAGCACAACATTTTCCAGCAGTTGTGCCTCCAAGTTACTTAAGAAAGCAATTGTTTAATACTTAGATAGCTATGCTTCTGAAAGAAAGAAAGAATGGCAGAATTGATCTTCTAGTACGAAAAAAAGCTGACTTTGTAAATTCTGTTACGTGCAAACCAGTAGCTGGAAGTAAGCACTTAGCTGGAAGATAGATTTTATTCCTTGGGGAACCAACTCCTGGGGCACTGGTGGAAGCCATTTTGGTGGGTGCACTACATGGGACAAGTTTGGGGAGCAGCCATCCCATTCAGCTTATTCAAGATAACTGGCAAAGACAGGATGGCATTCATACAGCAAATCAAAGTTTCAAAGTCTAGTCGGCAAATCAAATTGCAGAGAAGACAAATCTATTTCCAATCCATATGTACAATGTGTATATTTAATTTTCAGATTCTGAAGTATCAAAGGAAGAGAAAAGCTCTGTGCAATTGCAAATAACAGCACTTTCAGCTGCCAGAACTGGCCAAATCAGATACTCATGGCTAACAGTGTGGGGGTGAACCTGAAATACACACCCACCAACGCCTTGAGGAGAAATGGAAGAATGCATGTAGAAGGATTTTCTGACAGTGTACCGTAAATAACCCTGCATACAAATCATCCATGCCATAAGCGAAAGAAGCTGGATAGGATGTGAAAACAAAGAAGAAAGGAAATGAGCTGATTGATGTTGAAGGGAAAGAATCAAATCCATAACAGTGAAGACTTGAGGGTTCCTCTGGCCTCATGGAAGGAGATGGTTTCTAAAGGCAAACAAACCAAGAAACAATGGTTTGGAGCTCAGTTTTTCACCAAAACACTCTCAAACTCAGTGTCCACATTCTTTACAGGAGAATAAGTTAAACAATATTTCATTAAAACATTTTGTTGATTCTATTCTCGGGAGGGGGCCAAGATGGCGTTAGTGTAGGAGGGCACACACTGCAAGCTCCCAGAGCAAGGCCGATTGAGGACAGGGTCCTGCCCGGGGTTCTGTACTGTGCACACGTGGAAGGAGAAGCTTGGGACATCTATTTGCACGGATCAACTGCGTGGATGGAATGGTAGAGATTCGTGAGTTTTAAGCCTGCCAGTGGTGGTTGGCACAGACGACTGAGCCCCGCGGTTAGGGAGAAATAAATAAATAAATAAAACGGCCACTTGGAGCCACGAGCAGGGCGAGAAACTTTTATTTTCTGGGGATCTAGCTGTCTGGCGCCCCTTGGACCTTGTGTGAACAGAACAGCTGAGCTAATCGGCACCCGGTGAACTGGAAGGGGGATTCTGGTCGGGGGACGGAGCTGATTTCCCTAGTGGACCTGGGCTGCTGCGGAGCCAGGAAGAAGGGACACTCCCCAAAAGAGGGAAGGTTCTGTTGGAGGATAGGAAGGGTATTTTTTACTTTTATTTTTCAACATCGATCTGGCTGCCTGCATGGCCCCATAGCTTTGGGGAAGCAGATAAGCCAACCTGAAGCAGCATCAGGCTGAGAGCAGCCGCGAATCTGCACTCAAACTGATTTACTTAGCAACCCGGTGATGCTGGTGCTCGGCTCCAGAAGGGGCGGAATCGGCCGTCTTTAGCACTCCGCACTGACTAACATCAGAGCTACAGCTAACCTGGGGAGTCCAGGATGTGGGACATGCTTGATTAATTTCCACAGGGCCAGCTAGGGTCCCTTCCGTAAGGGGGTTGGTCTAGAGGATGAATTATTTTGGGTCCTGTATTTTGCTAAAAAAAATAAAAATTAAAAAAAAAAAGTGAGAAGGTCACTTCAATAAATGAAAAATAAATTCTTTTTAATTTAGTTTAATAGCTAAAAGCTGCTTCAGGACCTGCATATAGAACCCTGTGGGGTAATTGATTGATAAACACAAGGAGGCAGAGAGGATCCACGTGGACCCTAGGGGAATCATTGACCCCCCTTAGCTCTGTTTGACTGCTTGTCTCTGTGGATCTTTGGTTTCTCTCTGTTTCTTTCTGGTCTCTTGCTTTTCTTTCCTCTTTCCTCCCCCCTTTCTTTTTTCTTCCATTTTTTTTAAATTAGGTGCTGCTAGCTTGTCGCTTCTTTGCTGTGCTTCTTTTTCAGTCATTTCCCACTCGCTGTCTATATTGATTCTGTATTACAAACTATCGCTTATCCTTCCTCCATCTTTCTGCCTTCTGTTTTCTGTTGTGGCTCTTAGATACAACATTTTTTCATAGGCCCACAACTTAAGGGTATCAATTTCTATTCCATCTATTTTGTTTTCTTCTTTTTTTTATTAGTATTAACTTTTTCCTTTCAGACCTTTCTTTACTATTTCTCTCCCTTCTCATAATTCTAGCCTTCTAAATCACTATATATATATTCCTCCATTTGTTTTCCCAGTCCATTGTAGGAACTCCATTTTTTTCCCTAGTACTCAAAATTGCCTACACAAGTTAAATATTCATCTCATTAAGTCTCATTTTGCCCCTCTTCTAACTTTTATCAATATTATTATTATCTTTCTGCCTTCCTTACATGTTTTGATTCCTCTGGCCCTAACTTTTTGCCTTCAAGGGAACATAAAAAGAAGTAAGGAAATAAAATAAGAAGAAAAACTGCCAAAGACAAAACTTAACTCACACGCAGAACCAACAGCTAAATAAAACTCTAGAGCATAGAGAAAACCTAATCAACTGAACAAACCCATCAAGATAATATGATGACCAGAGGAAAACAAAAAAATACAAATGACTCTGAGAAACAGGAAAACATGGACCAGTCCAATGAACAAAATAAAAACCATGAAGCGATGCAGAACATCGAACAACTAATCAAAGCTATCCAAACAAATATCATGGACCAACTTAAAGAACTGAAGGAAGAGATTAAGGATATAAAGAAGACACTGGGAGAACATACTGAAGAAATAGCAAATATGCCTAAAAAGGTAATAGATATGATGGTGAACAATGGCACAAGCCAAGAAATGAAAAAGATGCTGGACTCACATAACAGCAGATTTGAACAGGCAGAGGAAAGAATTAGTGATATGGAAGACAATATAGCTGAAATCAAAGAGATAGTAGAACAGATAGACAAAAAGATAGAAAAAATCCAGCATGGACTCAGAGATTAACCGATAATACAAAACGCACAAACATACGCATTATGGGCATCCCAGAAGGAGAAGACAAGGGAAAGGGAACAAAGGAGTGTTGAAGGAAATAATGGCTGAAAACTTCCCAACTCTATTGAGAGAGATGGATGTGCAGATCCAGGAAGCACAGTGCACCCCAAATAGTATAAATCCCAACAGGCCAACTCCAAGACATATACTCGTCAAAATGTCCAATGCTCGAGAAAAAGAGAAAATACTCAAGGCAGAAAGAGAAAAGAGAACCATCACATACAAGGGAAGCACAATGAGATTAAGTGCTGATTTCTCAGCTGAAACCATGGAGGCAAGAAGACAGTGGTATGACATAGTCAAAATACTAAAAGAAAAAAACTTCCAGCCGCGAATTCTATATCCAGCAAAATTGGCATTCAAAAATGATGGAGAGCTCAAAATATTCACAGATAAACAGAAATTAAGAGAGTATGTCAAGAAGAAACCAGCACTTCAAGAAATACTAAAGGAATCTCTACAAGTTGAAAGGAAAAAACAAGGGAGAGAGAGTTGGAGGAGAGTTTAAAAACAACTGAAAAGACAAAAAGAGAAACAAAACAACATATGACATACATTAACCCAAAGAAAAAATGGCTGAAGTAAGAAATTCGTTATGAGTAATAACACTAAATGTTAATGGATTAAATTCACCAATCAAAAGACACAGATTGGTAGAATGGATAAGAAAATATGATCCATCTATATGCTGTCTACAAGAAACCCACCTTTGGCCCAGGGATTCAAGGAAGCTGAAAGTGAATGGCTGGAAAAACATTTTACAAGCTAACAATAGCCAAAAAAGGGCAGGAGTAGCTATTCTAATATCAAACAAAATACACTTTAAATGCAAAACTATTGTAAGAGACAAAGATGGACACTACATATTAGTAAAAGGAATAATTGCTCAAGAAGAGGGAACAATCATCAACATTTATGCACCTAATCGGGGTGCCTCAAAATACGTGCAGCAAACTCTGGTAAAACTAAGAGGAGAAATTAATGCCACTACAATTATAGCAGGGGACTTCAACACACCACTATCATCATTAGACAGAACATCTAGACAGAGAATCAATAAAGAAACTAAGGCACTCAACAATACATTAGAAGACCTGGACTTAACAGACATATACAGAACACTACACGCAAATACAGCGGGATTTACATTCTTCTCGAGTGCACATGGAACATACTCCAAAATAGACCACATTCTAGGCCACAAAACAACACTCAATTAATTCAGAAAGATTGAGATTATACAAAGTAATTTCTCTGACCACAACGGAATGAAGTTGGAAATCACTATGGGCCAGAGAAACAGGTTAGGCACAAGGATATGGAAGTTAAACAACACACTCTTAGAAAAACAGTGGGTCAAAGAAGAAATCTCAAAAGAAATTAGTAACTACCTTGAAACTAATGAAAAACGACAACACAACATATCAAAACCTATGGGATGCAGCGAAAGCAGTCCTGAGAGGGAAGTTCATAGCCATAAATTCATATATTAAAAAAGAAGAAAGAGCTAAAATTGAAGACCTAGCTGCACACTTGGAGGAATTGGAAAAACAACAACAAACTAAACCTAAAGGAAGTAGAAAGAAGGAAATAACAAAGATTAGAGCAGAACTAAATGAAATAGAGAATAAGAAAGCACTGGAAACAATAAACAAAAGCAAAAGTTGGTTCTTCGAGAATATCAATAAAATTGACAAACCCTTAGCCAGACTAATAAAGAAAAAGAGAGAACAGATGCAAATACATAAAATAAGGAATGAGCAAGGTGATATCACTACTGACCCCACAGAAATAAAGAGTATCATAAGAGGATACTTTGAAAAATTATATGCCAACAAGAATGATAATTTAGAGGAAATGGACAAGTTTCTAGAACCCACAAACAGCCTACATTGATGAAAGAAGAAATAGATGAACTCAACAGTCCAATTACAAGTAAAGAGATAGACTCAGTCATCAAAAACATCCCAACTAAGAAGAGTCCAGGACCAGATGGCTTCACAGCTGAATTCTACCAAACATTCTGGAAAGAGCTAACACCAATTCTACTTAAGCTCTTCAAAAAAATAGAAGTAGAAGGAATATTGCCTAACTCATTTCTATGATGCCAACATTACCCTAATACCAAAACCAAATAAAGATACCACAAGAAAGGAAAATTACAGACCAATTTCTCTAATGAACCTAGATGCTAAAATCCTCAACAAAATACTCACTAATCGCATTCAACAATATATCAAAAGAATTATACACCATGACCAAGTGGGTTTCATCCCGGGTATGCAAGGATGGTTCAATATAAGAAAATCAATCAATGTAATACACCACATAAACAGATTAAAAAAAAAAAATCACATGATCATCTCTATAGATGCAGAAAAAGCATTTGACAAAATACAGCACTCTTTCTTGATAAAAAACACTACAAAAGATAGGAATAGATGGAAACTTTCTGAAAATGATAAAGGGTATACATGAAAAACCCAAAGCTAACATCATTTTCAATGGTGAAATCCTAAAAGCCTTCCCTCTGAGATCGGGAACAAGACAAGGATGCCCACTATCACCACTCCTATTTAACATTGTTTTAGAAGTACTTGCATGAGCACTGAGACAAGAAAAGGACATAAAGGCATCCAGATTGGAAAAGAAGTAAAAATTTCATTATTTGCAGATGACATGATCCTATACATAGAAAGCCCTGAGAAATCGACAACAAGGCTTCTAGAACTTATAAAGGAGTTCAGTAATGTTGCAGGCTATAAGATCAATGCTCAAAAATCAGTAGCATTTCTGTACACCAATAATGAGCAAACTGAGGAGGAAATCAGGAAAAAAAATCAGGAAAAACAGGAGACACTAAATGTTGGAGAGGATGTGGAGGAATAGGAACCCTTATCCACTGCTGGTGGGACTGTGGTATGGTCCAGCCACTGTGGAGGACAGTTTGGCGGTTCCTCAGAAAACTAGCAATAGATCTTCCATATGATCCAGCAATTCCACTGCTGGGTATATACCCAGAAGAACTGAAAGCAAAGTCACAAACTGCTATATGCACACCAATGTTCATAGCGGCATTGTTCACCATTGCCAAAAGTTGGAATCAGCCCCGGTGCCCATCAACAGACGAATGGATAAACAAAATGTGGTACATACATACAATGGAATATTACTGAGCTGTAAGAAGAAATAAAGTGCTAACACATGGAATAACGTGGATGAATCTTGAAGACCTTATGTTGAGTGAAGAAAGCCAGGCAATGAAGGATGAACAGCATATGACCTCACTGATTTGAACTGAGGAAAGTGAGCAGTCTCTGAGAACCATTGTCTGAAAGATAGGTTAACAAGGGAGAGTAAGAGAAGAGCAGGCTTTGAGCCATCACACATATGGACATAATCTATGGTAAAGGGATAGAGTGTGGTGGCATGTTGGGGGATGGGGCAGATGGGTGGTGGTGTTCCTGGGTTTGGTGGTGCAGCACTGGTGGGTGGGTGGATTAGGAAGGGCAGGTTCAAATTTCCAGGGCATGTAACTGTGAATCTTGACATTCCATGGGTCGGGATAGGGTGGTATCTGGGTCCTGGGGGACTGGGGGAGGGGAACAGTTAAAATCTAATGGCGTGTTTGGTGGTCATGGGGAAGGTTTTTCATTACCTTACAGTAATGGACACAGGACATGGTAAATATCATCAAAATTATTAAACTGTATCATCTAAATTGTAAACTATACTGTAAATCATTGACAATGTTTAGTTGCTATATTTTGCTATCTGTATAACAGTTATAACAATGCTAACATCCAAAAAAGGGGTTAATATGGGTTGGGGATGGGGGGGGGTTGGTATCTGGGAGTCTCCGGCACTCCGTGTGTGACTTTTCTGTGACCTAAAACTTTTTTGAAAATTTAATGAAAAATTGGGAGACAATGGGGATTGAGAGGGGGAAGGTGTCATGGCACACCGGACATCCAATAACACAGTGATAAAAGGAAGGAAAAAAAAAGAATATATATATATATATATATATATATATATATATATTTTAGGCATTTCTTTTGCTTTTTTCCCATTTTTTTGAATGTCCCAATCCGCTAATTATATTTTGTTTTGTTTTGTTTTTTGTTTGATTATTTGTCTTTTTTTTGCTTGTTTTTTTTTTCCTGAGTTTCCTTATGTTTGTCTCTCTTGCATGTAAGCTAATCATAGTTGTTTCTTTTTCCTAGTAAGTATATTTGATTATTTTATGGACTACATGTTCATGGAGGATTTGGATCACAGAAGGGTTACAATGGTACTGCAGGGTATTTTTGGTAGGCAGTGTCTAGGAGGGAGGTTTCATGGGAATTTGTTCATCCGAATATACATGAAAGATATACAAAATCGTTCAAAAGGCCAAAAGATGGGTCATGGTCACGATGGGTGGACAATCACACAATAAATGAGGGAATCTGAATTCCTAGCACGGAGAGCTCTGCCACAGTCTCCAAGGGAGCAGCAATAGTCCTCTGAGTGCAGGGACAGTGTCTGTCAAATGAGGATGACCCATTTGTGTGTTCTTTTTATTGATGACTACCCTTGTAAGTCTTTACTCTTGTAACTGAGACTTAGCCTGCAGTTGTGGGGTGCCTAAGGGTTGCCACCTGAGAGCCTCCTTGTTGCTCAAATGTGGCCTCTTTCTAAGCCAATCTCAGCATATGATTGCATTACCTTCCCCCCAATGTGGGACATGACTCCCGGGGATGAGCCTCCCTGGCAACAAGGGATTAATACCAAGTGCCAACTGGCAACACAACTGGAAAAAGACCTTGAATACAAGGGGGAAAAGTTAACGACAAATGAGTTTAAGTGGCTAAGAGACTTCAAAGAGAGTCGGGAGGTCATCCCAGAGGTAACGCTTATGCACACCTCAGTAGGAGCTTATAGAACATCTAAGTGCCTATCACCCCACACAGAGGGGCTCCTGAGAGCTCTGGAGACACCCAGGTCCTATATAAGGGGGGATAGCCCCAGAGACTGATGCCTTATCAGTGGGCTGTATTTTGGAATCTGTGCTCCTGAGAGTGACAGATATGGACTCAAATAAGTCCTCCCTGCACATGGTTCATCAGTCCCTTCTATTCAAACCTATATGTGATGCTGGAGTTTTTAGGAATACTTCCAGAGACTGGGGCCTCTGGTCTACCTATGTGCCAGGTGTGCGTGGAATCTCGGTGGAGCTGCAACTCCTACCCTACAGCTCAATGGACTCATCCAAGTCACCTGGTGAGGAGACAACGATGGGCAACGGCCAGCCCAGTGAATGGAGAGGGCCTGCATCTGCAGGCAGGATCATCTTACCCACCATATCCACGGGATATAAGCCCTCTCTCACTTGGAGGTGGAGTGGACATCACCATCCCAGTCCCCTCAGGATTGGGGGAAGAACTATGGACTAGAGTGGACTTGATGGTATTCTGTTGTACACATATGGTGATTCTAGCAATGGAAGAAATTTTAACATGAGGTGGAGCCAGTGGCCACTTGACACTTTGGGGGCAGGGAGGGGACGAACAGTTGAAATATAGGGGCTTCTTTGGGATTTGGAGGCTGTCCTGAGTACCATTGTGGCAACGGATGTAGGCTATTTTAAATCAGCACACACCACTCAGTACTGTGTGGGAGAGAGTGTGGTCTACGATGTGAACTGTGGTCTATGGTTGGTGGCAAGTCCCCAAGATGTGTAAGTCCATTGAGGGTGGTGGGCCACACTTGTGGGAGATGTTTGTGTGGGATGTGTGTGGGAGGTGGGCAACATGGGAACCCCAGTGGGTTCCGTGTAATATTTTAGGTAATCTGAGCACCTCTTAAAATATATTTATTTATATATAAATAACATTTTTGTAAGCAAATGCACATATATGCATATATATTTATATATCATTTTACAAATATTGGTATGTATTGTGAAAATTTTGATTTTTACCCACAATAAAAAATAAATAAATTAAAAAAAAAAAAAAAAAAAAAAAAACACTTTGTGGAAAATGGCCAGGGCCAGTAGCATGGTGGCAATTTCAATAAATGTTTCATATTATTATTAATAGAAATAAATACAAGAATCTAATAAGAATCTGTTTTGTAACCATACACATTTTGGGTCACCAGTTTCTTTCACAGGATATAATCTACCCTTCCTTGATCTCTAAAGTGTAGTATATTATGTTTGGCAGGGGGTGATGGGATGAAATATTAGTGTTTTCAGACCCGTGGTTCCTGTAGGATCCTATTCTAGCATTATAGACTGTTGTTTCCCCAGAGTAATTTTTGTATGAACAAATAATTAAATAAAGTGGGAAGCATTCTTCTGAAAACCTTATCAAATATTAAAACATAAGCAACTCTAACTTAAAAATAACAGAATTTTAATTATAAGTGCAAATTTAATTGTTCTTTTCAAAAGCTAATATCAGATCTTTTTCACAACAGTAAATTTTTAAGCAGTGTTATAAAAATTCCTCATGGAAATTGCAACTTATAAAAAGAACTCTCATCAAACATAACACCGTCCTACACACCTAAAATCATTCCTAAATATTTCAACTTGGAATAAGATGTTAAAAGAGAATTGTAATTTGTCAATTGATAATTTTTAATGAAGCAAAGCTAAGTTTATTAAACTTCCTGCAGTAAAGGAGAGCACACCTTGACACAATCTTAGTAGCAGAAAGAAGGAAATAAGGGGGTTGGTATTTATGGGGTTTGGGGTAGGACTCAAGTGGTTTAAGATAGCTCTTTCAAGGTGAGAGTTTTACTTGGTTTGTGCAGAATTCATGAAATAAAATTTTGGACTAGTAGAAGCAGCAAGGCAAGGCCCTTGACGTGTGCTTTGAAAATAATTGTTTGATAAGTGAGCTATTTGCCCAGGTGAGCAAGCCATTGTCCTAAGAGAAGAGCTATTTTCCCAGATGAGCAAACTGTTTGCTTGGGCAAATTGGTTTGAAGGAAGTTCCTGAAGCAAACATTGTATTTATTGGTTTACCAACATATCTTCATGGACAGGAATTCCCTAAAACAAACAGTAACTCATATTGACACAAGATAGTTAAGCTCTGTGAATGGAGATAGTACCAGTTCTCAATTGTGTTCTTTATTTGTATATACTAATGCATCATGAAGGGCCAGGTTACTCTGATTAACTTTTTTTTTTTTTGCAACTTGTTCCATATAAGCAGAATTTCAAACATTTTATTTAAACAGAACTTTATTAAGGCAGTGATGTCCCCAAAGGTTAAAGCAATTTCTTCCTTCAAAGGCTTTATACATAAGAAAATACACTGAAATGAAGAAAAATATAAATTTCAAATCTTCAGTATGTGACTAAAGTGATAAAATTTCTACATCGAGAAATCTATGGATCTCATAGAGCAGATATATGAGAACTCAGATCTGGAAATAACCCACATATGTGTACAGTTTGATGTGTTTTCTGATACTAAGTGGTACCAGAATATCCTATAAATATAGTTTGTTAGTTTAGTTTAGTAGGCATTTACAAAATATTATAATTATTCCAAAATATTAAAGATGTCACTTCAGCTATTTTGTTCAACACAGATACTAATTTAAATCTTGATTTCTTTGTAAATATTTTAAATAGTAAGCTTTTATACTAATTTCCAAGTTTCAAATATAAATATACAAAGTTGACATGAAAATTATACAACTGGAAATAAATCTCTTATTTCAATATCATTTATCATCCAACAAAGACAGACATCTCCTTAGAAGTTACTGCTGATAGCTGTTTAAATGTATCTCCTCTTTTTATTTAAATAACCACAAGAAAATGATGGGAAAAGGTAATTTGAGAGTATGATACATAGATCTAGGTTACTATAAGCTTCAGAGGTAAACAGTTGAGGAGTTGGAGCTGAGAGTAAAAGGAGACCAATGTAGAATTTGAAGTGCTCAAACTATTTCCAACTACATTGCATCCAGAACAAAGCTCAAGAATATTTGTAGGAATACAAATTATCAAACACCCTAAAATGCCTAGCATGCAATCAATACTGATCTAGAAGTAAAGGAAGCAAGACATTACAACCTGAAAGAAGAGGAAAAGCAATAACTTGAAACACATATTACTGACAAAATTTTTAGAATTGACAGACAAGGACATAAAAAGAGTTGTTATAATTGAACTTGTATGTACAAATAAGTAGAGGCATGCAAAACATTTTAAGAGGCACATCATAATAAAATAAGTCAAAACCAGTGATAAAGAGAAAATATTAAAAGCAGCAAGAGAGAAAAGGCACTGGTACAGAAGAACAAAGAAAAGGAGAACTACAATTACTCATTAGAAAAAATGCAAGCAAGAAAGTAATGTTGAAACATCTTTAAAATATTAAAGGAAACAATCTGTCAATCTAGAATTCTATACCCAGCAAAACTATCTTTCAAAACTGAAGGCAAAATAAAGACTGCTTCAGAATATAAAATTGAAAGAAATAGAACCAGAAGACCTATACTATAAGATTTATTAAATCAAGTCTTTCAGGCAGAAAGATAATGGTACATTTATGAAAATATGACTCTGTACAAATGAATGAAGAATTCTGAAAATTGTAACTACATGGATAAATATATACACATTTTTTTTCTAATTAGTTAAATCATTGGATAAGCATAACTGACTATTTAAACAGAAAAATAATATATGTGGGGCATATAACATGTGTAAAAGTAAAATACATGACAACAATAGCATAAGGTTAGGAAGTGAATTTCACTTTTGGGAGCCCCACAATGTTCTCACAGTGAAGAGCTGAAGAAAATTCCCCTGTGTTTGGCCAGAGGAAGGGGGAAAATAACTATTAAAAAATATGCCCAGGGAAAAAGTAACCATTTTGAAATATGGCAAAAGTGTTCTCTATAATAAATGCCTACCCAGTAAGGGAAAAGCCTACATAGGGTCTTACCAAACATGGAGGAAGGAAGATACCCACCTTCAGCCTAACTTTCCTGCCTCACTGCAGAGAAAAAAGCTGAGAAGCACTAGAAAATGTCATAGCACAGGGACACAGGACCACTAAAACACTGAGACCTAATCACAGGATTACAGAGTGCTTCGCTTCCCCCACACCTTACCACAACATCAACAGGGATTCTGTATAATAATGGTAGATAAAAGCTTAAAGTTCTTCTAGGTACAGTCTCTATTTAAGAAGGAGTTTCTAGGGAAGCTAAAATACAACAAAAAAGATTAAACAAGGACACTAAAGAAAACTGAAGCCTCTGACACCTATAGATACAGCAAAGAGTAAACACAGCTTAATTCCTAGCCAGATCAACATAAAAATCTCACACTAAAGGCCTATCTACCTCAGTTCCTATTATCCAATATGATATGTATAGCTTTCAGCAGAGTGTTATAAGGCATTCTAAAAATAAAAACATAAAACAGTTTTAAGAAATAAAGCAAACATCAGAAATGAACTCAGATATAGCAGACTTTGAAATTATGAGACAGGGAATTTAAAATAACTATGATTCATATGCTTAGGGCTCTAATGGAAAAAGTAGACAACATGTAAGAACAGATGTATAATGTAAGCAGGGAGATAGAAATCAAGAAAGAATAAAAAAAGAAATGCTAGAAATCAAAATACAGACCAAGGAAAGGAAGAGTGAGCTTGAAGGCATGCCACTAGAAATTCCCCAAACTGAAATGCAAAGAGAATAAAGAATGAAAAACAAAAAGGAACAGATTATCCAAAACTTATGGGACCATTATAGAAGGTATAACATATACAAAATGGAGATACGAGGACAAGAAAGAGAAAGGAGCAGAAAAAACAGTTGAAGTAATAATTACTGTGAATTTTCCAAAATTAATGACAAAACCAAACTACAAATCCAGGAAAACCAAATAGGATAAATTCAAAAATTGTCCATACCTTGGTATATCATATTCAGATTGCAGAAAACCAAACAAAGAGAAAATCTTGAAAGAAGCTGGAGAAAACTCATTCTACTTATAAAGAAACAAAGTCAAGAATTGCATCAGACTGCTCCTCAGAAATCATGTGAACAAGAAGAGAGTGGACTGAAACATTTAGGGTTGAAAGGAAAAACACCCAGCAACTGAGAATTTTGTATCCAGTGAAATTATCCTTTCAAAGTGAAGGAGAAATAAAGACTTTCTCAGTCAAACAAAAACTGAAGGAATTTGTCTCCAATAGACTTGCTTTTTAAGAAATGCTAGAAGAAGTTCTTCAGAGAAAAGGAAAATGAGAGAAGTAAAAAATTGGGGCCTCTGAAAAGAAAGGTCTAGGACCAGAGAAGGAATAACTGGGGGGGTGGGGGGGGAGGTGAAATCCTTACTTTTCTTATTCCTGTCTCATCTATGTCATAATAAAGTAATTATCAAAGCAGTAACAGCAATATTGTCTTTGGTGATTACAGCCTATGGATATGTGAAATAAATGGGAGTAATGTAAGAGATGGGAAGCAGGATATACTATGCTAACACTAAACACAAGAAAGCTGGAGTAGCTACGCTAATTCCAGACAAAGCAGACTCCAGAACAAGAATATTTATCAATACTTATCAGTACTTTTTGTTGTTTATTCTCTAAGATGTAAAAATCCTTAACGTGAATGCACCTAACAATTATTAGGTATCAAAATATGTGAGGCAAAAGTTGATAGAACTGTAAGGAGAAATAGATGCATCCACGATTATAGCTGCAGACTCAACACCCCTCTATGAGTATTGGACAGATTTAGCAGGCAGAAAATCCATAAGAAATAGAGTTGAACTGAGCAGCTCTATCAATCAACTGGATCTGATTGACATTTATATTTCATCCAACAACAGAATACACATTCTTGTCCCACTTACATGGAACATTCACCAATATAGATCACATTCTGGGTCATAAAACAGACTTGAACAAATTAAAGAATAAAATCACTGCTTATCTCATTCTATACGGTCAACATTACCTAATACCAAAACCAGGTATTGGTATTACAGGAAATGAAAACTACAGGCCAACATCTCTTATGAACATAGATAAAAAATCCTCAACAAAATTTAGCAAATCAAATGCAACAATGTATGAAAATAATTATACACTCTGATCAAGAGGGATTTATTTTAAGGATTTGTTCAAATGGATCAACATTTGAAAATCAATTAATGTAACTCACTATACCAATAGGTGAAAGATGAAAAAACACTATTACATCAATAGCTGCAGTACAAGCTTTTGACAAAATCCATTCATGATAAAAACTTTCAGCAAATTAGGAATAGAGGGAAATTTCCTTAACTTGATGAAGAGCATACACAAAAATCCTACAGCTAACATCATACATAATGGGGAGAAACTGGAAACTTTCACCCTAAGATCAGGAACAAGGCAAAGAAGCTCCCTCTCACCAATCCTATTCAACACTGTACTGGAAGTCTACTATTGCAATAAGAAAATGAAGAAACAAACCACAGATTGAAAGAAAAGATTTGCAAAACAACATATCTGATAACAGACTTGTATCCAAAATATACAAAGAACCCTTAAAACTCAACAATAAGAAGTTAAACAACCAATTAAAAAAATAGACAAAAGAAGTGAGTAAACACCTCACAAAAGAAGACATACTGCTGGTGAATAAGCACATGAAAAGATGTTTAACATCATATAGCATTAGGAAATTGCAAATTATAACATCAATGAGTGGCTACACAACTATAAGAATGACTACAATTTTTTAAAACTTGAAAATACCAAATGCTGATGAGGATGTGAGGCAATAGGAGTTGCTTGTGGGAATGCAAAATGGTACAACCACTTTGGAAGACAGTTTTGCAATTTCTTATAAAGCTATACATAGTCTTACCATTTGATCCAGCAATCACATCATTCCTAGATATTTACTTCATTGAACTGAAGTCTTCTGTCCACACAAAAATGTGCGTGTGAATGCTTATGGTAGTTTTATTCATAATTGCTCAAAACCAGAAACAACCAAGAAGTCCTTCAATAGGTAACTGGATAAATAAAATGCAGTACCTATATATGATGGTATATTATTCAGTGATAAAAGAAAATGAGGTATCAAGCCATGAGAAGACATGGAAGAACCTTAAAATGCATTTTGCAAAGTGAAAAGGCTATGTACTCTATACTCTATGATTCCAACTATATTTTGTTTTGGAATAAGCATATCTATACAGACACTAAGAAGATAAGTAGTTCAAAGGGAGGAAGAAAGGAATGGATAGGTGAAGCTAGGGGATCTTTAGAGTAGTGAAACTGTTCTATATGAAACCGTAATGTTGGATACATGTCATTATGCATTTGCCCAAACCCAAAGAACTATACATCCCAAAGAATGAGCCTTAATGTGTAAACTATAGTGTATAGTTAATAATAATGCTTCAGTATTGATTAATTAAATGTCACAAATGTACCCCACACGTGTGCAAGATGTTAATAGTAGGGATACCTTGGCGGGATGGTTGTTGGGGGTGGTGTGGATATATGTAACTATGTGTACAATCAGTAAATCTAAAACTGCACTAAAATAATTGCCTCTTAATTATTTTTTAAATCAGTGACAGAGAGATCTCTGGAGGATGCCCAAATATTTGAAACTAAATAACAGACATATAAATAACTCATTTGTTAGTAACAAATCAACAGGCAATTTAGAAAGCATTTTGAACTGAATGAAAATGAAAACACAGCATATCAAAAAGTTGGAGATGCCACTAAAGCAGTACTTAGCAGGAAATTTATAGCATACTATACATATGTTAGAAAAGAAGAAAGGGATCCAATCAATGTCCTCAGTTTTCACCTTAAGATATTGACACTAAAAAAAAAAAGAGGAGCAAATGAAATACAAATTAATCAAAAGAAAGGAAATTATAAAGGTCAGAGTGGAAGTCAATGAAATAGAAAACCAACAATAGGGAAAATCAGTAGATCCAAAAGCTGGTTCATGGAGAAAATCAATAACATTGACAAATCGCTAGTCAGAATGATTAGGAGAAAAAGAGAAAAGACACAAATTAACATTATCAAGAATGAAAGAAATTATAGCACTACATATTCAATCAATATTAAAAGTATAATAAAAAATATGACAGACAACTTTATGCCAATAAATTTGACCACTAAAGATGAAATGGACAAATTCCTTAAGAGATAAAAATCAAAGCACACTCTAGAAGAAGTACCTAAGCTCAAGAACCTTATATATATTAAATAAAGTTGTAGGTAAATACCTTTCCACAAACAAAACCCCAATCCTGAACAGCTTACAATGGTGAATTCTACCCATCATTTAAGGAAGAAACACCAATTTTACTCAAACTCTTTCAGAAAATTTAAGAGAAGGGAATACTTATTAAGTCTTTCTGTGAGGCCAGTATTACCCTGATAACAAAACCAGAAAAAGATATTACATAAATAGACACCAAACTAAGATCCATAATGTTGATGGATGCAAAAACTGCACAGATATTTTTAGCAAATTAAGCTAAAAAATAAATATATATAATGGTATTATCTTATGAAATGGGACTTTACCCAGAAATTTAAGTTTGGCTTAAACATTCCCAACATCAATCAATTTCCCCATATGGACAGCATCTTAATAGATGTAGAAAATGTCTTTGGGAAAAAAAAAAAAAAAACAACTTCCATTTCTGTAACTGTTAAAAACTCTTAGCAAGCTAAGACTAGAAGGGAAATTCCTCAACCTGATATAGGCTTCTGTTATTTTTCCTGAGTTTGAATTCCCAACAGCATTTTAGTAAACAGTACTTTTTCATTGAAACATTCCCTGCTGTCTTCTTTAATTTAAAAAATAATAATAATAATAAATTCCTACTCCACATTTTAGTGGCTCAGATAACATGCTCCACTTATTCTTTGGGTATAGGCTATTTCTTTACCAAAAGCATGCCTGCCAGACTAAAGGATGGAAAGGACCTACAATTCAGGAAAGTCCTCATTTACTCTTTCCCACACCCACTTATTCCTACCTCCCCTCCCCCAAAGTTCACCCAAAATGTTTTTGTTTTGGAACTGTCCTTTTCTTAGTTTGTTTATAGGTGACATATTAAGGTATTTATAATGGTAGCAATAATTACACAAAGCATATTGTAGAGGAAATGCTTTAAAGAGTGCTACAGCCTTTTCTCCACTCCCTGACTACTCTACCTCCACTGAGCTGATGGGAAAGCTGCTGTAAAAAAATTTTGTCTTATGCCAAGAGAAACAGACCACGTAGTATATATGCTAATTCTTCACTTGAAGAATTAGAGCAGCTATATGAAAACAGAAAACTCACTGGAATTAACCAAATGCTTATTAAGAAAGAGCAACGCAGCATCCAGGAACATCTTCTCTTTGGTTTTCAGGAGGATGGTGGAATTAGTCTAAATTCAGGGGTTCTTAACAAGGCATCCATGAGCTTGAATTGAAATTCAAAAAAAAAAAAAAAAAATTCTATGGGGGCATGTTGGTTCAGGTGTGATATATTTATTAAATACCACACAGTATAGTGTGGACTAAGTAAGCAGTCTATGGTTTTCACCTGACTGGCAAGGGGTCCATGGAACAAAAAAGGTTAAGAATCCCTGGTATAATTTAACTAACACTAACAAACCCTCCACAAACAGTTCCTGAAAACAGAATGAAATCTGACGTCCATAAGATAGGGCAGGATGGTCTTCTCCATGTCTTGTACTGATAGAGTTCAAAGGTTGGCAATAAAGGAAAAAGGAAAGTTTTAGGGGTGAGATGGGAATAAACTTTGAAGTTGGCCAAACCATCACAATGAGTTTTTTCCAGCCTGAACACCCTTCCTTGGGTATTCTTGCCCTGCCTCTGTCTCCCATGATATCTGTTAGAGCTGAAGTGCCCAGGGATGGAATGTGCTTTCTGGAACATGCACCCTTTGTGCAGATACCATTGTGGAAGGTTTCCCACACTTCCCTTTAAACACATTCAAAGTAAAGCCAATAAAATCTGTGTTCCAACCACAAAGTCACTTCGGGACACATAGCAGACCCTTGAGAAAGCAAAATATGCTTACAGATTTCAGATCAGGTGTCACTATCAGCCTCTGGATTGTGTCAAAAAGCAATTCTGGAACACCCACTCCCTCATTATTGACCAAGTAAGGGTGAAATATGTTTTCTGGTGCTTCGATCTCTCCAAAGATATAGCCACACAGGTAGCTTGTTATTGTGGTTCCAAGACCAGTTTCATAGTACAGCTTTTATTCAATTATAGGGAACATTTCAGGATCAGACATTTCCTTATGATAGGAGTGACTTGACCATATATCTGAGAATATCCTTCCCAATAATATCTTGTCTCCCGGTAAAGTGAGGGGCAGAAAAACCTTCATAAACTGGTGTTAGGAAAAATTTTCCAAGTTTTCTCTACCTAGAGGAGCCCACACCAAATCTTGGTGCATATTTCCATCTTTCTCTCCCATTTCTCAGCAAGTTCTATTCTTTCCACCATTTCCCAAATAAATTCTTTTTACTGGCTTAAGTTAAAAAAAAAAAAAAAGAAAAGAAAAGAAAAGAAAGAAAGAAAAGGTTTCCAAAAACTTGGAAAAAGGCTAAAGGAATGACTGCCTATTCTTTGAGGGTCATACTAGGGCTGAATTAGCAGGATATCTGAGAAATATTTGAATCTCTAGGCATGTGTGCCCTTGTTTCTGTGTTTCACTTGCTTTTTACTATTGATAAAGATATGTTGTAATTCTGAAAGTTTTGATATTAACTTTTAGTAAAAATGATTCTTGTCAGAGAGCAATGCTAATGAACTTTAGTACAAACGCAAATTATTTCTGTCTGAGAGAAATGATAATCCCAAAAGGTAGAGTATTTGCTGGTTTTCCTGTAAAACAATAGCTGGATTTTATGTAAATCGTCAATTTTATTTAATTTAAGAATTCTCTCTTTCAGTTACATGCTTCTACTCTTTCATTTCTCTTTGAACCAGCATTACCATCTTTTCAGTACCCTTAAGACTGATTTAAATAAATCCCTGACACATGCTCACTACATAGTTGCACAAGAGTGATGAGTTTAACTTTTTGAAAATTATGCTTTGACAAAGAAACAAATGTAAGTAACATCACTTGGATCAAGTCAATAAACCACAGTTGGCAAGCTGAATGCACATATCCACACCAGAAAACCTTTTCAAAGAGTCATTTTCAGAGTATCTCTGTAATCTTCTCCTTGCTTTTAGATGGTGTGGTAGTTTGAGTCTTTTGGGGACTACAGAAAATTATGTTCTTAAGCTAATCCATTCCTGTGCGTGTAAACCTATTGGAGGTAGGACCTTCCTTTTGATTAGATCATTTCAGGAGGGTGTGACCCAGGCTAGGTCTTAATCCTTTTACTGGAATCCTTTATAAACAGGACAAATACAGAGAAATGGAGCTGCAGAAAGAGGGAGAGAAACCCCCGGAAGCTGAGAAAGAAAGTCCCAGAAGCCAGATGCTGAAATCAATGGAATCCAGGAGAGAAAAAGCCACAGGAGCACAGAGAAAGCTGGAGGAAGTTAGCACTTGAAAGCAATGGCACCTGGAGGAGAAGGCAGAGAGGGCAGAGCCTCCATTGTGCCCTGCTATGGGACATGAGTACAGGATCACCAGCAGCTGACCTTTATTTGGGAGAGAGCTTCATCTGATGCCTTGATTTGGACATTTTTCTGAGCCTCAGAACTGTGAGCTTCTAAGTTAATAAATCCCCATTGTAAAAGCCAACCCATTTCTGGTATATTGCCTTGGAAGCCTTTTGCAAACTAAAACAGATGGGTTCATAAGAGCTAAATTTTAACAATAACTGTTGTATATGTTAAGCTTATGTTAAAAATATGTATGCCATATTTGTTTTATCCCTTCCCAATTTTGGACTATGTCATTTTCCATAGAGTGGTTAACGCCTAGGATGAGTCTGATAAAAGGCCCCATCGGAAGCTGAGAAGACGTGTTCTGGGAGGTTTGAATACTTCCTGAACACCAAATCATCCTCGGCCACCACAATTTCCCTGCCAAGGCTGTTTGCTCTATCTGTCAATGGGAAAGCCCATTGCTGCAACACTGTATCTTCCTTCTTTCCTGGGAAGGCAGCTTGTGCAGCTCTGCCTCTGCAGAAGTCATCACATCTCCTCCTTCCTCCCCTTAGCTCTCCTTTACTGAGGAGTCCAAACATTCTCCTTTAAAGGGGTAAAGGACCTTTGCAATCAATCTTCACTGCAATTGCTTTGATAGGTGGATCTTCGTACCACTATCAAGGGGAACTAATCTACAAACACTTTCCCTAGAAGATTGATGGAGTTCTATTCTAGGGTCAAGAACAAAGGATAGCTGAGAGGGTGATCTCTTAGTTATAGAGCTTTGAGTCTCTACACTACCTAGTCATTCTAGGCCTGTGAAGCTGAATTTTAAATTAACAAGGGCCCTTTGTGATTTAATTTCAAAAAATATATTCTACTTAATATTTTGGAACAAAATAAACATTATTGTCTAGGTCCAAAGATGAATAAGATATCCCACTAGTCCTCAAGGAGGTCCCAGTCCAATGGAGGCTGAAGATTTATATATGTAACTCTAAAATAAGATATGTTTCATAAGTACTTGAAAGATACAAACAGGTGAAATTAGGAAATAATTAGGAAGCAACAACACATACTGATTTAAAGGATTTGGAAATGTTTTCAGGATTCGTGATATTTGAGCCGGCCTTTCAATGATGGATTGAGATTTGTTGAGTCAAAAGCTAAGTAGGAAAAAGGGATATCCAGATGGGGGAACAGCTTGTTAAAAAACTGAGAAGCCTGTTTCATTTGGGTGTGCCTAAAAATGTAATCTTCAGAGACAGACATTATTTAGATGTAATATTATTCCAAAGATTTACTTAAATAAAAATTTAGGATAGATTGAGGCTATATTTAAATTAGACTGCCCCACAAATATCATCACTTTTTGATTCTGATAAAACAAACATTTCCAAAGGTATGCCCATTGAAGATACACAATAAAAGCTATGGTTTCTATGTTTTTAAAACAACTTTATGTACCCTCTTTAGTGATACTCTTTTGCTATATGATCTTTAGCTTCCTTCCAATCCTCCACTCTCATAATAAAATTGTTATATCCAGAGCAGCCAGGGAATTTAGCAGTCAGGAGCAGGTGTACAGTCTACTGAAACCCTACTGTGTGGAATCTGAATGAGTGTAGGTAGAGCTTTCTCACCTTTCAAGTACACATGCAGAATATTTGACATTCCCTTTCATCTTCTCAAATTGCTTCCAACAGGCATTAATCTTTTAGGAACCATGGAAATTTGAAAGGTCACCAGAATCTTGAAGTTTACCAACCAAAAGAAGGGACTTTGAGTTCAGGTTTTTTGAAACCCGTAACCTTGGAAATTTCATTTGCAAAATGAGAAGATTGGATCAATGAAATGGACAGCTGTGCATATGGATCTTGAGCTCCAGGGAAAGGCTTGTGATATAAAAATAAAATTGAAAGATATTGATGAATACAGGACTATAGGAAATCAACCTTCTAAACACTATTAAAAGGTACAGGATTATAAGACATCCACAAGAAAGGCTGCATAAAGAGAATAAAGAAAAGAGCCCAGGACTCAGGACTGATACTCAAGATAATCTAGCATTTCAAAAAGCAAGAGCTTTGGGCAAAGGAGGCAGTGAGAAGAAACAAGAAGAATGAAGTATGAGGGAAGACAAGATAGAAGAATGTTTTCAGAAGGAAGAGGTGTTTAACAGGGCAGAACACTGTTGATGGGTTGAGTAAAATGGGGACAGAGATGTGCCCATTGTGTTTGGCAACGTGGAAGTCAACTGTGATTTTGACAAGGGTGATCTCACAAGAGTGCTGGGACACAAAACAGATTTGAATAGATTGAAGAGTATAAAGGGGTTAAGAATATTGAGACAACAAATATAGAAAATTATTTTGAAAATTTTTACTAGAAAGGCAGAAGAGAACTTGAATAGTAAAGGAGTGGGGAGATCATGTTAAAGCAACCTGTTTTAAAAATTGGGAAATGCTATAACATGTTTATGCCATGATAAAAATAATCCAGTTTAGAAGGGAATATTGGTGATGCCACATACAGTACAAATAAATGAAGGCATGATGCTGTTGAGTGGGCAAGGAGACATGAAGCTCTGAGCAGAAGTGCAGAGATTTGTCCTGGATGAGAAAAAGGAAACTTTATCCTTTAAAGGGAGGGAAGAAAGAACTGGGTATAGATGCTAGTAAGAATGTAGCCTTTGTTGTGGAGAGAAGGTAGAATGCTTCTTTATAAGACACAACCCTATGTAAAATGGAAACTTAAGGCCAGCCTATCAGAACATTTCCTCACCTGCTTGGGTATTTGCTCTAGATGAGGGCACACCCTCAATGGGACTCCCTTCTACTTTCTGAATGGGATGCTGCCTGATTCGTGAATTTCTCAATAACGCTGTGAGATCCTAAATTGCACGAAAAGTTTTTCTTTTACCCTACCCCACCCCTCTCTCTCCTCTTTCCTGCCCAACCTCAGGGACACTTAGAATTTCTCCTTAAGTCTGGCCTCAAGCTTCTCTTGCATTCGGTCTAATAGAGAGCTGCAGGCATGGGATTACAAAACTAGGTTACCAGAATGAAATGAGAGTGGAGGAAAAGTGGCAGGAAGAAGAGGCAAGACTTAATGTTTCCACAAATTATCCTTACATAATTAGTGTAATCCTGGTATTTGCAATTATATTACAGGTAATGGCAAATTCTGAATATAGTAAGCATATTCTGGAATGTAAATTGGCATGTGTTGAAATATGCAAATAAAAACATTTTAAACCTTATTATGTTTTTTCAGCTTCCTGTATTAAAAAAATGTAGGCACCCAATGGCTACATAATCAAATATTATCATTTGATTATCTATTTATTCATTATTTTTAGTCCAAAAGTCATTAGAGAGCAGTTTGCTTTCCTACTGACAAATTAAACCAAAGAGAGCAAAGAGTAAATGTAATTTACCTTAATCTTGTATGTCATTTTAGGATTTAGAGAGACAGTTACAACATATCATGGTGTTGCTTTCATTGAGCCAATTAAAAACCTATAAAAGCCAGAAATTGAAAGGAAATCCCATTCTCAGGCAGTGTCCACTCCCTTCGCCCCCACCCCACCTTTGTCATACCTGGAGTTGAATCCTTCATATCTGTCCTGCATAGAGAATTCAACTTGAAAAATGCAAATGGAAATCATGTTGCATTTCATTGTTAATTCACCACTGTGAAGAATTTCCTCTGATGTTTCAAGCTAAGTGAATGCAGAGAGAGAGGAAATGGTATCCCCTTGTCTTCCAGGGTGTGGCTCGGGGAGTTCTGACACATGTATTTACTTGACCGTAGGAGGTGCTGGGTGGTACACACCAGCTACCTGAGCAAAGCCTATCTCATGTCACCTTCAGGCAGTGTCAGGATCCTGGCAGTAAAAGGAGTACAACCAGGAGGCCTTGAAGTGTGCTATATAGTATCCTTTAATATGAATTTAAATATTGAAAGGATTGAAAATCTGGAAAGGACTTTGCTGATGACTACACAATAGTCCTGAGTGGACTTTGAGGCAGCAAGGGATAATGGAGAGGCTTTGATCCCTACAGACTCAGCTTCAAATTCTGTCCCTTAAGTGAATCTCTCCTAATCTTACGGTCCTATTTTTTATTAAGAACCGTCTGCACACAGAACTATTGAGGTTTTCCTTTGATTGAATGGATATTTTGTATTTGCCATTCTAATTCCATTGACTATTGGTTCATGTATTTCCTGGTTTTATTTATCAATTTAATTTCAGTTATTTAATGGAGTCATTAACAAATATAAATTTTAATGAATATAAAAATGTTGATTTAAAATTATATAAAATAAAATAAATAGTGAATACACATGAAACCACTTAAGAATTGAAGAAGTAAAATAATTACTGATTACTGATAAAATAATCCCCTTTTATCAATATATGTCTAGGTCTGAATAACATATTGTTTAACTTTGCTTGTTCTTGAAGTTTCTCAAAATGATATCATAATGACTGCTTTCATTTTTTACTCAACTATGTTTTTCAGATAATTCATCCATTTGTCTAATGCAACTGTAGTTTATTTAAGTACTCAACTGTATTTTATTCCATTGTTTTAAATAAGTTAAAATAGCCACCTGCATTGGGCACGGCAAGCAGAAGATGCTTTCTGAGAAGGGCTTTTCCAGAAGACAATAAAAAATTGACCTGCAGGGTTTTTCCAAGAAAACCAAACACATCTTACAGGGCTGCTGATAAACAACACCTGGTGATAAAACTAGTTTGGGCTCAGTAGAGAGAGCTTAACAGAATGGACAAGCTTACCATACTAATCAATGTAAATCTGCTCCCCATTTTGTAAGACAAATGGAAGCCTAAATTCAGCCTATTATATCATTTTCTCACTTCCATGTTCACATTATATGAGCTGCCCGTTTTGACTCCCTCAGTAGACCTCCCTTCTGCTTTTCTGTGTTGGATGCTGCGGGATTCATGAATCACTCAATATCTGTGAGCTCCTAAATTGCATGAAAAGTTTGTCTTTTATCATGATGATATTGTATAATTTAGTCATACATTTTTTCATTTGTGGCATTTAGGTTGTCTCTCTCTCTTTTTTTTTTTTTTTTTTTACGATCACAAACATTCTTGTACATATTTCATCATTTATCGTGGGTGTACACCTAGGAATTGTTAAGATCAAGGGTGTAATAAAGAGCCTGGCTCCACTCTTTTGACATTGTTTGAGGTTTTAACCCCCAACCTTCCTTCTTCCCCTTCAACTCCTCATCTGTGAAAGCTGAGAAGAAACTTCAGGGCTTCTTCCTTTTGGTGATGGAGAAAGCTCAAGCCATCTGCAGGAATCGTCATCCCAACCTCATCCCATAAGTATCATAAAAGTCCAAGCCAATCTCTTTCCCTCAAGCTGTTTTTGGACCAGCTTCCTTCTTCTTCCCAGAAAGCCTCATTATCTGAGTAATAAACCTTTTCGGATCCTTTGTGTATGTGTATGGCAGCATCAGCATTGACATTTGAAACCAAATTTGGGTGGAAGTTCATCTTGGCCCTGCAGGTTGGCTACAGCAATTGGCACTTTGAGAAAGAAGTCTAGATAATGACTGCCACCACAGAGTCTTTCTTCTCTTCCATTGGCTGGCTAATTGGCTCTACTTTCTACCAGCCAGCATGCTCCTTGAGATGTGTTGCTGCCAGCTGGCAAGCTGGAACTTTGAGCTGTGCTGCTTTGTGCTGCATTTGCTGATTTCTACCAAGCCTCTGTTATAGATTTAACTGACTAAAGTCAAAAGATTCAATAATTGGCATTAAGGGACAAGAGTATGACTTTGGGGCCCCCATCAAAGTGGCCTTGGGCTATATCTCTCAGCCCAGAATGATATATGTGTCTCAGATTGAATCGTGTGATTTGATTCCAGCATGAGCCATGGGGAAGGTTTACTCAGTGAGAGTTGGTTGTAGGTCTCAACTCGGTGTTGGTCCCCACTTGAAAGAGTGAGATTGGTAATGGCCCATTTGGGTGGCTCCTCTTGTAGGTAAAGAGCAGTTACTACATATCATGCAGAAGTCCATACTTCTAAAAGTAGATGGCTTACTAGCACCCTATGTCCTGCCCTATCTGCTGCCTACGCCTGATCCTCAGGGTTTTAGGGAAACACAGCCACAGCACCATTGTGACACAGACAAGTTAGCTCGACCATTAACATGGGAGGAATTCCCAGCCTCCGTAATATTGGATTGAGGCTCTCTGGAGAAAGAAACTTACAACTATGAGTAGGGTCAAGAGGACACTCTTGAAGCATATCCAATAACTAACAAGAGAAGAAGGAAAGAAGGGAGGGAAGGAGGGAGGTAGATAGAAGATAACCTGGATACAGAGGAGGAAATAAAAACTGAAACAGAGGTCCAGAATTTATTAAAAGAATTTATGGAACAAAAAGGTGAAAAGGTGTTGGTTGGCTTTTGTGCCTTTACAACATAGATTCTAAATTAACTTTAACATCTGCTGAAATGTACCCATGCCCTTAATCAATACTGGGGCTCAAATTGCAGTTATACCTGGGGATCTGCCAATAATCTTAAGGGAATTACTGAACACAAAATGGAGGACAAACAGGTATGCCTCACCGTCACACTGGAACTGTTGCCTTGCCTACATCACCATTGGCATGGTGTTCATTGTCCTCAAATGTTACATAGTGGGAATGGAATTAGGACCCAATGAGTATTAAATTAAAATTAAAGTAAGCTTTGGCACTTATAAATTGGCCTGACAAAGTAAGACCCCACAGACCATCTACCCCAGTTAAATAGTTAATATGACCAGTAGATTTAACAGGGCCTGCAAGGCCCACTGCTTCTCCATTTAACAGCCCAATTTGGTCTGTTCTTAACCTGGGAAAAATGAATGGCACCTCATTGTGGATTACCAAAGCCTTAATGTCTTGGTTCTGTCCATCAAGTCCCCATGCCCAATATTATTGAAATTACTGGTTCCATGCAATCAGCAATTAACAAAAGTTTCAATAATATAGATTTGGCTAATGTTCCCTGTTCAGTGCCTATTTCAACAGTTTGCCTTTATCTCCAAAGGGACATACTATACCCTTGCCCAGCTACACATTGCCATCACATGAAATCTTTGCAGGCAAGGTCTTAACTGCATCCACCTTTCTCCGGGAGCACAGGTATGACATCCTCCTCCAAGAAGATTCATTCGACACATGCATTTAGAACATGCAAATACAAAGAAGTTCACAAAAAGGAGATGGGCCATTGTCCCACATCTTGTGCAGGGCTCTGCCACCTTGGCTGAGTTCCTGAAGATTGTCTGGAAAAGTGAGGACCACTCCATACCAAATAATGTCAAGAAATAGCTATTGATCCTTTCAGCATCCACAGTGTTAAAATGTACTCTACTTTATGACATTTTAGATTCTGGAGGCAACATATTTCTCATTTACAAATTGTACTTATAGCCATTTATACTGTCACCTGCAAACCAGCCCACCTCTAATGGAGCTCCCTCAAACAAAAGGCTCCAGGATCTGACCAAATTGCAATACAACAGGAACTTCCATTAGTGCTCTGGGACTCCTTCACAGGAGAAGCTTTAGTAAGCAACTTCTTCTCCCGCCTCCTGGAGACTCTGGACCACCTATGGTGACCATAAGTTGTCCAGCTGCTGATACTCGCCTCAGCCTCATACCATGCTTTTGGTCATGATAATAGCATCCCACAAACATGGCACAGCCACCGAGGCCTCTTAAAAGATAGGGCCAAATTCAGCCCTCTGGCTTCTCCCACCTGAGGAAAGGATGGCTTCCCTTGCCTTTGGTCACTTGCCAGATTCCATGGGACTGAAGGAAACATCCCCCACCCAGAGCCCTTGGATACTTGAGGAACACCTTGAGATGAACCTAATGAAGAGCAATGGGAGTTCACATGCCTTAAAGACTGATTGCCACCATCACACATGATGGACCTCAGTGGAAAGCTGCTGCTGTTCATTCCTTAACCAAGACATCCCTCATAAAGTACAGGACCCAAGAGTCAGCACAACTGGCCAAACTTCAGGCATCTTAGCACTAGATGCCCTGGTCATCAGTCAGCTCCATCTGTACAATTTTAGACTCTAGGTCCACTGCCAATGGTCTGGTCTGGTCTGGCTATCTGGCCCATTCAGTGGCAGCAACATTGCCTTGCCCAAGGTTTGCCCCTTCTGGGTAAAGAAACCTGAGAATCTTTTGCCTCGCAAATTACAAGTCAAGGTTACATATTTCTCTGTGCCTACTAAAGCCACAATCCAAGGCCTCATGGAGACGCTCTTTATTCCCTTTGGAGTTCCAGACATAATTGACAGTAACCATGGCACTCATTTCACGTCTCAGCATGCACAATGCTGAGCTCTTGAACGAGGCATTCAGCTGATCAATTTAGTATCAATTATCAAGTACCACGAAAAACCCTGTAGAATTTTACTAGCTTTAGGGTACAGGCACTCTGCCGTAATAGAATCCATAAACAAATCCAAATTCAATTAAATGAAACTGGTACATTTCAATTATCAGTCAAAGATCAGGATGAATTGTAATAAATAATCTGGCTCCATTTTTTTGATGTTTGACTGCTGGGAGATTTTAAGCTCACTCTTCTGTCTTCCCCTTCTGTCCCACATCTGGGAAAATTAATAAGAAAGCTCTCAGCTGCCCCTGCCTTTCATGCTAGCATGAAGTTTAAACCACATTTAGGAACCCTCTGTCTGGCTCCAAACCCTAATTATCATAAAAACCCCAAACCAGTCTCTTTTCCTTGCTCTCTCAAGCCTCTTTTGGACCAGCTTGCAAAGTGTCCCTTATGCTTCCTATTATATGAACAATAAGCCTTTTCATACTCTGTTGGTTCATCTCTGCATCATTAGTGTCAGCATCTGAACCAAATTTTGGGTGAAAGTACATCCTAGCCCAGTGGGATAGTCACAAAAAAGGGTAAATGAAAACTCAATTATGTAAGCTAATGTTTTTTTTTTTTGTTTTTTTTTTTTGTTTTTTGTTTTTTTTGGGGTGAATTGTATGCTTTATTAATATATATCAATAAAATTGTTTAAAAAGTTAAAAAAAAAATTGAATGATGCCATTGGATGTCACTGGCTTTTTTTTTTTTTTTTTTTTTTTTTTTATTATGGGTAAAAATCAAAATTCACACAATACATGGGAGATGTTTGTGTTGGATGTGGTGGGAGGTGTGGGAGGTGGGCAACATGGGAATCCCAGTGGGTTCTGTATAATATTTTAGGTAGTCTAAGCACCTCTTAAAATATATGTATATATATATATATATAAATAACATTTTTGTAAGCAAATATAAGCTAATGTTAAACTGTATTCCCAAGTGGTGGTGAGCCCATTGATCCTCTCCAAAACTTGATATTTTCAAGTTCTTAAGTTTAACAAATCAGTGTATATAATAGTATTTCATTTTGTTTTGATTTGCATTCCTTGATTACTACTAAACATATTTTCATAATTGTATTGGCTTTACGTTATTTCCTCTGCTGTGAAATGGTTGTTCATGTCATTGGCTCATATTTCTATTGGGATGTCATTTTATTTATTTATATATTCTGATGAATTTCTAACATTATTACATGTATTAAAATACTTTCTCCCTGTGGTTGGTTTCTGGCCACTTACTTTAAGATGGCTTTAAATGAACAGAAAGGCTTGATTTTAATATAGTTGAATTTACTATACTTTTACATTGTAGTTGGAAACTATCTACATCTTGTTTAACAAATATTTTCTCAGATCAAGGGCAGAAAGATAATCACCTATATTTTCTTCTAGGAGTTAGAAGTTTCATCTTGAGAATTCAATCTTTACCTGATATTGATACAATTTCACTTACTTCTATATTTAAGGCCAATTTTTCTCATTCAATTTACTGAATATTTCTCCTTTTCCCACTCTTCTATCATGAATTCTGCCATATGTCAAAGACACATATATGCATGGTTTTGTCTCCAAACTCCTTTTATTCCATTGGTCAATGTATGTATTTCTGTGTCAACACATAATCACTATAGCTTTATGGGTTTTGATATATTTTAAGGGAATTATCTATTCACTATTCTTTTTCTTCAGAACTTCCTTCACTACTTTGTCCTTTGCATTTTTCATTTACATCTTAGTATCAGTTATCAAGTTCCATGAAAAACCTTGCAAAATTTTTATCAAAGTTGTATCAGTTCTACAGATCAATTTAAGGAGAAATGACAACTTCAAAATATGAAATCTCCCTATCCATGAACATGGGCTAAATTTTCATTTTTAACTTTTTATATGTTTCTTCTAAAATTTTTAGTTTTACACATCCAAGGAGTGCATAGTTTTGCTACATTTATTCCTAAGTGCTTTCTAGTTTTTGTTAGAAATGATTTAATATTTTAAATGATGCATATTCATTGTTTGTTGCTGGTATATAAAACGTTTGTTATTTATATTTATCTTGCCATTTTGATAAACTCTTGTTTCAATCTTCATATTTTCAATGGTTAAAACACCTATTTAAGTTGGCTATTGTGAAGTTAAAGTGAGGGAGACCAATATAAATGACATAGCTTTGTAATTGTCCTCCATTAAATCTCAGTTTGCCTTGCCTTTCCTTTGCACAGAGACACACACATTGGTTGATACAGTGTGAAATCAGTAACCCAGAACTCTGGGAGGAATTTCAATTAAATATCCTTCCTCTCAGGCAAGAAAAACGCAGCAAAATGTTGCTTGTTGGTTCACCAGCAAACCTCATGCACTTTAGGAAGCTCTGAATTACAGAAGAATTTTGAGTAATGTGCTTTGCATTCCCTTAAGAAAATCAGTGAGCCTGTGAGAGTTACCATTCACATGAGGTATGTGCCAGAATAAAAGAGGGAGATTTTAGAATTTGCATGCACAAACTTGTCTAAATTATCATGCACATATATTGAAAACCAGAGTATAGATGTTTTAATTATTTTCAAATTATTCTACTTTCCAAAGCTAGGCTTATTGATCATAATGTTAATATCATCATATAACAATCAGCCAGTTAGAGTTTATTGAATTATTTTAATTAAAAGTCAATACTCAGGTCTGTGGTTACCAGAAAGGTCTTTGTTCATATTTGAATATGCTTTTGGATCATGTTTCTATAAGCATTATATTAAGAATCAGTATCATTGAAATTAATAAAAGTTAATATGGAATTAATTGATTTTAGAGAGGCTGCTGTTATTAAAATATTTTATACTTCATGAACTGTATTAGTCTTCATAAATACCATACTTCTTTCAGTATAACAGAAAGAACATTGCTTTTTACTTCATTTGAAACAAAACAAAAGTAGCTTTTTATCTTACATTCAAGATTTTTAATTATAAAAACCATTTTCTTGCATAAGTACATTTCTATGATTATATATTAATATATATTTATTTTTTCAAAAATTCTGAAATACTTCAGAATGCCTACTTCTATATTAAGCAAGAATCAAACAGACCTCAGTCAAAGGTTTAACCATTTTTAGTAATTAACACTTTTACCAATGTGGAAGGTAGGAAATCAATTTCTAGTAACTCTTCTTGTCACTAATCTTATTTCTTCAGAAGAGTCTCTGGCTTGTTTTCCATTTGTGTTTCTATACAGGAAAAAATACACAAAAGCCAAAACGTGTATCCTCCTTCACCAAACTACCAGTCCAAATGCCTTAAATGAAGGGAATACAAAATGGTGGAGCACATTAGAAAATGCCACTATTGTAATCAGTACCATAACAGAACAGTAGCTTTGACTTCATAAGTAATTGAAAGACTGAAAGTAGGGATAGACCTCTGAATTATGCAGATCTATAAAATAAGCATTGCCCTATGTGTTAGGCTCACCTAAAAGAGAAGGCAGCATCAGATGTCCTTGGAAAGTTTCCTCTTAGAAACAATGAAATAAAATGGCAGATTCCACTGGCTTGGAACTTTGGAGGATAATAGAGATTGTAGAAAGTCTCCACAAAGAAAAAAATAGACTACCAAAAAAAGAAGGTGTGGGATCTGCCACACAGACAGGCCAATCCAGACCCCTCCCCCATACTTGGTCCTGAATAGTTTAAGAGTTGCACAGTGGCAGCATCCCTGTCCAGGCCCCTCTTGTTATGGTCCCTGACCACAGAAGACTAAGAGCCCCACACACATTCAGTCACAAGGACCCAAGGCCACCTTGAACCATAGTGGTTGGTGAGAAAGAGCAAAAAAAGAGAGCAACCCTCAGTGGAACTGGGGGCAAGTGGTGCATATTCCCAACCTGGTCTCTAATTGCTGTTGCACCTAAATGGAAAAAAGAGGTGTTTTTGAACCTGAAACCATCTAGTTCCCTCAGGTAGAAGTTACTGGAGACAAAAAAGTCTCATGGAAAAGGGAGAACATGGAACCACTTTAAGGTAGGACAGACCAAGAATGAAAGCTGTGGTGAAAAGATGGCCCTGAGCGTGGGAGAGCAGTTGAGCAAATGAGCTGGTGGATAGGAAAATTTGTATTAAAAAACAAAAAAACAAAAAACATAGAACAGGTCCATGAGTCATGAAGGACAAACAGAGGAAAGGAAATCTTCTTCTGGAGGAGAAATAGTTGCACATAATAGGGCAATCTTAATGGTTACTGCACATACTCAGGGCAAGAGACAGATGCAGAAAAACAAGAAAATCTAAACACAAGCTGCTCTAATGGTCAATATAAGCTGGACCAAGTACTGAAGAAGAGCCTTAACACACAGCCAATAGACAATAAAACCCTAGGCAAGAGAGAGAAACTGAATTCCAGAGTTAGCACATCAAAACGTGCGACTGCCCCAGCAGAATTAAACAATCAAAGCCAAACAATGAAACAAGATTATATGGTTCATTCAAGGGAACAAATTAAAACTTCAAAGTAAACACAGACTTTGGAACAATTAATCAAAAGTTAAAATAAATCTCCTAAATCAATTCAAGGAGCTAAAGGAAAATATGGATAGAAATAAATTAATTATGGATATACAGCTAAAATATATTAAGAAGACAAAATGTGAACAAAAAGAAGTATTAAAAAGTTTAGAAAGGAACATAACAGAACTTATGGAAATGAAAGCACAAGAATAGAGATTAAAAATACACCAAATGCATACAATAGCAGATCTGAACAGGTGAAAGAAAAAATCAGAGAACTAGAAGGCAGGACAATCAAAATCATGCAGTCAATAACAGATTGAGAAAAGAATTTTTTAAAAGTGAGCAGAGCCTAAAGGACCTATGTGTACAACCATATGCATTATGAGAGTCCCAGAAGAGAAGGGAAAGGAGGCAAAAAGAATATTAAAGAAAACAATGGCCAAAATTTTACAACTTGTACAAAAGACATAAAAATACATATCCAAGAAGTGCAACATCTTCCAAAAAGGATAAATCCTAATAGACCAACTCCAAGACACATACTGATAAAAAATGTTAAAAGCCAAAGAACGAAGGGATAATTCTGAAAGCATTAAGAGAAAAATGATTCATCACATACAAGGGATCCTCAATAAGACCAAGGGCCAATTTCTCATCAGAAATGATGGAGGCAGGAAGGCAGTAGTATGACATAGTTAATACACTGAAAGAGAAAAACTGCCAGCCAAAAATTGTTTTTTTGCCAAAACTGTCCTTCAAAAATGAGATACAGTTTAAGGCATTCATGAATAAACAAAAAATAATAGAGTTCATCACCAAAAGACCTGCCCTACAAGATATGCTAAAAGGAGCTCTTCAGATTGAAAGGAAAAGACAGGAGACAGTGGCTTGGGAGCAGTGTGAAGAAGTGAACATCTCCAGTATAGGTAATTAAATTGGTAAATGCAAAATCCAATAGTACTGTAGCCTCAATATATAACTGTCCTTTTTGTTTCCTATAAGAGTTATAATACAATTGAATAAGAAATAAGCATATTTCCTTGTAGTAGAAACACAAAACATGATAAGGTCATGTGTGACAAAAACAGCATAAAGAGGGAAAATGGAGGGATATAGAAAGAGAGATTGTATATGCTATTGAAGTTAAATTAGTATCTTTTCAAACTAGTAGGTTATAGCCTGAGGTCATTCAATACAAACCCCAGGGTAACCACAAAGAAAAAAGTAGTCCAACTATACATGAGACCTTACAAGTGACCTATCTGAGACCCAAAGAATGTTAAAGGATGAAACATATTCCATGGAAATAGTAACCAAAAGGTAGCTAGGATAGCTATACTAATATTGGGCAAAAATAGACTTTAAGACAAACACTATTACAAGAGGCAAAGAAGGGCACTATATATTAATAAAAGGGTCAATATACCAGGAAGAAATAACAACAATAAAACACATCACAGCACCACAAAATACATGAGGCAAACATTTTCAAAACTGAAGTGAGAAATATACATGTCTACAGTAATATTTGGAGACTTCAATACACCACACTCAACCATAGATAGAACATCTAGACTGATGCTCAATAAATAAATGAACAAAATGATAAATGAACTAGATTTAATAGACATTCACAGAAAACACTGCACCTCAAAACAGCAGA
This sequence comes from Tolypeutes matacus, assembly GCA_026826555.1. Lineage (NCBI taxonomy): Eukaryota > Metazoa > Chordata > Mammalia > Cingulata > Chlamyphoridae > Tolypeutes > Tolypeutes matacus. The sequence continues at coordinate 5,259,307 of JAKSZT010053762.1, read as the reverse complement.
TTACACATTCTTTACAAGTGTACATGCATCGTTCTCCAGGATAGACACATTATGTCACAAAACGTTTCAATAAATTTTAAAAGATCAAAATTATGCAAACACTCTTACATTATTGTGGGAACATAAAGTGGTTCAGCGACTGTGGAAAACAGTTTGGTGATTTCTCTGAAAGTTAAGTATAGAATTACCATATGACCCACAATCCCACTTCTAGGTATATGCCCAAAAGAATTGAAATCAGGAACTCAAACAGACATTTGCACACTGATGTTCATAGTGGCATTATTCACAATTGCCACAAGGTGGAAACAACCCACGTATCCAGCAATGGAAGAATGGATAAATGCAATGTGGTTGGTATATACATACAATGGAATATTATTTGGCCATAAAAATGATGAAGTTTTGATGCATGATATAACATGGATGAACTTTGAAGAGATCATGTTGAGTGAAATAAGCCAGGACAAAGGGACAACTATTGTATGATCTCACTTATATTAAATAAGCAGAATAAGCATATTCATGAAGTAAGAAAATAGATTACAGGTTACCAGGGGAGGGGTTTGGGAGGGAACGGGGAGTTAATGTTTAATTGGTATAAAGTTTCTGTTTGGGGTTATGGAAAAGTTTTGGCAATGGATGATGGAGATGGAGGCACAATTTTAACACCACTGTATTGTATATTCAAAAAGGGGGGGGGAAGGGAAATTTTAGGTTGTATATAAGTTACCACACACACAAACTCATAGAACTTTACAACACAATGCAAACAGTGCACATAATTACATATTATAGCATAATTATAATATTGTTTCATGAATTGTAACAAAGGTACCACACTATGCAAAATGTTAATGGGGAAAACTGTGTGTATGAGAAAAATCCTGCATGGTTTTTCTGTACACATACACCTGCTCTAATTTAAAACAAATCTTTGGGCTAAAAAAGAAAAAATGAAAAAATTAGGCATTAAAAAGAAGAAAATTTAAAGAACAAAGAAGAAGAAAGTCTCGAGAATGAATTTGTGTAACTATTTTATTTAATTTGGTTATTTTATTTGTGATAGATTTTCTGACAAGCTGATTCCATAGAAATGCATTATCTTTCATTAGTAAAATTGAATTAGCGGAATTGTTTTAAATTGAAACTATCATATAACAAAATTTAAGAACTAAAGTTATTAACATGATTGTGTTTTGCTTTTTAAAAATATCATGTGGAAAAATTTGTGGTAAGGATGTTTAGGTAGCTGGATATTTAAGTTGGTTTAGTTTCACTTTTCTATAGTTTCCATTCTACCTCCTCTTAATAGAGTAAAAAAAAAAAACCACATTTCATTGTAGATGACTTGGCATGCTGAGCTCAGAGAATCAGTCATACACTTGTTCTAACTCACTTAACACATTTCAGGTATGCCTTTAATGTGAGTTTATGAAAATATATTTAATCACCTGACATTAACCATCCATATGAGGCAAAATACAGAATTTCACCTAATTTATTTTTTATAATCTATACTGAAATGAGGTAACTAGAAGGTAAACCAATAAAAATTTTCCTAAATTGTTTTTGTCTCACATTGAATATATCTTTTAGCATATATTTTAAAAACATTAACTCATATAGGACTTATTTCCAGGGAGGAAACATATGCATAATATTTTAGAAAGTAAAACAAAATTATATGTGCGTATACATATATATGTGTATGTATATATACCTTCGTTCTATGATTAGAGTCAAAACCCCCTTCCAAAAATATATGTTCATGCAAAATTAAGAGTGTTTTACAATGTATGCATATCTTTTGAAAAGAATTAAAATATGCATTATAAACTATATTCAATTTTAATAGATATTTCACCTTATAAATAGGACTACATTCAATTACTTAATACTCGAAATATACCAAATAAGTAATAAAATAAGAATCATTATTGTTATGGAAGATACTATAAGCCAGAAGGAATGACCTGAATGAATATAAATATTTCAAAAGGAGGAGGATTATCTATAAACCCTGTTTAAGAATGGAAGGTCAGGGTCTTATGAGATGAATAGAACTTTATCTAAATATGTATATATTTTCATGATTGCCTTTCAAAAGATAAATAAGAAACTCCTTGAAGGAAAAAAGAAAGAAAAAGATGCAAGTTACACCAGTTACATTGGTCCTTGTTTTACCCAAGCTTATTTAATTTGAAATCAGTTCAAAATCTTATAATAGATTCAATAAATAAGAACAATTATTTAAAATAAATAGGAACAATTAGACAAACCGTTTTTTAAATACAGATAATACACATAAAAAATAATACAGGCACATAGTTTAAAAAGTCAAATAACACTAAAAAGGTTTACCCTAAAACTTAGCTTTTCCAGCAGCTGTGTGACCTTGGGCACAAGTCTAAGGACTTATCTTTGCTCCAGATTTTCACCTGATTCAACTAATTGGAGTTCCAGCATCATAAACAACATTTGAAGATATGTGTTGCAGACAAAGTGATGAAGAATAGACTCAAGAAATTAAATAAAATAAAGGCAACTACTAGAATATGATTCCTGAATCTTACTACTACAGATTTTCATGAATGGTACAGTAGTTTGGTTCCATGGAGGCACTATAATTGCTTAAAGATGGAGTTTCGTGAATTTGGGCAAATCCTCAGAATATTTTTAATATCTATACACAAACAATTATACAACTGCCTTGCAAATTTCTCAATTTAAAATAAGGATACTGTGTATGAAAATGTTCTTGGAACATTATTGAAATTCCTTGAATTGTTTTGATGTCCTTAAGTTTCTTAAGGCATTTATCAAAATTCCCAGATAATAAAGTTCATCTTTATTGCCCATCATTATCTGACTCAACTCCATGATATCCTGGGTAATAAAAATACAAGTATTGCACCATATCACAACTTCAGTAAACCCTGAATTATAATTATAAATGTCAAAATTATTTTAACATTAAGAGTCTTTGGTTGCAAGCAACAGAATTTGACAGTTTTTCTTAAGAAATGGGGGATTTATTGAAAGGATATTGAAGGTTTACAGAATCAGTGGGAGCAGAGGGTTTCTACTCATTAGGGACCATGAGTAGAAACCAAAGCCGCCTTGGAGTAGGAGCAGAGTGGGGGGAAGAGGCAGAGACGTAATTGCCCTTTAGCCAAGCCTGCCTCTCCCTTTACCTTAGCACAAGCCCAGGAGTTGACAGCCTACGTGGTAGAGTGAAGCAGTTTCCATCAGAGCAGGAAGGACATGACCTCTCACCAGGAAGACACATCTGTGGGAAACCCCCAAAGCCAGAAAGGGGGTGAGTCCTGGACCAGCCAACAAATAACTAACATGGATTCCCAAAACTCACACACATTCTTGTACATGTTCACAGTCCAGAAATTATAAGAATCCTTGATTAGCACCATACAGCTATTTTCAAACAATATAAAAACATATGCCCCTGCTCACCAAACCCAGAAAGCCTCCAGCTTCTGCATCCATTATCAATCCAAGATCACTGGGAAATGTCCACTTCTCTATCAGAGTCACAGTCACATCCCCATTTTCCAAAACCCACAGACTAAATGATAAATTGAATCATTGCTAAGATAGTTTGCATAAAATAGTTTTGCAAAAGGAGAGGTAAAAAAAAGGAAAATAGGTTTTGTTACAAGGAAGTAAACATGCGTAAAAATATCTTTGCAACAGCCTCAGGATGTCTTTTAGCCATTCCTTGTTCTATGGCCTGTTTGTTGGCTTCTTTCTCTGATGTCATAACCCAAATTTTAACTTTTGAGGAATTGAGACCACTATTGCCCAGGCAATGTGGTGTTGCTGTGGTCTTATGATGAAACATTGTATGTGGGAGGCAGGACAGAGGATTCCTTTGCTAATTAGAATGGATTATTCCCATCCAAACCATAACCATTTTTTCCTGGCTTATCCAGTGATTTACAGCATCTTGGATGCCAGGAAGAAATCTCAGCTTCAATTCAGTGGAACCATGGTTGTGCAAGCAGGTAGAATCTTCCCTCCCATGGGCCATAAAATCTTTAAATAAGCAGCACCCACAATTTAGGGACATGAAGGAAAATTTGAGCAGGCCATTCAATGCTTCATCAGTGCAAATGAAAGTGGTTGCTTGTTCAAAGCATCACCATGCCCTATAAAACAATATCCCAAGAAGCTGGTCAGGATGCAACCCAGGACAATGCTGCTGGCACCCTGGACAGCTCCAGCTTAGCTGCCTCTGCCATGGCTACTGGAAACACCCTTAGCCAGCAGAGAACTCCATAGCTGCCACCACCCCATAAAATCTAACTGCTCCTTCATCTTTGCCTACCTGTTCCTGATTCTCAGACTTGGGTATGAGGATCCCACTGGTTGAACCCAAGTTGTGTGCCTTTACTCTGGCTTCCAGAAACACAAAGAAAGTGAATTTGCCACCTTCATTAATGATAAGTCTGAAGTTATCATTTCAAGATATAAAGCTTATTCTCCAATTGATAGATGAATATATTCCTTATTTCTGAACAGTGGACAGAAGCAGGTAAGGACCTCTGAAAGCATCTAGCTGAGTGCTCTAATTTTTCTTTTGCCAAAGAAATGCCAATGAAACAGACCCCAAAAGGCTCCCATGGCTCATTAATGGCAGAACTGGAATTAAAAGGCTCTACTAAATTTTGTGCTTCCTGAGAAAATCATCCGAGCCCTGCACCTACCTGGAGCACATCACAGAGAGTGGCATGTAGTAAATCCTCAAATATTTTTGACTAAATGATAGAGTCCACACTCTTTCCAATATATTAAACTTAACTGACTTCGATTAGTAAGCATATTACAGGTAGAGACTGAATTATAGACTTGCATTCCTGTTGCCTCCTTAATTTAATCTCAGCTTAAAGAACAGACTTTGAGTACATCTGGTGGTTCTGGTCATGTTGCAACAGCAGAACAGTTGTAAATTTTTCTTCTTCTTCAAATAATACTTGGCATAGAAAAGGCCCATAGATGAAGCACAATGCATTTTCCCCCTGCCAGCTGGTCAGTGATGAAGCATCTACTCAAGGATAGTACTTTAAAAAAAAAATGTATTTATTTATTTATCCCCCCCTTCCCCCATTGTTTTGGGTTCACTGTCTGCTCTCTGTGCCTGCTTGTCTTCTCTTTAGGTGGCACTAGGAACCGATCCTGGGACCTTCTGGAGTGGAGAGAAGTGCTTAATCTCTTGTGCCACCTCAGCTCCCTGGTCTGTCACATCTCTTACTGTCTCTCTTCTGTGTCTCTTTTTGTTGTGTCATCTTGCTGCACCAACTTTCTGTGCAGGCCAGCACACCACGTGGGCCAGCTCACCATGCAGACCAGCTTGCCTTTTACCAGGAGGCCCCGGAAATCAAATCCTGGACCTCCTATTGCTTGAGCCACATCTGCTTCCCTGGATAGTGCTTTAATACCTTAGGTAACTCACTGGTAGGTCTTACAAAGACAGTGTTCTAAATAGGGAACAATTCTCTATTCTTCTCCCAAATTAGGACCCACCAAGCTTTCTCTTTTATTTTGTCTAAGAACAAGTTGCATAGAATCATAGAGTGTTTAAGCTGAATAGGCTGTAGAGGTACTCTGGCCCCACACCTTACTGTGATGAAGGAAACAATTATCAGGGAGACCAAGAATCTTGCCAGGGATCCTACCCCAGGACACTCACCCAGACTCAGTGCCCCTTGCCAGGTCTCAGAGTCAATTAGTTAAGTGCTCACCACTTAGTATTGTAGTAGATTTTACAGCAAAATAACAGTCACACTTCCCTCCTATTGCAAAAGGTGTTATCATGGCTTTAATATTGAGAATGCATCTAAACAGAATTTTCTAAGTGAACCTTTCCAAATGTAAATATGAATAAGTGAATATGTTTGGTCTTATACATTCAAACGATGTGAAACTATGACAACTGAAGGAATGTAATTAAAGATGGGGAAAAAAACAACCCTGCTCCTTTCTCCATAAAAATCCCTCTAAGAATAGTTGGGCTTAGAAAAACCTTGAATTACAAGGACCGATGATGAATAATATGTGATTGGGATAACACCAATTAGGCAATTTCTTGAATATCTATCTTTCTTCTTTCTCAAGTATTTTAGGCTGCAGAGATGTTCATTAAATAAAATAAAACTCAGTATGATCTGATTATTAGAGATGAGCATGGGTCCAGCCTGGCATCAATCACATCTCTAGGAGAGAGGCTTTATGTCAAAGGCAGGTTTTCCTTGTCTCACAGTGCTATTAAGAAAGCAACTTGTGAGGAGGGAAAGGGACATCTAGGGGAAGGAGAGAGAGGGTGGGTTTTAGGGAACTTTATGGATTGGGGGCCAAACAGTGTCGGGATGACCTGGAATGCAGGGTGACCTTGGACAAGTCACTCAATCTGTCTCTCCTCTAGAGTCTCACCCAGAAAACACGTGGCTGTGAAATCTCTTAAATTCTCGATGAGCTCTGGAATTCTTTGTTTTCACCATTTACTCAGCTTGCCACAATTTACTGTGTAAACCTTTCATAACCCTCATTAGCTGTTGTGGCAGTTAGAGGCTTATTTATGAATTCCAAAAAGAGAGATTAAGTTTGTAAACTGGTCTGTTTCTCTGGGTGTGATCCCCTTTGTATTAGATTCAGCTGAGATGTCTTTGAGGTGTGAGAAAGTACCTCTTAGGATACCTGGAGTTGGACTCTTTATGACCTTGTAATTGTAAGGTATTACCACAAATAAATACTCTATAAAACCAACAGATTTCTGGTACTTTGTATCAGCACCTCTTTGGCTGATTAATACAGATGTCATTGATATCAGAGTTCTACAAAATTGTTTAAAAATAATTAGAAATTCCAGATAGCATGTTATCAGGTATCTTAAGAGACTGTATCTCTGCTCTAATGTCATTTATTGATTCCTAGATTTATTAATCTGCCTGTGGTTAACCTATCTCAAAAGTTAGCAAAACCTATCTCAAAAGCTCACAAACATTACACAGCAAAGAGTAATTTCCAAAATGTCATTTGATTTATAAGGGAAATCCAAATTTTTCTAGTACAGTGTGTCAAAGATGACATTAAATTTTTTTCTAAGGTGTACTTACCAAATAAAATTTCTCTTTCTATTATTATGTTACAAATGATAAAATGATTGCCTCAAAGTAGAAGTTGTCTTTTGAACAGTTAAAACCTCTCAACAAAACACACACACACACACATTAGCCCATTATATTTTTAACTTTTTACTTTGAAGTAATTATAGATTGACAGAAGTTGCAAAGATAGTCAGAGAGGCCTGGACATGCTTTGCCCAGTTTCCCCATTCAAAGCCAGGAAACTGACATTGGCACAATGTATGTGTATATCATTTTGTCATTTGATCACATGTATGGATCTGTGTAACCACCACAAAATCAAGTGGGTTAGTTGTGACAGTTTCAGATTTTCCTGGAATTGGTTCATTTCCCCTAAGTTGTCAAACTTACACGTGGTGAAGTTGTTCATAATATTCCCTTACTATCATTTTGCTGTCTTCAGTATCCGCTGTGATCCTGTTTGGTACCTGATATTTAAGATTCATGATTTTCCCCCTTTTTCTTTGCCAGTTTTTCTAGATATTTGTCAATTTTTGTCGAGCTTTTCACAGAACAGCTTTGTTTCATTGGTTTTGTCTGTTTTTCTGTTTCCAATTTCATTGAGTTCTGCTCATGTCTATTGTTCCCTTCATTCTGCTTGCTTTGGTTCTACTTTGCTAGTATTTTTCTAGTTTCTTAATGTGAATATCATGGATATTTGACTTGTGGCTCTTCTTCTTTTCTAACATATGCACTAATATGTTGAAGTTTCCTTTTTATTCAGTTCGATATATATTATTTTCCTTTAGAAGTATGTTGTTTACTTTCCAATTATTTGGAGATTTTCCAGTTATCTTTGTGTTTTGATTTCTAATTTGATTCTAGTTTGGTTGTAGAACACACTCTGCATGATTTCGGTTCCTTTAGATTTGCTGAGGTTCGTTTTATGGGCCCAGGATATGGTCAATCTTGGTATGTTCTATCGATGCTTTAAAAGAATGCGTATTCTGCTGGTATTACATGGAGTGTTCTATAAACGTCAATTAGATCCTAGTGGTTGATGCTTTTGTCTTATTTTTCTATCAATTGTTGAAAGAGGGGTGTTGAAGTCTCCAACTATAATTGCTGATTTGTCAACTTCTTTCAGTTCTATCGGGTTTTGTTTCACGTATTTTGTAGTTCTCTTGTTTGGCGTACACACATTTCAGCTTGCTGGGCGTTCTTGGTAAATTGACTCTTTTATCATTATATAATGTCCTTCTCTGTCTCTGACTATAGTCTTTGCTCTGAAGTCTAACTCTTGGATATTAATATAGCAACTTCTGCCCTTTTTTGATTAATGTTTGCATGGTATATAGTTTTCCATCATTTTACTTTCAACCTGTCTCTATTTTTATACTTGAATTAATTTTTTTTTTGTAAATAGCATGTGTTAGAGTCATGTATTTTTTAATCCATTCCTACAGCTCTATCTTTTAATTGCTCAGTTTAGACCATTTTCAAGTAATGTAATTATTGATATTTTAGAGCTTAGTCTGCCATTTTATTCTTTGTTTTCTATTTTTTCTAAATGTTTTTCTTTTCTCTATTTTCTTCTTTACTGCCTACATATGTGTTACTTGAGCACTTTTTAAAATTCCACTTTGATTTATCTATAGCATTTTTACTGTATCTCTTTGTTTAGCTTTTTCAGTGGTTGCTGTATTACATTATATATGCACAACTTATCAGAGTCTATTATTTTTATTTTACTAGTTTGAGTGAAGTATAGAAGCCTTACCTCCCTTTACATCCCTTTGCAATCACCTGTTTATAACATAGTTGTATTAAATATCTCTTCTATGTGCATTTAGAACTGTATCAGACTGTATGATAATTTTGCTTCAACCACCAAACATAATTTAGAAATCTTAAGATGAGAAAGAAAGTTTCTTTTATTTATATGCTGTGTTTTCCTTCTTACCTGATGTTCCACGGTAAATTCTTTCATCATTTCCCTTCTGTTTTTAGAACTTACTTTAGCCATTTTTATGTGCTCTGCTGGCAACAAATTCTCTTAGTTTTCCTTCTTCTAAGAATGTCTCAATTTCCTCTTCATTCCTGAAATATATTTTCACTGAGTATAGGATCCCGGGTTGACAGTGCTTTTCTTTCAGCACCTGAAATATGCTGTACCTCTTCCTTCTGGTCTCTATGGTTTCTGACGAGAATATCAATGATATTCTAATTATTTTCCACTCTAGGTAAGGTATCATTTTTCTTTGGCTGCTTTCAAGCTATCCATTTGTCAATAGTTATCAAAAGTTTAATCATGACATATCTCGGACTGGATTTCTTTGGATTTATCCTATTTAGGGTTTGCTCAGCTTCTAGAATCTGTAGATTTCTTGAAAAAAATTGGGAAGCTTTTGGTTATTATTTCCTTGATCACTTTTTCAACCCCGCCCTTTGTCTCCCCTCTTTCTAAGAATCTGATGACATGAAAGTTAAATCTTTTGTTATAGTCTCACAGGTCCCTGACACTTTAATTTTTTAGCCTGGTTTTACAGTTTATGATGCTTCTATGAGCTAAACTTTATCCTTTAAATAAACTCCATTTCATTGTGTTTAATTTTTAATAGATATATTGTGGATTTATAGAACAATTATGCATAAAACAAAGTATTTCCATACACCACCCACCACCACCCACCACCAACACCTTGCACTGGTGTGGGACACTTGTAAAAATTGATGATAGCACTTTTTTATAATTGTGTGTGTTTGTGTGTGTTTAGGAGGTACTGGAGATTGAACTCAGGACCTTGTACATGGGAAGCATGTGCTCAACCACTTGAGCTACATCCACTCCCCTAATTGTGTTATTTTTTTTAACAGTAGTTACCTTTGTTACAGTTGATAAAAGATTATTAAAATAGTACTATTAACCATCATCCTTAATCCACATTAGTTGTATTTTCCCATATACTCTATTATTAACACCTTGTATTAGTGTTGCACATTTGTTATAATTCGTGAAGAACATTTTTACACTTTTGCTATCAATTGTAGTCCATAATCTGCATATACTGTGTTATACAGTTGTATATTATCTTTTAATTTTTATTCTAGTAACATATATGACCTAAAGTTTCCTGTTTCAAGCACATTCACCTTTATAATTCAATACTGTTAATTAAACTCACAATAAAAATGTGCTACCATCACAACCATCCGTTTCCCAACCTTTACAATCAACCAAAATAGAAATTCTGTACAAATTAAGCACCTAGTCCCCATTCTTTAACCCCAGTCTATCCCCTGGCAACCTAAATCCTAGATTCAAACTCTGTGAGTTTGCTTATTATAATTAATTCATACCTTACAATATTTATTCTATTGTGTCTGGCTTATTTCACTAAAGATGTCTTCAATAGTTATCCATGTTATTGCATGCAACAGGACTTCACTCCTTTTTACATCTGATTAATATTCCATTGTATGTATATACCATATTTTGTTTATCCATTCATCAGTTGATGCACACTTGGGTTGCTTCTGTCTTTTGGCAATTAAGAATAATGCCTCTATGAACCTCAGTATGCATATATCTGTTAGAGTTCCTGCTTTCAATACTTCTCAATATATAGTAGTAAGATTGCCCGGTCATACGCTAATTTTATACTTAGATTCCTGAAAAAATGCCAAACTGTCTTCCACAGTGGCTGTACCACTTCGCATACCAACTATCAATGAATCAGTGTTCCTATTTCTCCACATCCTCTCCAACGCTTGTAATTTTTTCTGTTTTTTAGAGTAGGCATTAGTGGGTGTGAAGCAATTACTCATTGTGGTTTTCCCTGGCATTTCCTTAATAGTTAGTGATGTTGAGCATCTTTTCAAGTGCTTTATAGCAATTTGTATATCCTTTTTGGAGAAATGTCTATTCAAGTCATTTGCCCATTTTTTAAATTGGGTTGTTTATCTTTTAACTGTTTTTCATTGTTGAGTTATAGGAATTCTTTATATATTCTGGGTATTAAACCCTTATCAGATATGTGGTTTCCAAATATTTTCTCCCATTGAGTAGGTTGTCTTTTTTCTTTCATGACAAAGTCCTTTGATGCACCAAAGTTTTTAATTTTGAGGAGATTCCATTTATCAATTGTTTCATTCGTTGCTTATGCTTTGGGTGTAAAGTCTAAGAAACCATTGCCTAATACAAGATTCTGAAGATGTTTCCCTATATTTTCTTCTAGGAATTTTATAGTCCTGGTTGTTATATTTAGGGTTTTGATCCATTTTTGAGTTTATTTTTCATATGGTATGAGATAAGGGTACTCTTTCTTTCATTCCACTGCATGTGGATATCCAGTTCTCTCAGGACCATTTGTTGGAGACTATTCTTTGCTAATTGAGTGGACTTGGCAGCCTTGTAAAAAACCAGTTGACCATAGATGTAAGGGCCTATTTCTGAACTCTTAATTTTATGCCATTTGTCAATATATCAATCTTTGTACCAGTGCCATGTTGTTGTTTTTTCGTTTTTGTTTTTGTTTTTGTTTTTTGTAGTTATGGAATTTTATTTATTTATTTATTTATTTTTATTGTGGGTAAAAATCAAAATTTTCACAATACATACCAACATTTGCAAAATGATATATAAATATATATGCATATATGTGCATTTGCTTACAAAAATGTTATTTATATATATATATAAATATATTTTAAGAGGTGCTTAGATACCCAAAATATTACATGGAACGCATGTTGTTTTGAACACTGTAGCTTTGTAATATTCTTTAAAGTCATGGAGTGTGAGTCTTCCAACTTCATTCTTTTTTCAAGGTGTTTTTTGCTATTTGGGGCCCTTTATGCTTCCAAATAAATTTGATTATTGGCTTTTCCATTTCTGCAAAGTAGGCTGTTGGAATTTCGAGCTGGGATTGTGTTGAATCTACAAATCACTTTGGATAGAAATGATATCTTAATGATATTTAGTCTTCTAATCCATGAACACAGAATGTCCTTCCATTTATTTAGGCCTTCTTTGGTTACTTTTAGCAATGTTTTAGAGTTTCCTGTATACAAATCCTTTACATTTGTGGTTAAATTTATTCCTAAGTATTTAATTCTTTTAGTTGTTATTGTAAATGGATTTTTTCCCTTGATTTCCTCCTTAGATTTCTTATTATTTGTGTATAGAAACACTCCTGAGTTTTGCATGTTGATCTTGTACTTTGCCACTTCGCTGAATTTATTAGCTCTAATAGCTTTGTTGTTCATTTTTCAGGACTTTCTATACATAAGGTCATGTAATCTGCAAATAGTGAAAGTTTACTTCTTCCTTTCCAATTGGATTCTTTCTATTTCTATTTCTTCCTTAACTACTCTGGCTAGAAGTTCCAGGACAATGTTGAAAAACAGTGGTGACAGTAGGCATCATTGTATTGTTTCCAGATCTTAGCTGGAACACCTTCAGTCATTCCCCATTGAGTATGATGTTAGCTATGAGTTTTTCATACATGCCCTTTATCATTTTGAGGTCATTTCCTTCTATTCCTATTTTTCTAACAGTTTTTATCAAGAAAGGATGCTGTATTTGTCAAATGCCTTTTCTGTGTCAATCAAGATGATCATGTGATTTTTCCCTTTGTTTTGTTAATGTGTTGTATTACATTAAAAACTTTTTAAAAAAAAGTTGAACCATGCTTTCGTACCTTGGATAAAATCCAATTGAATATGGTCAATCATATTTTTTAATGTGCTGTTGGATTTGATTTGAAGTATTTTGTTGAGGATTTTTGCATCTGTATTCACAAGAGAAAGTATTTATTAATGTTTTCTTGTTTCTGGCTTTGCTATTAGGTTGGTGTTGGCTTTATAAAATGAGTTAGGTAATGTTCCCTCCTCTTCAATTTTTTGGAAAAGTTTGAGCAACATTGGCATTAATTCTTCTTGGAATGATTGGTATAATTTACCCATGAAGCTATCTGGTCTTGGGTTTTTCTCTGTTTGGAGGTTTTTGATGACTGACTCAATCTCTTTTTATGTAATTGGTCTGTTGAGGTGTTCTATTTCTTCTAGAGTCAATGAGGTTGTTCCTGTGTTTCCTGGAATTTGTCCATTTCATCTAGGTTGTCTAATTTGTTGGCATACCATTATTCATAGTATTGTTTTATGATCCTTTTTCTGTGGGATCAGTAGTAATGTCTCCCCCCTTTTCTAATTTTATTTATTTGTGTCTTATCTCTTTCGTTGTAAGTCAAGCTAAGGGTTGGTCACTTTTATTGATCTTTTCAAAGAACCAACTTTTGGTTTTGTTAATTCTATCTATTGTTTTATTCTCAATTTCATTTGTTTCTGCTTTAATCTTTGGCATTTCTTTTCTTCTGTGTGCTTTGGGATTAGTTTGCATTCCTCCAGGTGTGATGATAGGTCTTTGATTTTAGCTCTTTCTTCTTTTATAATATAAGTGTTTAGGGATATAAATTTCCCTCTCAGCCCCACCTTTGCTGCATCCCATAAGTTTGATATGTTGTGTTACATTTTCATTTTTATCAAAATATTTACTATTATCCCTTTCAATTTCTACTTTGACCTACTGATTGTTTAAAGTGTGTTATTTAACTTCCATATATTTGTGGATTTTCCAGGTCTCTACCTGTTATTGATTTCCAGATTAATTCTGCTACCAGGACACTACAAACTTCTGAGAAAGATTGATCCTGCAAACTCCTTGATTTTGGACTTGTGGCCTCCAAAACTGTGAGACAAGAAATTCCTATTGTTTAAGCTAATTCAGTTTGTGGTATTCATTATAGAAATTCTGGCAAACAAAAACAATGCCTGAGATGGGCTCAGCATTACTGCTTGGTGGGGATGTGAGTCCTAACTCCCATTTCATCTTCATATACACAGTGGTGGCGGTGACCTCCATACCACTGGGTGATAAAGTTCTGACTCTCCACTAAGGCTCTCATGTCGCACCCCAGCAAAGAGGGAGATGAGATCCTCATTACTGCTAGATGGATGTGGAAGTCCAGTCTCCCTATATGGCGTCCACTGACTTGGGGAGGATCCTTGTTACCACTGTTAGGAATAAAAGTCCAAGCTCCCTAGTTTGTTTTCTATGGGGCCATCCCAATGGAGGTGTAAGGGCACCTTGTTACAGTCCTGCAAGTGTTGATATCTAGACTTTCCACTCAGCATTTCTGGCATTATTGGGAATGAGGTCACCATTTTTCTGTTGTGTCTGCCGAGAGTAGACTGGTTACTGTCTAAAAGCTTCCTGTGTTGATAGGCTATCCTTTCCTTGTTGTGTTCCCTTTTTCATTTGTCTCAAGACATTTCCTAATTCCCCTGTAATTTCTTCTTTGATCCATTGGTTGTTTAATTGTGTTTTGTTTAATTTTCACATACTTGTAAATTTTTCAGTTTTCTTTCTGTTACTGATTTCTAGCTTCATTCCACTGTAGCCACAGAAGGTAATTTGTATGAATTCAATCTTTTAAAATTTATCAAGATTTTTTGTGTGATCTAACGTATTACCTATCCTGCAGAATGATCCATGTACACTTGAGAATTCTGCTGTTATTGGGTGGAGGGTTCAATATAATGTCTGTTAGGTCTAGTTTGTTTATAGTATTGTTCAAGTCATCTCTTTCCTTATTGATCTTTTGTCTTTATGTTCTATCCATTATTGAAAATGGTGTGTTGAAGTCTCCAACTATTATTCTAGAACTATTTCTCCCTTCAGTGTTGCTAATGTTTGCTTCATGTATTGGGGACTCTGTGATTAGTTTGCATTTTTAAAAAGTTTACTTTCTTAAGCTATCTTACCCAGAAGTTGATAGGTATATGATAATAGGAACTTTAATTTTTTGCTCATAATTGGATCCCTCATGTATTGTTAGGGAGGAACTTGGTAAGATATCTGTTAAATTATTAACCTCTGGCTTGTGCACTGATGAAGATTCTGCATCTATCAACTATCAATGGTGCCAATTTCACCCTTATCTTTTGATTTGTAATTTCTACATTTTTTGTTTTCTGTAATATTTGTAATATAATTATTCATTTTCCACAAATTCGTCTGTGTTTGAGAATGATATTTAAGTAAAAAGTCAATTTTTACACATTAGATCCTGTTGGTTTTCCCTTCACCAGTTACTGAGTTTTAAATGTCACATGTTGGAAAGAATTTGGTAAATGCAGAACTATATTTTCCTTATGATACTTCAATATTCTAAAAACTAATAATCCAGTTCTCATTTTTTTTCTGATTCTCATAAATCATCTTGCTGAAAAGCTTAGTAAGGAACTTCTAAGTCAATAACAAAAGTTTGTAATTGAAATTTTTAACTTTAAGAAGAAATTTTCTGGGTTAACCTTGCCATTATTCTTAACAAAATTTCTTAGCTATCATTGTTATATCTATTTAACTTTAGGCATTAATGTATAATAGAAATTGGTTTTTTACATGGCTCTAAGAATAATCTTGACTATCAAATATCCATTATTACTATTATGATAATTTAAATGCCAATGAATTAGGAGCACATGGGCTAAACATCAGACATATATCACAGTTTAATTAGTGGGCAAATATTTGGTAAATACCTAATTAGCCAGTGGTTAATTAACCAGCTCTTTTCTAGCTCAGAAATACCACAATTCTTTGCTATATTTTCTAATGAAAGAGGCAAAATACTTAAAACACAAATTTATATTAATTTTAACCACCATACTGAATTACAGAACTGCAGAATTATTTTGAGATTAAGCATTGTTTTTTCTTAGGTAGATTAAATATTTTCAGCCAACTAATGTCTTTTGTTTTTATCTCTAAGTGCAGAGTTAGAGAAGACAGCAATTATAAATTTTATTGGTTTTACTGTTATAAAGTGATGATATTGGAATTACTCATTGAAATGTACTGTGTTCATTTAAAAAACACAGCCACAGTATCTATCTGTAATGTGGATTGCTCATATTTCAGGAAGCACTGCTTGCCACACCAACTAGTTCATTTTTGGTTCTATCAAGATATAAATATGGATGAAATTTTGATTCTGATAAGGAAGTGAGATTACAGAGGAAATTGAGCTGAGTGAATCCTTCTTCCTTCCTAAAGGGGGAAAAATGCATCAATTCCAAATATCTGTAAAAACAAGTAAGCAAACACTTCCCATTTTACAAAACAACACTGGATGAGTTTCATATGCACATGTGCTGAAAACTAAATGGTGTGATTCTGTGATAACTCAGAACTCTTAACCCAATGGTGGACCTGCCTTTACAAAGCAAACTCTTCAGGTGCCAAACTTATGTCAGGTCTCAGAACCCATTTTCTATTAGGTAATAATTAAACCATAAAAACTTGCACTGGTATATATTATTATTTAATAAGATGTGAAAAATTTCTAAGTTTATTTACAGTTTCAAGATTTAAGCCTGTCTTGTTTAAAGTTTGTAAGAGCTTTGAGAGGGACACTGTGTAATTCTTTTTCACATATTTTTCTGAATGTATTTTTGCTGGGCACGCACCAGGTTGCCCCAGGCCCACCATTTCCTTGTCCTAACATGGGTCTGGACTCATAAGTTTATTCTGCATACCATGTCCTTGAAACAATCTGGGTTTGCAACATGAGTTTGCTACAACCCCCTTATTTGACAAAGGAGGAAATTAAATCCAAGGAGTTTAAGAGATTTGCCTAAGAACATAACTTTCATGGGTGTTTTAGTTTCCTATAGCTGCTGCAATAAGTTCTCACAAACTTAGTAGTTTAAAACAATACAATATATTATCTTCTAGTTCTGTAGATCAGAAGTCCAAAATGAGTCTTCTGAACTTAAATCAAGCTGTCATCAGGGATGCCTTCCCTACTGGAGGTTCCAGGGAAGGAAGCCTTGCCTTTTCCAGCTTCTAGAGGCCACTTGCATTCCTTGGCCCAACCTCCTATTAAGCTTGGTTGGGTATCTAGTCCTCTTTAACCACCTACCCCCATATGAGACTTTGTGAAATAGGAACACGTGCTCTACCTCCATCTCGGAACTGGCTTGAGACATTGAGACTATGTCTCAAAGCTGTTTCTAAATGTCAAAGCCTTATTTTTTTATTACATTGGAGTTATGGCATGTGTGCAAACTTTAAAAATAAATGCATACTTAAATATATTTTTTTAAAAAACATGGTGGTGATGAGGAGCCAAGACCTCCAATTCTTCCCTCTGCAGAGTGCAATACTTCAACCTCTGTTTTGTCATCACATCTTCCTCTCTCTGACCTCTGCATCCATCTTATGAGGACTTTCTGATCCCATTGAGTCCACGTGGATAATACAGGATAATCTTCTCATCTCAAGATCTTCAACTTAATCACATCTGCAAGGTCCCTTTTTCCATGTGAAAAAACATATGCACAAGTTCTGAGAATTAGGACATGGACATCTTTGGGAGACCATTATTCTATCTACCTCCATGGACCCCAAATCCTTTGGTGTTGGTGGACCCCTTTGTCCATTAAAAAAATATTAAAATTACATTTTACGGCTGCATTGGTAAAAAGAAAAATATAATTCTGATTGAATTCATTATTATATACTCGTTATTATTATATTTATGTTTTCTTCTGATTTAAAAATAACTAACATTGAAACATTTCATTGGCCCTAAAAGTATCGTGGGCCCTAAGCACAGAGCTTACCATGCCTAATGGATAAGTCAACCGTGAATGATAAAGCTAAAATGGCAACTCAGATGTTTGGATTCCCATTTCTTTCAACTTAACACAAAACTTTTTAGGCCCAATTTGGAATTTCAGTGTTAAACTGAAATTACGTGCTGCTAATTATGCACTGCTTTGGAATATACTGCCATATAGTTTTATTCTACTTGGTTAAGAGTTCACCTATCGATGACACACTTTTGCTAATACCTGCTGTTGTTGAACCTACCATTAGGCAATACCTAACAGCTGGTGACTCAGGAAAAGCAACCATCCCTCACCAGAAAACATTATTCTTGGAAAGTATGAGAATCATATTTTCCAATCCCATGTTCTTTTCTGTGTTCAAGCTTATGCTATGATCTAGGAAGAAATATAATTTCCTTTTAAGTAAAACTCTACTTGGTCCCTTCTACAAACTTCCAGTATAGTCTCTAGCACATGTCACCACCAAACAGTTTGATGGTTTAGCATGTATCTATGTGGTATATATGGTGATGAATTGGGGCCAATGGCTTACCAGAGGGACAATGAGATGACCCAAGGTGTGCTGTATCTTCAGAGTTCACTAATTTGACCACCAGTCTACATAAGGATGAGATCTACTTCTCATGGCATGAGAATTTTCTCTCCTTCCTTGACATACAGGTCCTACACAAATGCAAATTGAATTAGCAAGGCTCTCTCAGTTCTTTACAATCTAAAGAGCCCATCTGACCCAGGGTTACACATATAAGATGCCATGAATTTCACAATGGGATTTGTGAGTTAAAATATTAAAATTAGAATATGAAGAGCAAAACATTTGGAATGCAAAGCAAATGGAAGTCTCTTTAAATAAAGATTTAATGAATGCGATCTGGTTCACAATTTGTCTTATGAAAAGGAAGACAAATACTCAATTATTGAATATTAATTGCATGCAAAGTACTTTATAAGTACTGTCTTATTTAATCCTCACCACATCTAATAAGATGAGAGCTATTATCTCCTTATTATAGATTTAGAAATTGAAGCGTAAGAAATGAAAATAAATGCCAAAATCACATAATTAGTAAGATGTATAAATACATATTCAATCTAAGTTTAACTGATCCTTGGGGTCGGATGTGGCTCAACTGGTTGGGCGTCCATCTCCCGTATGGAGGGACCCGGGTTCGATCCCCGGGACCTCCCGGTAAAAAAAAAAAAAAAAAAATTAGTTTAACTGATCCTTGCAGTCTCCATAATCAAAGTTATACTTTTAGCTTTCCTCAAACTTTTTAGAAAAACAAGAGTTTAAGAATTGAGGCCACTTCACCATAAGAAGTTGAGCATGGGGAGGATCCTTAAAAAGATTTAAAAATTGAAAAGTTGGCTCAAGAGAAAATAAAATGCAAAGTATCTTGGGTTTGGTAGAAAGAAAATGATCTCCATATTTTCAGAGATAGGTCAAAGTTTCAAATTTTACTATCTTGTCTCTGGTTCCTTTGAAGCTTGTTTGCTTCATCAGAGAAAGATGAAAGCCTCTAAAATTCAAGGCAAAGGGTAGCAAATCTGCTGTTATAAGATATCTTGATTCCAGTTTTGTCCCTGCCATTTTCATCCAAATCATGTTTGGCCTTTCTGTTTCCACCCTTAGGATATGAATAAAAACTTTCAGTTAGGATCATCTTGATTGATTCTTTTACATTAAAACTAATGTCTGTAGTCTACTAATTCTTTGTTCAGTCTTACAATGTAGTTAAAACATTTCAAATTTTTTACAATTTTTTCAAAGTGTTTTCACTGATTTCAATTCCTTTCCATGTTAATTTTAGAGAAATAATTTATTGATCATGTTCTTTTGCAATATCATATAGTATTGTGCTAAATCTAGCTTTTGTCATTGTGCATTTTTGATGTGTGTCACTACTTTGCTCAGTTGCAATTCTCCAAGGCCTAATAGATTTAAAATTTTCCAAGATAATTTTAATCTTCTGCCAGGTTTTACTCAGAAAAACGTTTTACAATGTGCAGTTTTATCTCTTGTCAGTATTATTTTGGGTCAAATATTTCTAAAAATTATAATTTTTGCATGCTTACAATATTATCAAACTATGTGATTCTTTAAAAGTGCTTTTGCCTCTAACCAATTAATATTATCAATTGTAGTTTTTCTTATATTTCTTCTACCAGCAATCACGACTACAAATTAGTTTTAAGATGTAACTTCCATCGTGTTCTCATGGCATATTTCACACTGTTTCTAAATGGTTATTATTTGGTTTGATAAAAGATTACCCTACATATTCTCCTTGAAGGAAAAACACATCTTTATAGACCTAAAAATGAAAAATAGAACTCTAATTTCAAGAAATAGCAATGACAATAGATCAGCTTTATTTAACCTGTTGAACAGGACTAAGCATTCCATTATTAAATAAGTAAATATTAATTTTACCTTCCATTTAGTAGAGGTTATTTGTCTCATTTCTTTCAGAATCTGAGAAATGTCTATAAATTGAAAATCATTAAATCAAAGATGAAAAATCTTAAGCCCTTGAAAGGAAGGCATTTTCTCTTTTACTGAATGACTATAAATATTTTTACTGTGAAACTCCTGAACCTCTTATTGGTATATTTGTGAAGACTGTCAGAAAGTCACTTTAATGAAGCAGTTAAGAAAACAAGCTTTGTAATCAAAAGGCTGGGATCAAACAATGTTCTCCCATTGAGGATGAGTTTGACATAAGTATCTAGTCACACTAGGCCTCATGTTTTTCACCTGGGAAATGAAATTAAGAATTCCTATTTCATAGAGTTGCATGGTGACTAAATGAGCTAAAGAAAATGCATTTGACTTTACAATTACTGGCATATATTAAATAGTCAATACATGATGGCCATTATTAACTTTTCTATATTCTTTTAATGTGGAATAAATATGAATGTGAGGACTCAATTCTGCATTGAATTTTTCCAGTTAGTTTTCTCTTCTCCTGTAACCTAAATCCAGTCAGGTCTTCCAACACGATGAAGAGATTTAGTCAAAAAAACAACGCAAGCATTGGGGAGAGTTTTCCATATACACAGCTCAGATGCTTGAATGTAAAAGCAATTTAAATATAATCATTCTCTTAATGCTATCCTCCTCAAACAGACTTTATTCTCTTTGAACATGCATCTATATGATTGAAGCAGAATGCAGGAAAGAAAAGGAACTAGCATTCCTTAAGAACCTTTTATTTGTTAGGAGCTGTACTAAATCATTTCTTATTATTTATCTGTTAATTCTCAGAATATCCCTACGATGTAAATATCATTCTCCAAATTTTACTTATCAAGAAATTAAAACTTGGAGGAGTTGAACAACTTTCCAAAGCTCATATACCCAGGAAGAAATTAATTGGGCTTTAAATTTCAGTTGATTAGATGTTCTTTCTACCATATTAGGTTTCCATAAAAAAGTACATATTTAATAATCATCAAATGATATGATTATTAAAATTATGTTTCAAAAATCACTTTTCAAGAAAAATATACTGTTTACATAAATCCTAGGTATTTTCACTGAGTCTTTGGATAGCTTTCAAATTCATCATTTCTATTACAGAATCTACAAACTGCAGGCTCAGCTAGGAAGAATCCTTTTTGGCCCCTGAGCCAATAAAATCTTTCACTCTATATGAACAGCAAGTTACTCTCATTGAATCTCACATATACATCTCTGCCATTTGTTAGCATCAGAGAAAATGAGCCAGAAAGAAATTACAGACTTCTCAGGGGAGGTAGATGAGCTTGAGGACAGGTGAAAATTTTCCTATATATAGTGAAAGCAAGGTCATAGATTAGAATACTTATTTCTTTTGGTCTGTTTTTACTAGGAAGGTCGAATTTGACTATAGAAACGTGTTCTTATATTGTTTTTTGCTAACTTGGTAAAACTGATTTTTTTTAGGAGGTTCTAGGGATTGAACTCAGGACTTCAGACATGGGAAGCAGGCACTCAACCACTTGAGCTACATCTGCTCCCCACCCCCACTGATTTTTAAAAATATATATCAGACTTGGTAAGGACACACATGACTCATAAAAGTGATTTTAGTTTACAACAAATCATTTTTTTCTCAAACATTTTTAATGCATTAGAGTTTTTTTTTTAATGTTGATGCCAAATTTGAAAGGGACTAAAATGGGGGTAAAACGTCTTATTATAGCTAAATCTGGGTAATATACACCAGAATATTTGTGTTCTCATGCATAAATCAAGATAGCCAGCAAACATATCACATCCTTTCTTTCCACATGATACACATTTTCTTGAAAGTGTATCCCTATCCATAAATAACAAAATTTAAGATTTTTCAAAGAAAATTCTAAATTCTTAAATCATAGCCATATTTTGCACAATAATTCAGTCTAGCGAAGGGTTTGTTGATTTTGTTGATCTTCTTAAAGAACCAAATTTTGTTGATTCTCTCTATTGTTTTTTTGTTGTTGTTGTTCTTGAATTCATTTATTTCTGCTCTGATCTTTACTATTTCTTTCCTTTGCCGTGGTTTGGGTTTAGTTTGCTGTTCTTTTTCTAGTACTTCCAGATGTACAGTTAGACCTTCAATTTTAGCTCTGTCTCCTTTTTTAACATAAGCTCTGAAGGCTATAAATTCCCCTCTCAGCATTTCCTTTGCAGTGTACCATAGGTTTTGATATGTTGTGTTTTCATTTTCACTCATCTCAAGCTATTTGCTGAATTCTCTTGCAATTTCTTCTTTGACCCACTGATTATTTAAGAGTGTGTTGTAATCTCCATTTATTTATGAATTTTCCATTTTTCCATGCATTATTTATATCCAGTTTTGTTCTATTATGATCAGAGAAAGTGTTTTGTATAATTTCAATATTTTTAAATTTATTGATTCTTGTCTTGTGACCCAACATATGGACTATCCAGGAAAAGGATCCATAAGTGCTTGAAAAGAATGTATATCTTGTTGTTTGGAGGTGCAATGTTCTATAGATGTCTGTTAGGTCTAGTCCATTTATCATATTATTCAAGCTCTCTGTTTCTTTATCGATCCTCTGTCCAGAGATTCTATCCAATACTGAGAATGGTTTATTGAAGTCTCCAACTATTATTGAAGAGACATCTATTTCTCCCATCAGTTTTGCCAGTGTGTGCCTCATGTATCTTGGGGCACTGAGGTTAGGTGCATAAATATTTAGTATTGTTATTTCTTCTTGTTGAATCACCCCTTTTATTAATATATAATGACAATCTCCATCCCTTACAACAGTTTTGCATTTAAAATACATTTTGGATTTATAGGGAGAGCAAGGCGGATTGGGGACGGGGTCCTGCCCGGGGGTCTGTGCTGTGCAAGCGTGGAGTGAGAAGCTTGGGACATCTGGCGGCGTGGACCGAACGGTGGAGATTCGTGAGTTTTGAGGCTGCCAGTGGAGGTTGGCACAGGCGGCTGAGACCCGCGGTTACGGAAAAAAAAAATAAAACGGCCATTTGGAGCCGCGGGCGGGGCGAAAAAGTTTTCTTTTCTGGGGATCTGGCTACCTGGCGCCCCTTGGACCTTGTGTGAACAGAGCAAACGAGCTAATCAGCACCCAGTGAACCGGAGGGGGGATTTTGGTCGGGCAACACAGCTGATTTCCCTAGCCACCCAGGGATAAGACACGGGCCGCTGCAGAGCCAGGAGGAAGGGACACTTCCCAAAGAAGGGAGGGTTCGGTTGGAAGACAGGGAAGGGTATTTTATATTTTTAGACATTGATCTGGCTGCCTGCACCGCCCCATAGCTTTGGGGAGCAGATAAGCCGACCTGAAGCACCATTAGGCTGAGAGCAGACGCGAATCTGCACTCAAACTGATTTACTGAGCAGCCCGGTGATGCTGGAGCTCGGCGCCAGAAGGGGCGGAATCCGCCATCTTTAGCACTCCTCACTGACTAACATCAGAGCTTCAGCTAACCTGGGGAGTCCAGAAAGTGGGACGTGCTTGATTAATTTCCACGGGCCCAGCTGGGTCCCTTCCGTAAGGGGGTTGGTCTACAAGAGGAATTATTTTGGGTCCTGCATTTGGCTAAAAAAAAAAAAAAAAAAAAAAAGTGAGGTCACCTCAACAAATGAAAAATAAATTCTTTTTAATTTAGTTTAATAGCTAAAAGCTGCTTCAGGACCTGCATATAGAACCCTGTGGGGAAATTCATTGATAAACACAAGTAGGCAGGAAGGATCCACGTGGACCCTAAGGGAATCATTGACCCCCCTTAGCTCTGTTTGACTGCTTGCCTGGGTGGATCTTTGGTTTCTCTCTGTTACTTTCTGGTCTATTGCTATTATTCCCATTTTCCTACCCCCTTCCTTTTTCTTTCTATTTTTTTTTTTTTAAATAGGTGCTGCCAGCTGGTAGCTTATTTGCTGGGCTTCTTATTCAGTAATTTCCCACTCGCTGTATATATTGATTCTGTATTACAAACTATCGCTTATCATTCCTGCATGTTTCTGCCTTCTGTTTTCTGTTGTGGCTCTTAGAGACAACATTTTTTCATAGGCCCACAACTTAAGGGTGTCAATTTCTATCCCATCTATCTTGTTTTCTTCTTCTTTTTTCTTTTTTTTTTTTTTTATTAATATTAACTTTTTCCTTTCAGACCTTTCTCTACTATTTCTCTACCTCCTCATAAGTCTAGCCTTCTAAATCACTATATATATATATTCCTCCATTTGTTTTCCCAGTCCATTATAGGAACTCCATATTTTTTCCTAGTACTCTACACTGCCTACACAAGTTAAATATTCATCTCATTAAGTCTCATTTTGCCCCTCTTCTAACTTTTATCAATATTTCTATTATCCTTCTGCCTTCCTTACATCTTTTGATTCCTCTGGCCCTAACCTTTTGCCTTCAAGGGAACATAGAAAGAAGTAAGGAAATAAAATAAGAAGAAAAACTGCCAAAGAGAAAACTTAACTCACACGCAGAACCAACAGCTAAATAAAATTCTAAAGCATAGAGAAAAGCTAATCAACTGAACAAACCCATCAAGATAATATGATGACCAGAGGGCAACAGAAAAATACAAATGACTCTGAAAAACTGGAAAACATGGACCAGTCCAGTGCACAAAATAAAAACCAGGAAGCAATGCAGTACATCGAACAACTAATCAAAGCTATCCAAACAAATATCATGGACCAACTTAAAGAACTGAAGGAAGAGATTAAGGATATAAAGAAGACACTGGGAGAACATACTGAAGAAATAGCTAACACACCTAAAAAGGTAATGGATATGATGG
>JAKSZT010053762.1:5064252-5229224 GCA_026826555.1 Tolypeutes matacus | reverse complement strand
TGGGAGAGAGTGGCCTCTTTAACAAGTGGTGCTTGGAGAACTGGATATCCATATCCAAAAGAATGAGAGAAGAATACCATCTCACACCTTATACAAAAATCAACTCAAGATGGATCAAAGATCTAAATATAAGAGCCAAAACCATAAAAACCTTGGAAGATAATGTAGGGAAGCATCTACAGGACCTTGTAATAGGAAATGGTTTCATGAACTTCACAGCCAAAGCACGAGCAGCAAGAGAAAAAATTGATAAATGGGATCTCCTCAAAATTAAAAACTTCTGCACCTCTAAGATTGTTATTAAGAAAATAAAAAGGCAACCTACCCAATGGGAAAAAATATTCGGCAACCATGTATCTGATAGGAGCCTAATATCCTGCATATATAAAGAAATCCTTCATCTCGAAATAAAAGGACAAACAACCCATATAAAAAATGGGCAAGTGACCTGAAAAGACACTTCTCCAAGGAAGAAATACAAATGGCTAAAAAGCACATGAAAAAATGCTCAACATCACTTGCTATCAGGGAAATGCAAATCAAAACTGCAATGAGATACCATCTTACACCCATCAGAATGGCAGCTATTAAAAAAACAGGAGACACTAAATGTTGGAGAGGATGTGGAGGAATAGGAACCCTCATCCACTGCTGGTGGGACTGCGGTATGGTCCAGCCACTGTGGAGGACAGTTTGGCGGTTCCTCAGAAAACTAGCAATAGATCTTCCATATGATCCAGCAATTCCACTGCTGGGTATATACCCAGAAGAACTGAAAACAAAAATACAAACAGATATATGCACACCAATGTTCATAGCGGCATTGTTCACCATTGCCAAAAGTTGGAATCAGCCCCGGTGCCCATCAACAGACGAATGGATAAGCAAAATGTGGCACATACATACAATGGAATATTACTCAGCGGTAAGAAGGAACAAAGTGCTAACACATGGAATAACGTGGATGAATCTTGAAGACCTTATGTTGAGTGAAGCAAGCCAGGCACTGAAGGATGAACAGTATATGACCTCACTGATCTGAACTGAGGAAAGTGAGCAGTCTCTGAGAACCATTGTCTGAAAGATAGGTTAACAAAGGAGAGTAAGAGAAGAGCAGGCTTTGAGCCATCTCCCATATGGACATAATCTATGGTAAAGGGATAGAGTGTGGTTGCATGTTGGGAGATGGGGCAGATGAGTGGTGGTGTTCCTGGGTTTGGTGGTACAGCACTGGGGGGTGGGTGGATTAGGAAGTGCTGGTTCAAATCCCCAGGGCATGTAACTGTGAATCTTGACATTCCATGGGTTAGGAGAGGGGGATATCATGGGCCCTGGGGGGCTGGGGAGAAGGGAACAGTCAAGATCTAATGGGTTGTTTGGTGGTCATGGGGAAGGTTTTTCATTACCTTTCAGTAATGGACACAGGACATGGTAAATATCATCAAAATTATTAAACTGTATCATTTAAATTGTAAAAAATAATAATAATAATAATAAAATACATTTTGTCTGATATTAGTATCACTATTCCAGTTCTTTTTTGGTTACTAGTTGCATGGGATATCTTTTTCCAACCTTTCCCTTTTAACCTGGTTATGCCCTTAGTTCTGAGTTGAGTCTCTTGTAGACAGCATATTGACAGCTCATATTTTTAAATCCATTCTATCAATCTATGTCTTTTTATATGGGAGTTCAAACCATTAACATTCAATATTATTACTGTAAAGGCATTATTTACTTCATGCATTTTGTCCTTTGGCTTTCTGCTGTCATATTGTACTATTGTCTGTCTTTTTATCTTTAACTTTACCCTTCTTAATAATCTTCATTTCTACATTCTTCTCCAAATCTCTCACCCTTTTTCTTTCCTTTCAGGTTGCAGCACTCCTTTAGTATCTCTTGTAATTCTGATCTTTTGGTAACATACTCTCTCAGTTTTTGTTTGTCTCTGAAGACTTTGACTCATCCTCATTTTCAAAGGACAGTTTTGCTGGATACAGAATTCTTGGCTGGCAGTTTTTCTCTTTCAGTACCTGAAATACATTATACCACTTTCTTCTCCCCTCCATGGTTTCTGATGAGTGATTGGCACTTAATCTTATTGATGTTTCCTTGTATGTGATGCTTTGCTTTTCTCTTGCTGCTTTCAGAATCCTCTCTTTATCTCTGATATTTATGATTATGAATAGTAGGTGTCTCGGAGTAGGTCTATTCAGATTTATTCTTTTTTGGAATGCATTGAGATATTGATATTTATGTCTTTCATGAGGGTTGGGAAGTTTTCAGTCATTATTTCCTCAAATATTCTTTCTGCAATATTCTGTTCTCTTCTCCTTCTGGGACACTGATAACCTTTATGTTTGTGCATTTCATGCTGTCATTCAATTCCCTGAGAACTTGTTCCATTTTTTCCATTCTCTTCTCTACACCAGTTCATATGTTCTGTCTTTGAAATCACTATTTGTCTTCAAGCAATTCAAAACTGCTCTTATGTGTCTCTAACGTATTTTTAATCTCATCCATTGCATCTTTCATCACTATAAGCTCTGTTACTTTTCTTTGCAGCCTTTCAAATTGTTCTTTATGCTTACCTAGTGTCTTCTTAATATCCTTTATCTCTTTAGTCATATTTTCTTTAAATTCTTTGAATTGATTTAGGAGAGTTGGGTGATTATCTCTGATTAATTTTCTTAAATTCTGCATCTCTTCAGGATATTTAGTTTGTTCCTTTGGCTGACCATCTCTTCCTCTTTCCTAGTATGGCTTATAATTTTTTGCTGATGTCTAGGCATATGAACATGTTAGTGAATTCTCTCTGACAGCCAATTTCTCTCTCTCATCCACTGTTTTTTTCACAGCCTTTCTTTGATATTTGGTCCAACTTATTCTAAGTCTTTATAATTTCCTAGCTTAAGTTATTAAAATCAGGCCAGGAACCCACTAATAGGGTGCAGATTTCTCTCAGGAGTTTGGTTTAAAAGAGATCTAAAATCAGTTTTTCTCCAAAAACTGATTTGGCAATTTCCAAATAGGCCAGCAAATGGCACTCATCAGCACACCTTTCCACAGAGGTGTTTCTTTCAATCTCTGTTTTCCTGTGTTTTGGTCTGGCCAGAGGCAAGATTCAGAGTGGGCTTTGCTGGCTGAATTCAGCCACAAAGAGAGAGGCCCCCAAACTCCCCCTCCCTTTTCCCTTGAAACAGCTGACAGGAAGGAAGATGTCTGTTCCCCTCTCAGTCAGCTGTAGTGAGCCATGGGTTTTATCCTTGCTTAATATCTTAGAGGTTGGGTAGGGGAGCCCTTCCCGGCCACTGCGGGGATCTGGTAACTCGCGTTTGTTGTTTTGGGTTTTTTGTCTCTCTGTCCCTCACTCTCCTAGGATTTGTCATGGTCTGCTTACCCCCAAAGCACGTCCCTCGGACAGCTGTTGGCCCTTTCTCTCTGGGAGAGAGCTGAGTCCTGCCTGCCTACTCCAATGCCATCTTCCTGGAATTCCTCCACTTCTGATTTTTCATCATATTTCTTTTTCCACTGAACATTCCTATTTGAAGTTCATACTTATTATTTTCCATCTGACAACATCTTTGCTTTATAATTTTACTTTCTCGTTCAAAGGGACCACTTTTATTATATATCTTGTCTCCAGAACTGTATTCATATGAGTAAGATAAACTCACAAATTTAAGAAAAATCTTACTCATTAGGAACAAAGTATTTTTTAAAATATGTATTTGTAATGATGAATTTTTCATAGACTATTTAGAGCTCTTTAGTGCAGCAGTTCTGCTTGTAATTATATTTAGAATGGGTTGATCAAGTAATGAGAAATGGAAAGAATATTTCAATGTTTTGACTAATTATTTCCGGCTGCTTTTAATTTCTCTTTGTCATTGATTTTTAAAGTATTACTATGAAGTGCCAAGTACCAAGGTGTTTTAGTTTGCCAGTGCAAAGTATCAGAACTCTGTTGGCTTTTATAAAGGGTATTTATTTAGGGTAAAAGCTTACAGTTCCAAGACCATGAAAAGTCCAACTCATGGCACCATAAGAGGTGCTTCCACCAAAGTCAGCTACTCTTAATCCTGGGCATGTTGCCACATGGTGAAGGAAGATAGCCTCTATCTCTGCCCAGGCTTCAGCCTTCCCCTTCAGGCTCACCCTTTCCTCTTGAGCTGCTCCATGGGCCCAGCCCCTTGCGGCTTCATGCTGAAGTGATCCTGTAGTCCTCTCTCTCCTGGCATAGGGCTTTTCTCTTTCCAAGCCTCCTATACCTGTGTCAGCTGTTCTGTTCACCTCCCAAGTTTAGCTGTAAGCTATCAGGCAGATAGCAGGGCTGGTCTCCTCTTGAGCTGCTCCAAGGGCCCAGCCTTATGGGGACTTTGTGCTTAAGCAATCCTCTCTCTCTCACTGCAGAATCAAATATGTTGGCTCCCTTTTTCCTCTGTCTGTCCCTGTGAGTCCATTTATACCAGAATCAGCAAGGGGGTGAGGACCAACCTGAGTCATGTTTCACTGATGTAGTCCAATAAAGTCATACAGAAATCCTAACAAGTAATCTAATCAAAGTCCCTTCCACTGACTTTAATGCAATCAAAGGTATCACACCCAAAGGAATAGATTAGTTTATAAACATAATCTTTTTCTTTTTAGGATTCATAAAATAATCTCCAACTGCCACACAAGACATGATTATATATATATACACACACATATGTACTCATATATATTATATACAGATATATATTAGTGAGCTGCTTCAGGCTCACTAAAATTTCTGGTTTATATTTTGTCAATTCTGGAAAATTCTTGGCTAATATCCCTTTAAATACTTTGAATATTGTTTCTGCATCATTCTCTTTCTACTCTTCAATAAGTACTCCAATTACACATACCTTAGAAATTTTGAGCACATCCTGCATGTCTCTTGTCATTTTATTGTTTTTCCTTACTATTTTTATCTCTGTAATATTTTGGGATATTTTCTATTGCTCTGACTCCTAATTCAATAATCCTGGCTTCTCTGCCATCCAATCTGCTCTTAAATCCATCCACTGTTGTCATAATTTCAGATACTGTATTTTTCAGTTCTAGAATACTTGTTTCATATTTTAGAGTCCTATTCTCTGATATAAAGCACTCCACTTCCTTTCTCTTTTTTTCCCTCCATTTCTTGAATGCTTTGATCAGATATTTTAAAGTCCTTGTCTGCTGAAGTCAATATCTGGATCATCTGTGACTGTTTCTAGTGTTGTGTTTTTCTCACAGTTACTGGTTATATTGTCTTGCAACTTTGTATGTCTGTAATTTTGACAGCATGACATATAACCTCAGAGGATCCCCTCAACATCTTCAAAGATTGTGGGCTTCATTACTCCATTAGTCAGGAATGGAAAATGATTAAAAATAAATCTCCTGCCACTCTAGAAAACCTCTCCATGAAGATCGAAGAGCAAGAAGAGTTTTATTTGAATGAAATTAGTATTATTACTATTATTGCATTAACGCAGATAGCAATGTGTGTCACTAGCAGCCCCACTCAAGATCTTGCAGAGTCAGAAAGAAGTCTCACCCTTTCCTGTAGCCAAGCAGATACAGCACATTAATACATGTTACATGTCTTTGTCAAAAGGAAAAATAAAACTTCTCATCTATTTCCAACAAGCAGGAAGTTACATCTTAGAGCTCAGTGCCTCAAGAGATAGAAAGGTCTCACCTCCTGGATGTTGGTATTTCCAAGAGATGGCTCCAGGTCCCCAAAAAAGACAATCCTGGGATGCAAAGCTGGCAAGAGGCTCATTTAGCTTTTAATATGATTTACATATAGCTCATAGAAGCAGAGATTTAGGATTTCCAGTTTTCTAAAGGAAATACTGAATAGAAGTGGAAGAGAACTTCTCTTTCCCTTTTGGTACCAGGGAAAATTTAACATTTATATTTGTTTTTTTAGATTTCTGTTTCTCCTTATACCAGTCAGATCTTGAACTTGTTCAGGGCTGGTATATTAGATTCCTAGGGCTGAAATAAAAAATCACCTTGGTGGCTTAAAATAACTGATTTATTGTCTCAGTTCTAGAGGCTAGAAGTCTGAAATCAAGGGTTTCCCTTGAGGATTCTCATTTCAGATGTTTGCTGGCAATTCTTGGCAATCTTTGGCTGGTGGCGGTGTAACTCCAATCTCTGCTGGCATCTTCACATGTCTTTTTTTCTGTATCCAAATCTCTCTCTCCTTGTAAGGACAGGAGTCATTGGACTTAGGGCCCAGCCTAACCCAGCATGGCCTTATCTTAACATGATTTCATCTGCAAATCCCTATTTCAAGTAAGGTCTCATTCACAGGCATTAGGGGTTCAGACTTGAACATACCTTTCTGGGGGGATGCAATTCAGCCACAAAGCTGAACTGCAGTTTTAGTAAATTTTAGTAGGATTCAGTCTGCCTCTGGCTCACCTCTGTTCCTACCTTTCAAGTGCCAGTCTAGTGGTCTTCTGAATGGCTGAAGAAGACTCATTTCTTTTATTTAGCTGGCTCTTGAGCGGACCGGCCAATAACGTCAAGATCTGGCAAGTGGCTTGAGCAGAAGAACAGCCCAGAGAGTTGATCTCTCAGGCCTCCAGCTTTGCCACTCCCGTGCCATGCAAATGTCTCCATCCCCCAGCAGGAGCCTTTGGCCAAATGTGGAATATACTCTCAGGTTAAAAAAAAATAGATATCCTCAGGGTAATTCACTCCTTCCTCTAGGGCAGGGGTTCTTAATAAGGGGTCCATGAGCTTGAATTGAAAGTCAAAAAATCATTCTTGTGGGGATGTATTGGTGAGGATGTGATATATTTATTAAATAATGCGCAGTATAGTATGGACTTAGTAAGGGGCCCGTGGTTTTCACCTGACTGGCAAAGTGGTCCGTGGAATAAAAAAAGGTTAAGAACCCTTGCTCTAGGGCTTTCATCTCTGGCCTAATTTGTTTTCAGGCACAAACTACCTGCAGGTCTTTGTGTCCTAAGGACACTAGGCTACAGGAGATTTTACAGCTTTCCATTGTCTTTAAAAATGTAATCTTTTTCATTCACACCCAAACACTTTTTCTAGTTGCTATCAGCAGGGCCTATGTCCTCATGCTGGGATATACAACATCCAACCCAGAAGCAAATTATTTAGTCCAATGTCATTTTAAAGACCAAACATGGAACATTTCATCTTCCCAAAAAATTAAGTGATCCACATTTTCCTAATTATTGGTATCTACTAATGCTTCATAAACACAGCTTAAATTAATTTCCTTCCATTTTTTTCCCAAATGCCTCTAAATGGATTTCTTTCTGTTTTGCTTCATTTCTTTGATGGTACATTTTTCTCCCAAATCATAGCCCTTCCATCCTGGGCACAGGGAAGACAATATGGTTGCAGGTGTGTGCATTAAAGGGTTAACTCAGTAGACTGGGATGTTCAAACCCTGCAAATTTCAAAACAAGGATTTGGTTCCTTCTAAAGAGCCTCTAAACCCCAAGAATGTCCTGCCCAATAGTGTCTTTGTTTTCCTGGGGCCTCGGGCTGTGCTAGATAGGACACACTCACAATGTGATTGATTTACCTGGGACCTTGAGCATTGTGGTTTCAGTCTGTCCTCTCCAGGGGCTGGAGACTAACTGAGGTCAGCCAGGTGGGCACTCTGTGCCCATGTGACCACCCCCCAATAAAACCTCCAGACACTGAGGCTTGGGAAGCTGCCCTGGTTGTCCATGCTTCAAACGTACTGTCACACGTGAGTACTCAGAGAATTAGACGCTGTCCATGGAACACCACCACGAGCGGACAACTGGAAGGCTGCACCTGGTTTCACCTATTGCTTTTGCTGATTTTAATCTGGATCATTTCACTGTAATAAATCACATCTATGAGCATCATAGCTTTATGGAGGTCTGTGAGTCCTTCGAGGGAATCACTGAAACTGAAGGTGATTTTGAGGACCCCTGCCACGGGACATCACAGCTAACTCCTCCTGGACATCATCTCACGAGCCCCTGCTACATGTCCTCCTCACAGCTCTCAGCCAGAGGTTTTACTGCTTTTATAAATAAGTTATTAATGTATTTCTTATGAGGTATGAACAAAACAGAATTACTTTCATTTGCTTAGCAAAAGAGGGGAATTTCTAAGTGAATAATAACTCCCTAATATATATGTTTTGTTATGTTTATATTATTACTTTACAGTGGTGAATAAGTTCAAGGGGTATAAAGGCTTAGGAAATTTTAGTGTTTACTTAATAAGTTATATTCATGAATACAGATATAAATGAAGAATAAATTGCAAGAAATACACACAATGTAGGTTAAAGAAAATAATTTCATAATCTTTGATAATTCAAAAGTCACTTTAGGGTGAAGTAGTGCCCTCATTTATTAATGAATTTATTCATTCCTACAACAAATATGGGTCAAGTTCTTTATTAAGAATGCAAATGACCATTGGCTCATGACTTTTCAGAAGTCTCAAATAATACAGAAGCATAGATGATGGAAAAGTGATTACTAGCCATTTAAAAATGATTTTATTTTGGAAAATGGCAGACATATTCTCTCTAGTAGCTAGAGAATTAGAAATCAGAATTTCCAAGGGGGAGAAAACAGGGTATTAATTGCCAAATATTAGACATTCACAACTCCAGCCATCTCTATTAAAGTGCTAGGAAAATGATATGGGACAAAAACAAATCCATAAATCTGTTTTATGTATCATATACATAGATTAGTAAACTACAGCTCTTTAGAAGCAAATCTCATAAATAATAGAAATTGGATCAATAATATCAATATCTTGCTGTCTCCTCCATAGTGACATATGTTTATGCTATGAAGTTTTTAAAAATTACTTGTCATTATATTTACTGTAAGAGAAACCATAAAATCTTTAGCAAAAGGACAGGGAAAACCAAATACATTTTCATTTTTTACACCTGCAGCAGGTGGGAGTTCTGCTGTGAGATGCTCCAACAGCTCCCTGGATAGAGGAAATCTAGCAAGCAGTGGGGCACTAATGAACTGGAGTTGTTGTTTCAGCAACAGCAAAGGAGATGAGCTTTGAAATGGAGAGGTGGGCTGTGATTCACTCAGGTGCAATCAATACAGAGTAATTTCCTCCTACCTTTATATTCTTCAGATAATACCAACATCAGCTGACTTTCCGTTATTCCTGACTCAACAATGCCTCTGGCCATAGATACCCACATGTTTCTAGGTAATAATAAAACCCCATCGCCAGCGCAGTTTCATTCAGTCTATTCCCACAGATGAATAAAACCCATTTGAGTCAGGATGCAAGCATTTACTCAGGAAAGCCTGCTACCACCCTGCCCATGAAATAGGGTTTTCCCTCCTGGGTCCCAGGGCCAAGCCCATCTCACCTCTGGATCTTGGACAATGTATACTTGGGGAAATATTGATAGTGAAATGCTGCAAACATCAGAACATACACCTAATTCAGCCCCGCATGGGAACTTTGCCACATGGGTCTACTCCGGCAGTTTCTCTTTTTGCTAGAAGGTCAGGGGATTAGCAAACCTGATCCACTGGGCTATTGACTCAGAGGAAGCTGCGGGACAGAAGGAGCGGCATGAAAGCTTGGCAACAAAGCAAATTCCACTGCGGTGGTGACACCACCAGCAGATATTTCCAATTCTATTTAAATAAAATAAGATTCTCTACATTCAGGCTAAACTTTGAGGAACTGCAAAAAGAAAGACAAAGCACTTTCTGAAACTGCTGAGTTCCTGACCCATGGGATAGCCACATTAGCTAGGTCTGCATGGGACAACAGTGGCCCACTCACCAGCAGGCTCCAGAACTAAAATGGAGGGGCAAGTGGTATATCAGGGAGGAAATCCCAGGGAGTAACCTGAAGGGATGTCAGGAAGGAAAAAGGATAGGAAGGAAGCCAAGTCAGGTGGACCAATGAGCAAATTACTGCTGTAGAACATGCTTCAAGAGGGTCCAGCTGATGGACAAGGAAGCTGGGGGATTGAGCCACCAGCTCCCATTCTTCATTGTTTGAGGGGTGAGCAAAGCAGTGGGGGACATCTATCCCCTGGCATATCCTGTCTGCCTTGTCTATTGGCCAGGCCTGCTGTTTAACCAGAGAAAGCTTCAGCAGATCTCCATGGAATTTGCAGTCACGAGCCCTTAGCTCTATGACAATGACAGAAGCCCATGACATCTTCTGAACAAACAAGGAGGAGATGCAGCAAAGCCTGCACCTTGTTCTCACAGTCACCCCTGGGGAGGGTTTCCCTCACCGCTTAGTTGGAATAAATTTGCAGAAATATCAGAAATTAGCAGTCCTTAACCACTGGACAGTGTTTTTAATTTGATATGCAATATCGATATAATAAACATGTATATTTATATGTATACTTATGTGTGATTTTCCTTCCCTGCCATGAGTCAAGGAATTCACATTAGCTCTTTCTTATGTACGCATGTATGTTGTATGTATGTGTGTATGTATGTATTTCCTAAGTTAGATCAGCACTTTTGGTGGTGTTACAACTTAATAACTGAAAGAGGGCAAGGCCATCTGAAATTGTGGCCCAGACTGTGGTGTCCTGGGTAAGCCTGCCCCTCCACCAGCCCCCTCAGCAGAATGAGGATGGAAAGAGATTTACTATTATTTGGATTTGTTGCAGGCACTTCACTAATGTCAGTCACCAGGATGGTGATGTGACAGGTGTGACATTCCACACAGCACAGCCTCAAGAGGTGAGGCAGCCCAGGGTTCCTGGTGGCCCATACTGGATGGAATGTCTATTTTCTCTTTGACCTCAAGGGGCAACTCAGGTTTCAGAAATATAGCTCATTCACTACCCCCATGAAAACAACAACTACATCCCCAAAGGTACAGTTGTGACACTAGAAAGCTAAAATTATATAGGACTTCCTTGCCTCATTGCTTTTATAATTATAAAAGCAATGCAGGGGAACAGGTTTAGCTAAGTGGTTTGAGTGCCTGCTTCCTATGTACAAGGTCCTGGGTTCAATCTCCTAAAAAACAAAAACAAAACAAAACAAAAAACGATGCATGTGTATTTTAAATTTTGGAAAAATATAAAATGTATACAGAAGCACATACAAGTCCTTTGAAATCCTATTACTCATCAACTAGATTAATGGTTTTAATAAGTTTACTTCCAAATGTGTCAGCTTCATTTCTTTACCATTTTTCACACAGCTCTCTACATTTGGCACATTCATAAGCAACAACTCCAAGTTCTGAATCGACAGCACTTGGAATATGAGCCTGTGATTTGTTTTTAGGAGCTACCGGGATTGAACCAGGAACCCCCGCCATGGGAAGCAGGTGCTCAACCACTGAGCTACACCAGCTCCCCTGGGATTTCTCTTTACTGGGGGGTCTCTGTGATGTCTCAGGGGACATCGATCACAGCCTTCCTTTGACCATAGGGGTCAAGTGACAGGCTTTTGTGGCACAGAAAGGACGCCTGGGAAGGACCACACCAGTGTCCCCAAAAGTCCACATGCCTGGTTCCCGCCGCCTGGGGTTTCCCTTGATGCCCCTGAGGCGTGAGGCTTGATCTCGGGGCCTCTGGCGTAGCTGATGCTGGTGTCAGCGGACTCAGCAGCCCATTGGAAGGGAAACCTCCACGTGGGGTTGGTTCCCAGCACATTATTATAACTAGGGCGTTTTGAGGCTGCTTAATAAATATTGAGCCACCAAGCATAGCCTTCAAATCTTCCTTTTAAAAAAACTGAGGAGGTGCGTAGCAGACTCTGCCCCGACACCCTCTTCCTCGCCTTCTGGGCTTCCTCCTCGCCCCAGCGCTGCTCCTGCCGTGGAGGGGGTCTGCTCCTCACTGGTGCAGCTGCTCCCCGCTGGCGGGTCGGGTCCTGGAGCTCCTCTCCCAAGAGCTTATTTCCAAGGACATTCGAGTGTACAGAGCCTAGCTGATGTTCATTCAACTGCCTCACCTTATCGAATGAGACAAAGTGTATCAGTTCTAAGAACACGAGACATTCCCGTGGTCAGCACATTCACACCAGGCAGGGTGGACACTGGGGCTTTCTGAGCTCACCACCCACTGTTTATATTTACACGTGGCTTCTCGTCTCCTCTCCTCAGCACTCAAGCCAAAACGGTAGCAGGAATCCACGAAGTCTGCTTTACTCTGTTTTAAAGAGATTTGGGGAACACTTTAAGAGAACTTTACAAATTTGGCTTCTGCATAACGATTTTCACATGAAAATGTGAATATTATGTTTAATATGTAACATGATACATGCAAATAATTCCTCTCACTCATGTATTTTATCAGTGAAGGATAACTATATTTATCAGAAAATATGAAGCACCTGAAAGAAATGAACACATTAAGAAGTTTTGATGTGCACAAACAAGGATAGTCTTCAAATTCTTACTTTCAGACAAACTCAAATTGAGTTTAAATGCTGTTTATTTCTCTTTTCGCAAAGAGCTTGATTTTTTTTTAACATAATGGACAATATTTAATCTTTGTTCTACTTCTAGCAAAGGACATTTTAAAGAGATAATATCCTTCCACCTGTGACTTTAGCAATTTTAGTTTCAGGAATTATGGGGTCCTTAGGACCAATTTAATTACAAATGTTTTTGTACTACATAGCACTACTGCCAGACTGCCAACTCTTTTGAAGAACCATAGGTTTTTTTCAGATGGTTAATTAAGATGAATAGAAGGAGATTAGCAGGCTTACAATTCTTTAATCATTGACTGTGTATGCAGGGTCTCAGGACAATTTTATCCTAAATAATAAACACTTTAATGGACCTTTGATAAAAAGCTGTTCCATAGAGAAAGAAATATGCAAGACTTATCAGAAGAAAATGTGTTTATAATACAAGAGAAGCCTTAAACAAGTGGTCTTGGATAGGCAGCCCTTCTCTCTAAGCTAATTTATATATTTAATGGGATCCCAAATAAAATACCAGCGACTCTGTTTTCATTTTGCTTTTGCTGGGTGATGAGGTATATTAGGCAAGCTCATTCTGAAGTTCACTTGGAAAAAATAAGCAAGGCTAATTATGAAAACTTAAAAAATAAATAGCATTGAGGAAGGATTCCTCACTAGACACAACCATCTGGTAATTATATTAGTGTGGTACAGTTTTTTATATAAAGGCAAGGAAGGATAACACAAAATTAGAAGAGCGGTGAGCCCTCAAGGGGGAAATGTTGAGAGTTGGCTGAGGAGTGGGGGTGCTTACAGGGGGCTCGAAGCTTCTGGTAATTTTCTATTTCTTAAGCTAGGTGGTGGGTACACCCACGTTCTATTAGAAATAAACCTTTGTTTTATGTTAATTCACTGAGACTCAGGGGTTGTCTGTTATAGCATTTTGCCTAAACTGACAGAAACAAGGAATGACAAGGAGATATCATCAAAATCACTCATTTTTTTCATGTAATAGAAGCCATTGCAAAGTGTGAAGTTTAAGTTGACCTACATAAAAGCCAGAAAAAGCACCCAAAGGGTGGAGATAAGTAGAAAATTAAGACTCAGAGGTGAACGGATGAACTGGAAGAATGCTTTGGTCAAACCTTGCTTTATTTCTCCTTTCTGGAGAAACTGGGTACTACAATTAAAAATGTTCCTCAAGGCCTTAAAATATGACAAGCTGTCCCAGATTTTAGTTTTGTTAGTTTCTTGAGTCGAATGTAGATACAGGGTAATGAGAAATCAAATGTTAAAGTTAAGAAATAGTGTAGGTAAAAAAGCAATAATCTAAGACAACACAAGAATAATTAGAGGTAGGACCTTGAACTAGAAAGTAAATATGAGTTCTTGATTCACTTATTCTGATGAAATTTAATAAAGGTCTGAGAATGCCTCAGAAAGTTATACTGAAATGTGATACTGCAAATTAAATATAAATTGGAAACGTTAGCATGCTAATTCAATATGTATCCACTGGGCACTCTGCATTAAATGATTAAATCTTAAGAATGGAGTTTTAATTTTTGAAAAAGTAAAGACTATTTCTCATCTAAACTAGATACTGGGCCTTAAGAAACTTAAAAGTATTTCAGATCACCTCTCCTTGATGTGGTGTCTGCATGCCAAAATCTGTGTGACCCATATAAAAGTTTCACCAATTTCTTCTTTCTCTCTGTACCTAGCTGAGGCTGTGGCATACCCTCAGTTTCCTGCATTTGAAACCCCAGTGCCACTTTGGACTTTAGTCTCTGTCTTCTGTGGATCACGTCTTCCAAATGTCTCACACCTATTCCAAATTAAATGTTCCAACAGTCAGATCCTAATTTAAGGCCCTCCGCTTTCTCCCGAGCAATTGCAAAAAGTCTTCTCTCCCAATACATGGCTGTTGGATGTGATTTTTGGACCATCATTCTCTCACGTCACCATTCATTTCAAAAACCTCCACTGGCTCCCTTTTCCCCGGAGAATGAGCCCTGGTGCCCTCAGCACTAACTGCAAGGTCCTCCACCATCCATCCCGGCCATTCCCAATCCAGGTTGTGCTCTAACTTTTATCTTCTACTCCCCTCCAACCACTCCAGGCAAATCCAGACATGGCAAATCAAGACTCACCAACACTCATCAAAAGTGACTGCAAGCACCTTGACAGGAAATAGCACCCCTTACCCCCTCCTGTTCTTTTTCTCCATACCACTTATCCACATCTGACATTATAAATATGTTGATTTAGCTAGTTACAGCCTTTCTCCCACTGACGCTATTGAGAATCCTAAGGTTCTGAGAAGACCTCTCCATTGGCTTCTGAGTCTCCTGCCCACTTGTTTTGGTGCTCCTTTCCCTGGCCAGCCAGAGACCCAGGGGTTGGCTGTCCGAGCCTGCGGCTTTGGAGGGAGGCTGCTTGGGAAGCAGAAAAGGAAGAGCTAACTTCAGAACTCATTCGGAAAAATAGATTTTGATTATTGCCAGAAAGCTTTTAAAAACCTGCTATATCAGATCCTGAAATTGTCGTCTTTTAAAGGGTACTAACAAATCAATGGACAGATTAGAAAAATGCAGAAATAGGGAAGGATTTCAAAATATTTTAAATGGCCATTTTCACCTTGACTTTTAATTTTCCAAATTTTCTACATGCACACTTTTGTGATAATATGTGTATTTTGAAAGACATCCTCACACTGGCCCACTCATTGCCACCTCATCTGAGGCCAGTGCCCTCACAGGCCAAGGGACCCTGCCCTGCCGTCCAGACGCTGTCCCCTGGAGGGGATTCCATGCACATTTTAAGGGAAAAGGGATTTGAGAGGAGTGGCTGAAAAAGAAACACACTAATGGATTGAAACACACTAATGCCTAGAAATCCAGGCAGCCTCCAGGATGGAACAAGCCTTCGAAGGGAGGGCAACGGTACGTGCAGCTCCATCCTGGGATAGAGACTGGGGCCAGTGCTGCCCCCTGCCCACCACCAGGGCACAGCCACAGGGGCGAGGGGTGCTTCAAGTGGGCTGGGATGTTAAGTTTTAACAGAGCCAATTCTTAATTTGAGAGGAGCCTTGAAATCATGTTTGAATATTGTTTGACAGCTATTGCAATGGATTGTTTTTTTGAAGATGGTTTATTATTATATTTGAAGTACTGTTTGGGAGTGTCTTAAGGCAAAACAGCGATTGCTTAGATTTTCACTTGCTGTGACCACAGGAGACCGTGATGAATTTGGGGCTCAGCTCCATCTTGGTCGTGGGGTCCCTCATTGAAGAAGGGTTTCACCTACTTACTATTGTTCAACTAGAATGGCCCCTTTAGAGTGTACCTCTTGTGAGCAAAACTGGTTAGGAAGAGTATATATTTGCTTTTGTAACTATGACATAAAAGAAATGAGGACCCTCAGATGTTTGTTTTCTTGAATTAAAAAAAAAAAAATCCAACTTGTTTGTGGTGGCTTGGAGCTGTATGTACCCTAGAAAAACATGCTCTTAAACTTAATCCATTCCTGAGGGTGTGAATCCATTAGTAGACCTTTTGATGAGGCAACTTCAGTTACAGTGTGGCCCAGGATGGGTCTTAATGCTGGAGCCCTTTATAAGCGGAATAAAACTCAGAGTGAGAGAAAGCCACAGGAAGCAAGAAACTGAAATTAAGTGGAACCCAGAAGAAAATGGAGAGTCCAGGAGAGGCTGCCATGTGCATTGCCATGTGTCAGAGGAGCCAGGGACCAAGGATTGCTGGCAGCCAGCCCAGAACACCAGT
The DNA here is from genome assembly GCA_026826555.1 of Tolypeutes matacus. NCBI lineage: Eukaryota > Metazoa > Chordata > Mammalia > Cingulata > Chlamyphoridae > Tolypeutes > Tolypeutes matacus. The sequence goes on along the minus strand of JAKSZT010053762.1, from coordinate 5,213,002 downwards.
CTTCTGGAAAAAAAAGCATCTCCTTGATGATGTTTGATTTGAACTTCTCCTAGCTTCAAAACTATGAGCTAATACATTCCCACTGTTTAAGCCAACCCTTGCTTGGTATTTGTTTGGTATTTGTTAGGAAAACTAAAACACTGTTAAATGAATTTGTGGACCAACATCCAAACAAACCTAGAAAACCATTATTTTTAGTAGTTATCCAATATTTGCAATTTCTTAAAAGAGAGTAAGAAAATCTTTGTTCCTGAGGTCTGGTGGGACCCTGGAGTTCAGAGTCCCGCAGAATCAGCTCTGTTCTGACAAATCAATGCAAATAGACAAGATACACCTAGTGGAACATTTTCCTTATGTTCAATACTTACTATGCTTAAATTAAGAAAATGTCCAAACTGTGAAAATCTTGAAACCCATGTACTTGATATGTGAGAAATCACATCTTTCAGCATTTTTGTTTTAATAACACATCTGAGTTTTGATTTATTGTTTTTTAATTTGCTAGACTACATTTAGGTTTAATATAGTCTAGAAGGAGAAATTCTCATGGTTAAGCTGGTCATTTCTATTTCTTTTTTTTCCCCTTTTCATAGACATTTGTTTTTAAGGATTTTAAGTTATCAAATTTTGTTTGGTTAGGATGACAGTAAGTATATATCATAAATATTTTTGAAAAAAATAATCTGAGTGTGGTCAAGTAGAAGAGTAAGAAGTTTCAAGAGGTAAAGATTTTAAGCCAGTTCGTGCAACCATGCTGTACTGGGATGAACAGTCTTCCCAAAATTCATGTCCACTCAGAACCTTTGCAAATAGGGTCTGTGCATATGAAGTCCGGTTAGGATGCAAGCACACTAGATTCAGGTGACTGGTGTCTTATAAGAAGAGGGGACACCCACACAGAGGGAAAACAGCCATGTGAAGATGGAGGCAGAGCTGGCATGATGCTGCCCCAAGCCACGGGACACCCAGCTTCACCAGCTACCCGGGAAGCTAGAAAAGGCTCCCTGGAGCCACCGGAGGAGCATGGCCCTGCCGACACCTTGGTTCTGGACTTCTGGTCTCCTGAACTGAAAGACAATACCTTTCAGTTGTTTGAAGCCACCTGGTTTGTTGTAATTTGTTATGGCAATCCTAGGAAATGAATATACATGCCATCTTATTTTTGAGCTATTTATTGGCATTTTTTCCTGAGTGGGAGGTTTTCACAGAGCCTGGTATTTTATAGGACTTGGCATGAGAGCTGGCTCTTTAAGTTTGCTGTTGAGGAAAAGAAGTGTGCTGGACTTTTTGGATTAATGGATAGAGGTGTAAGTGAATGCAGAGATGTGGATTCTGGAATTTCTGTGAATTTGGGGTATATCATAAAATTGATTTAAGCAACTGCCATGTAATTTTTATGTACCATACCTAACTTAGGGAGAAAATAAAGGCTGTTACATTTCATTCCTAAAATACTTTTAAAAGCTATTTCCACTGCATATACTTTTGTTGAATTTTCAGTGGTGGGCTTTATTTCCATAATGCTCTTATTGTTCTGAAATGAACACAAATGTAACCACTCATTAAGCATTAAACTGGATGCTGCCAGATAAAAATAACTAAACTGAAACTAATATGAAAGGGAGTAAAAGAGATGACACATACACACACTAATTAGTTTGGTTTAAAGTTCCCATATCCAGAATAAATCTATTTAGGTTAATTCTGTTCAGTTCCATGAGCATCACTTAGCACTGGGCTGTTATGAACATATTACTGAGGAAATTATCCAAGAGGAGGTGCACCGAGGTACTTAGAAGCTACATCCTTTGCTCAGTGAGCTCGCAAACCCTATAATCTGGATGTGGTGCCGGATTACAGAGCCCAACAGGGGTGTTTTTAAAGTGCACAGCATCTGGGGTTGCCTCTCCAACTCTAGGATATTCAAGAGTAGTAACTAAGGGTGATCCTTGAATTACCCAGAGTCCTGGTTTGAGTCTTTTGGGGACCCCAGAAAATTATGTTCTTAAACTAATCCATTCCTGTGCATGTAAGCCTAGTGTATGTGGGACCTTTTGGTTAGATTCAGTTAAGGGGCACGTTGATTAGATCACTTTCCATTAGATCAGTTCAGTTAAAGGCCTTTGATTAGATTGTGGTACCTTTGATTGGATTTAATTCAATTGGGGGCCTTTGATTGGAATACCTCAGTAAGGCATGACCTAGGGTAGGTCTCAGCCCATTTGCTGGAGCCCTTTACAAATGAGAGAAACATGCAGGGACACACAGAGAGAAAGAGAACTGTCAGCTTTCACCCAGCCATGTAAGAGAGGACTCCAGGATCCCCTACAGCTGCCCTGTAAACCCAGAGAGGCTGAGAGAGAGGCAGAGGCTGGAATCAATAGAGCAGCTCAAAGCTAAAGAAACAAGGCTTGGGGAGAGAAAAGTCATATGCCTGATCACCCACAGCTGAGCTAGGGAGAAAATGAGCCTGGAGGAGAAAGCACAGACTAGCCGCTATTTTGCTTTGCTACGTGACAGGGGTCCGGGATCACCAGTGCCTGACCTTTGGTGAGAGAATCTCTGATGAGTCCTTGATTTGGACATTTTCACAGCCTCAGAGCTGTAAGATTTTACTCTAATAAATTCCCATTATAAAAGTCAATCCAGTTATGGTCTTTTAATATTGGCAGCCCATAGCAAATTAAAACCCTCGAGTCAAGTCCTATCTTTGTGGTATTTGGCCATGTAGAGTCTCAGAAGCCATGGTATTTCTTAGGAAAATTCTGAATAGTGAATTCATAATAGCAATGTATTTCAGAAAATCCAGTTCTTACAATAAGATTGAAGAACATTTACCATGTGATACAAAATTCCTTGAGCAAAATTTTATTGCTATTTGGGAAACATTGCCACCAAAAGCCAGTTTTTAGCATTATATTTAGTTTAATTAATTAATAATAATAATAATAAATTAACTAATTGAAATCAACAGTTTTACAAAGATCATATTTGGTTTTGACTCAGTAATCAAAGTGGCAATTTAATAAGTTAGAGACATTTCCAGCCATTAGCAAATAAGAGCACATTGCCAATGTTTTCCAGTGTCCTTGACCCTCAACATATCTGTTCTCTAATAAAATAAATACTCATAAACTAAACACTATGTCATGAGTTGAGTTTAAAGAAACACAAAGGGATTTATAATCCTACCTGAAAGTTATTCCCAATGTGAGGTCCCTGAATATAATATTAGAACTTATTAGCTGTTTATATTTGGCAAGTTAAATGACCACTCCCTGCCTTGCTCTTCTCATCTGTAAAACAGGCACAGCAGCAGTGCCTGATTCATGGCATTTTTGTGATAAGTATATGTTATTACACAAGAAGTACCTAGAATATATAATAAGTGTTCCAAAAATGTGAACACATATCATTGTTGTCAATGCAGCCAGACATTTTGATGTATTTTCTGTAGAATGCCATAATTTTACATCTAAAAAAGTCACAAGCAATCTTGAACATGTGTTCAATTATAATATGGATAATCCTTGGGTATATAAACTGTGTTACTTGAATCAAACCTATGTCAAAAAATGCTCACTTCCATATCTTATGGTTTTTTGAAATAGCAGATGTGTCTTTTATATTGCAACATGTGGGTGTTTTAAATGTTCATATTTGTAAGTTGAATTCCAGACTCATTTTTTATCTGAAATAGAACCTCTGGTGTTATGGTGAAGACTTCATCTTAATGTGCATTTGAGAGTTGATTAATACACAAATAACTACACATTCTAGTAATTGAGTAAGTCTCAATGCAGGCACACCTTGGTTCCAGACCACCACGACATTGATTCAAGAGAATGATGCTGTGTTTCCCACAGGGAGAAGACACAAGTGAGCTGTACAAACTCATGCTTCACCCACTGATGCCTTATGCATTATCACATGTGCATGCACACACAAAGTCAAAAATAGTAACTGCTGTTCAAATGATGGATCATTGTCAAAGGGAAAGGCAATGAGCCAATGCCTATGGAGCAACTGAGGCAAAGAATGTGTGAAGACCTCACCTCGTTGCCTGTGAAGAATCAGCTCATTGGCTTCCCTCCCTGTGACCTCTAGTGCAGAATTTATCTGTTTATGTTTTTTAGCCATGAAATTTGTAGTTTGCAAAGTTCAAAAAGAGAAAAGTGATGAAAGTGTAGTTTCTTTGACTGAATCAAGGGTGAAAAGTCTGGTGTTCTACTCCATTTGCCTTCACCATATAATATCCACTCCCACTTCCAGTCCCTGAGGCTAAGTGAAGGGATCTGGTGGTTGCAAGACTCAGTCTGAAAATTACTGACAAAGTATGCCTGGAAACCCTAATAGCTCAGTTTAGGGAATGAGGAAGAACCCATTCTCCACACAGTAACCAAAGTGATCTTTTTCATATATAAATAGGTTGTATCACTCACACAAACCCATGCATGAGCTTCCTTGAGAGTCACTGTACTTTTGAATTTACCTCTATTTTACAGACTCTCATATAAGGCTCTCCTTGCTTGATGTGCCTAACCCACATAGAGGGAAGTCTATGATAACACTGGTATAAAAGGACTTTGGTGTCTGCTGCTTTTCTAACCATTCTGTTGTTGTTTTTTTTTAAGATATAATTGTATTTATTTATTTCTCCCCACCATCCCCTGTTGTTTTGTTTTGTTTTGTTTTGTTTTGTTTTATTTTGTACTCGCTATCTGCTCTCTGTGTGTTCTTCTGTGTCTGCTTGTCTTCTCTTTAGGTGGCACTGGTAACTGATCCTGGAACCTTCTAGAGTGGGAGAGAGGCACTCAATCTCTTGCACCATCTCAGCTCCCTGGCCTGCTGCATCTCTTATTGTTGCATCATCTTGTTGCACCAGAACTCTGTGTGGGCCAGCACTCCTGCACAGGCCAGCTCTCCTGAATGAGACAGTTCTACACGTGGGTCAGCTTGCCTTTCACCAGGAGGCCCCGGGAATCAAACCTTGGACCTTCTATGTGGTAGACAGGAGCCCAATCTCTTGACCCACATTTGCTTCCCACTAACCATTCTTACTAGTCCAACCTCTGCACACCCTGTTCCCAAGACCTGCCTGCCATCTGTTTAGAGTTTCATACATCTGTCAAGTATGTTCGGTATTTGGTGCATTTTCTTCTGCTGGACTTGGCCTTCATGAACCCACACTTTTAATTGCTTGAGACAATATCTAAGAGACAAGCTTAATGGGAGTCATGCATGAACTCATGCAAGCAAGTCTTAAATTTCTTTGGGCCTGGAACCTTTGGAGAATCCTTCAGGACATTAAAAAGTAAAAGACTATGTAATTTTAAAACATAGGATACAAATTCAAGGTAACTGTGCCCTTCCACTACCACCGTGGATCTCTTAGGTAATCATGAAAAACAGATTGAGAAATAGTGGATATCAAGTTCAAAAGAGGGTTAGAGTCTATGTGAAAAAGGTCTAGACAACTGGTTTCAGGCAGTTAGAAGGTTCTTGTATAAAGGAGAGCATTGCAGGGTTTTGAGCAGGGAAATGAGATGATCACGGCATGTTTTAGGCAAAATCTACCTTTTTGGCAATGCTTAGGATTGACTGAAGAAGGTAAAAGCAATGAGATGAATTAAGGAATTATTGCAGATGTCTTTGATTTAAATGATGTGTGTAGGAAGGTAGGCATACAAAGGAAGAGATGGATTTAAAATAATGATTAACAAGGAAAAACCAAATGGGTGCAATGACTGAACGTCACCTGAAAAATGATCCTAAATTTCAGAGACAGAGAAAATGAAAGAAAGAAGGCTGCAGAGGCTGCTGTTTTCAGGGAATGAAGATGAGTTTCATTTCCAGATGTATCCTGTGGGTTTCTCCCCTAGACTAACCTGGCACACAGCATCAGAGGCTGCCAATCACAAAGAGAAGACCCAAAGGGACCTGGAGAGAAAGTGCATGCCTAGGGCACAAAATCTTCAGTGTGTGGTGGAGCCCATCTTTTTCAGCTTGAGTTTCTATCTCTTTCTCAGAGGAGTAAGGCTCTCCCAGTCTTTCCCCTTTGGACAGTTAGGGTACTGGGGACATGGGCCACCTGGAGGGAGGAGTTGAGTAAGGCATAGACCTAGTGTTGTGACTGGAGTCCATTGGAGCAGCACCTGGCTAGTCCCTCCATTCCTTAGCAGAGGATTGCCATGTCTTTAGGACTAGGCGACACTGAGAGTTGTGGCAAAACCTCTCCTGCAGCACTTTGTCCTGAAGTGGCCTGTTTGATTTGTACTGATTGTCCTAGCTGCCAGGAATGGAAATGGGCCATCCCGCAGAGAACGGATTGAGGGTCGACTACACTAGCTCAAAATTCTGAAGAATTGTGTGTCACTTTGAGATTGATTCAGTCCTTGCCACCATTGTCTTGGAATCAAGGGTTCAAGGCAAGACCTGCACAAAAACTGGAGTCACTTTGAATTCCACCCCACCTACCCAGCACCCAGAAACACGGCTCAGAGGTATGCTTACACCAGGTTTTGGAACTCAACTGTCTCAAGCTGGTAGAAAGCACCTTTCTGCCTGTAGGCAGGCTGTTTGCTGTTTTGGGATCTTTTTCTATGCATGCATTATAGGACCCCCAGTCTGTGTTTATTATATCATATCACATCATAATATTATATTATATTATATATTATTACATTATAATTAATATTGTATTAATTATTATATGTTCTTACCATGTTGAGGTGTTTTTTTCCAAAGACTACCACATGGTTGCATCTTAAAAATGCCTTCCTTACTATTTTGTTATGAAAACTTCCCTTAAGGTTTCTTATATTAATTTTAAGATGTTGATTATTTTTAAACATTTTATTCTAAATAAATTTAGATTGACAGAAGGTTTGCAAAAATAGAGAGATTTTCAGAGTATACTTTACCCAGCTTCCCCTGATATTATCCTATATAACCATCTATCAGTACCAAAAAATTAACATCAATACATTACTATTCACAAAACTACAGACTTTATTCAAATTTCACCAGCTCTTCCACTGATGTCCTTTTTCTGTTCTAGCATCCAAGCCAGGGATATTACATAAAATTTAGTCATTGTGTCTCCTAAGTTTTCTTCAGTCAGACAGTTTAATAAATCTTTGCTTGAAGCCTTAACCTTTTGAAGAGTACTGGTAGGGTATTCTGTAAAATGTCCTTCAATTTGGGTTTATCTAATGCTTTCTCATCTTTCGACTGAGGCTTGGAGAAAGAATTGGGAAAGCATAGATTTTTGGAAGATTCCCAAAGAGGCTATGTGCCCTTCTCATCACCTCTTATTAGGCAGACATGATACCAACATAGCAAATTATCTTTCACTGGTGACGTTACCCTTCACCACTTGGGTAAATGGCTACTGCCAGGTTTCTCTCCTATAAAGTTACTATTTTTCACTTTCTAAACACCATTTATTAGAAGAGAGTCACTAAATCCAGTCCACCTTCAAGATAAGGAGAATTAAGCTCCACCTCCTGGAAGGAGGAATATCCAAGAATTTGTGGACATATGTTAAAGTCACCATAGTAGTTAGTGAACAACTTGGCAGTAATTCTAGGTAGATTAAAGATAGAAAGAGGAAAGATGAAAATATAAATCTAATGGAATAAAATTGTAAGAGGATATCAGTGTGACCTAAGGATAGAGAAAATGTTGTAAACACACCAAAAAAGACAATTAAGCATTTCTAATCAACAATAGATACCCACAGAATGTTAAAAGAGACATTCACTGAAAGAGTACAACATAAATGAAACATACTTTATATTTTTTAAACATATCTAAAGAACAATAAGCCAAAGTCTGGTATAGCCCAAAAATTTCTTACAAATGAACTATCGAAATAAAAGCAAAGCTCAGAAATTCCAATTAAAAATTAGAATAAGCAAACTCATAGGGTCAGAATCTAAAATATAGGTGACTAGGGAATGGGTTGGAGTAGGGAATAGGGAGTTAAGGCTTATACAGAATTTCTATTTAGGGTGGTGGGAAAGTTTGGATAATGGATTGTGGTGATGGTAGCACATTACAAACATAATTAACAGCACTGAGTTATATATTTGAATGTGGTTAAAGGGAGAAATTTTGGATTGTATATATGTTACTAGAATAATTTTTAAAAATCCATGGGACTGAACTCACAGTGAACCCAAAGATAAACCATGGACTATGGTTAATAGCACAATATTAAAAAATGTGTTTTCATCAATTATAACAAATGTACTACACTAATACAAGGTATTAATAATAGGGTGGTATATGGGAACCCTGTATTTTATGCATGACTTTTCTGTAAACCCATAACTTCTCTAATTAAAAAAAAAAGTTAGAAATTCCCATTTTAAAAAATCAACAAAGGGTATGGTTGGGTAATTGTCAGAAAAGAATGATGAAGCCCAGTAGGAGAAAAGATGCCCTATTTACTGGTAAACTAGGAAATATAAATTGAAACAATGAGATACCATTTCACATAGAATAAAATGACAGATAAAATGGATAATAACACCTGTTGGCCAAGATGCAAGGACAGAGTCTTCAAGTCCATTTGGTGTGAATGTAAATTATGGAGAATTCTGGAAAGGAATCTAGGCAATCAGTATTCAAAGAAATTAAGTATTATGTGTCCTGTGAGCAGGCATATATCTCAGAGATATTCTTGTAGAGGTCCTTAAGGAGGGCACACAATAGGTTATTTGTCTGGACTGGGTTTGTGATGACAGAGAATTAAGGGCAACTAGTTTTTCATTACTAGTTGAATGGATGAAAAAAATTTATCTGGTGCATATTATAGAATATTCTGCAGCAAATAAAAACAACAAAGTACAAGTACATACAGCTACATTGGAAGATCTTACACTGTTGAGGGAAAGGGTAAGAAATTAGGCAAGATTTATAGCAAAAATAATTATCATAGATTAAACACACACATTTAAAATATCTACATATTTTACCATCTGCATGCCTGTTTAAAGACACATATCATTCCATGACTATATCTACTGCCTCATCTTGATTTATAAGCAAAACCTGGAAAGCCTACAAAAATAAGTGTTTTCTGGTTTATCTAGGGATAATACAAAAAATATTGCTGTTACTTTTGGTGAAGAAAATCAATTTTGTACAGTTTATTTCAATCTAAATAAAATGTGAATTTTGTTTTAAAAAAAAAGACATATCAAACACATTCAAGTGAGTTCTTTTGTGTGGAAGGGAATAAAAGTGATGAGAGTGGGAAAAAAAATAATACAAGAGAAAGGTCTTTCTCATAACAGTGATTACACTATAGTCTGCATAGAGGAAGTTGGTTAACTCAACTTTAAGTAGCTGAATGATTTGGTTTTTTTTTTTAATTAGGAAATGTAATAGGCAAATGCTCTAGAACACAGGAAAGACCTGTACTTAAATGGAACTGGGTGAAGACCAATGGGAAAACCCCACAGAGAGTATATTCAGGATATGCATAAACAAATGTAGTATAACCAAATAATGGAATATAATTCAATCATAAAAAGGAATGGAGTGCTGATACATGCTACAATATTGATGTACCTTGAAAACATTTTGATAAATGAAAGAAGCCAGACACAAAGGACCACATATTGTATGAAATATCCAGAACAGGTAAATCTAAAGAGACAGAAAGCAGATTAGAAGTTTCCAGGAGCTGGGGCAAGGAGGCAACAGGCTGTGACTGCCTGATGGCACCAAGTCTCCTCTGAGACAATGGAAATATTTTTGGAACTACATAGAGGTAAAGGTTACACAATATTTTTGAGAGAAATAGAACAAAGGGTGGTCTCTTCTCAAACTGAATTCCCCGTTCCCACTTATCTAACCCTCCCACATTCTTGTTCGAGTCACTTCCCCCAAAACCCACATCAGTAAAGGGGATGAACTCAAACACTGAGAACTTACCCTTACACTTTTCCCTTAGGATTGGGTTAGTTTTCATGCCTAAGATTGTAAACCCACAACTCCCAGCCAATGGGAGATGGGTAAGGTTGGGGAGGGAGGGAAATGGGACATTGCATTAGGGGAACTATATAATCTTTGTTCTTACACTGATCACACACACTTGCCCACTTCCATTAGCCTGATTGTATGCCCTTTCTCATGAGAAAGAAAGAAATTACTGCTGCCTCTAGTCTAACTCTCTGCCTTCAGAACTTTTATTTTGAGTAAGTGGGCACCATCCCACTCATTGTGAATACCACTGAATTGTGCAATTTAAAATGGCAAAATATGCCATGCAAATTTTGAATTTCAACTTAATAAAAAGAAGAAAAAGATTCAAAGATATCAGAGAAAAGAATAGATAACTCTTCTTTGAAAGGAAGTAGCCTTATTGTAAATCCAAGTGTATTAATTAATGAATGTCAGTCTTGGAAACTGGGGGAAACACAACTCTTAGATAGACCATTTAGAGCAAAAGACCCAGAGTACAGCTCCAGCCCATATACTCTGCATTTTGACCAGATAATACATAGCGAACTTTAATAATGATTTATTAGACTTTGCGTTAAGATATTATGTTTTAAGTTTTTAAAAATGTAATCCTCCTTTAAGAGGTTAAAAAAATATGCTGGGGTATTCTCAGAGGTGATGCTGGAAGTAGAGTTTGGTACCTTACACCAAAAGGTGGTGTTGGTTTTATTAAGCATCTTTCTCTTTGGTGCATGAACAATTGCTAGATCTTGAATTGATAAAATTCAATACACATTTTGAGAAGACTCTTCTGTTTGCATGTGGAGAATCTGTGAATGCGATGGATCAGTCAGGGGTCCCCTGAAGAAGTTGAGGAGAACAGGTAACTTGGAATTGGATGCTGTCTCTGGAGAAGGATTATTGGACTAGATTTGAAATATCCTTAGGAGAAGAACAAATGGACATTGGAAGACAGATGTCAAGGAATGGCTTGTCAGGTTCTGGCCTGCCTAAGTGTTAAGGAAACAGTGTCCTGAACTGAAAGGATTGTGGGTGAGAGGAATGCTCAAGGGTTTAATTTCAAAATGGCGGGTTTGAGGTGTGTTGGATAATCCCCAACAAGGGTGATGAGTAATCCATACTTCCAAGTTAAGTCTGGGGCTGTAATGATTTTTCTGCCCATAGGTGTTAATTGAGGCCTCAGGCATGGACAAGATGTATTATTGGAGTTCAAAGTGAAATCAGCATCTATACCTAGTTTGGGTTTTTTGAGAAAGATCTTTAAGCACAGGTGAATTTAAAATTTGGGGCCAATATTTGAATTAAAAGGGGATAAATATTAACATTTAGTCCAAACTCAAAGTTGCATTTGAATATTGTCCAATTTTTTTCAGTCTAATCTAATTAGTTATGTATAATGTGTTCCAATCTCGCTAGCAAGTACCCTAGGCTTTCCTGAACCAGGGTGAAACTGTAAGATAACTTTCTTTGTTAACTACCTTTAAAACATGACACTACTGGAAGCCAACTTTTTGTTCTAGAAGATATATGCTATAGGCGGAAAATCCACAATCCTTTGCTTTATATCTCATTAGAGCCTTATTATCCTTGTCTTGGGTTGGTTTATTATCACCGTAATAATGTGCTAAACCTTTGTGTTGAGAAGTTTAAGGTTGACTGCTGGCTATTCTTGTGCTAATTAGATATGTGAACATTCTTCTTTTATCTTTTCAAATCAAAAGCATTATAAATATTAGGTAATATTTCATCTTGTAAATTTGATAAGTATTCGTAATTAGGTTCTTACCATGCATTCTCAGAAATATTAATAATATCTAACACTGACCACACTGTATTATATTATAAATGACTGTGTCATCACATTGTAGATTGTAATTTGCCTACCTGTATTTTGTGCCTCACTCATCTTCATACTGTAGTATAAAATCATACTGTAGCAAGAATCCTGTCAGAATCACTAGAGGAACTTGAAAGCATCACAGTGCCCAGTTCACCCCAGACCAATTAAATTAGACTTTCTGCTGGGGGATCAGGATTTTTTAAATCTTCAGAGGGGCTTCCAATGTACAACCTAGTTGAGAACAAATGATATGTAAGTCAGTTTATTCTAAAGAAGGGACAAGTCAAAAATGTTTTGAGGATTTTCTATAGAGCAATAATACCAAGCTTTCATCACAAGGTCATGGTTTAGAAGAAAGCTGTTGGGTAAGGGAACAGCAGGAGAGCAGCAGCCATTCTGGAGAGATTTCTAAAGGATTTTTTGGCACAATAGCCTGTGATTCAGGCTTGATTACATGGTGTTCCACAATATATTTGATTTCTGTGCTCTGGATTTCATCCTGTAGCTCAGAGGATAAATGCCATGTTTTCCTGTGCATATTTTCCTGCATATGTTTTCTTAGGTGTTAAGGCCACTACTGTACAATATTATATAACCTGGTGATTGATCAAATTTGGATTTTGTCTCCAGGGTGAGTCCTGCTTTTCTCTACCTTCTCCTGCACAGCATCCAGCCACACAGAATTTACCAGTGCACAGCAGTGTCTTAATTTCCTAAAAGGGTGGCAGCCACAGGTTCGACAGGCTCATATTTTCACTCCTGGCCATCCACACTTCAAAAATGGCAGACTCTACCAAGGGAATCTCAGTGAGGAAAGCAAATAGTGTAAATATTCATGAGCATATAATGTCTTTCACTAGTTTTAAAGCGGCAATCTGAAAATTAACTTTTAGCTGCTCCTCAGCTTTGCAGGTGTCCGAGGGCAGGAAGAGGGGAAGAAGTGGGAGGATAGAGGTTCTCTTCTCCTCTGATGGGAACTAACCCCAGGCAAGGGCAGAAAAGTACAAGTTAAATTAAAATCATATTTAGCACCAATTACAAGAATAAATACAGGATATGTAAATGTCCAAATTCTATATGGATGAAAAAGGAGAAATGGAAAAAAAAAACCTGATTGATGAACAAATGGCAAGAAAGGAAATTACATGTATATATAATTTTGTATGAGTTATTTACATATGTGTGTGTTTATCTAGAAAGAATGATGAATTGAAAACATAATGACAGAAAGAATCCCAGATTTCTTAGACACTCATCCACACACACAAACAGGAATGGATTAACCGCTTCTAGGGAAAGGCAGATTCTTGGATTTGGGGGAAGAAAAAGGCTAAATAATGTTTACATGAAATACATTTCAAACAAAATAAAATAGAAAAGTTGAAAATAGAAGAAAGGAAAAAAAGTTATACTAACAAGAAAATATTATAGTCCTGTATATTTACACATCTAACAACGTGATTTTCAAATATATGATTTCTAAATACATAGGTTCAAAACTGAAGATGCATAAAGAGAGACTGACAGATTTATTAAGCATCTATATTCATGACAGGTACAGCAAAGACATTGTACATAACTGGAGCAAACATAAAAATTACCATGCCTTAGATGGACCACAAAGGAAATATTGACGAATTCTTTACAGGTCACAATTTCTGATCCTAATCAATTGAGAAATGGGCAAAAAGGCAGGGGGGGGGGGAACGCTGCACAACAGCAAAAGGGAAATTTTTTAAAATGGCCCTGTTAAATAACTGTTAGCTTAATGATGAAATCGAACCAGAAATTAGAAGTAACTTGGGAGTAAACAAATATGAAATACTATGTACCAAATTAAATAAATAGAAAGACCTGCAGAGAAACTTAAACATTCAAAACAAGACAGACATAAGTAATACTTCACAATTTTTTTAAAAACCTAAGGAGCACACAATCCACTATTATTTACTATGAACTGGAAAGTCTAGATAAAATGAACAGATTTTTGTAAAAATAAAAATAATAAAATACATAAAAAGAATTTAAATAATGAAATATTCAAAAAGAGGTAGAACAGTAAATTAATAAAAAATTAAGGCTACATATATTTCATTATTTACAAAAGTAAAAACTTGAATAAACTGAAATTTCATAATAACTCCTTGAATATTAGTGTATGGTACAGCCATTCTGGGCGCCACTAGGCATGTGGCTATTCCAAAGAGACATGAATTGACCCAGAAGGGTGTCATTACATATTAGAACAGTGGCTACCTCTTGGCATGGGAGTGGAGGGGAGGAGGGTGGCAGAGAATAGTCAAACTTTTGCTATAAACTTCTGTATTATTTGATATTTTAAAAAATGACAGTGTCTAACATTTGTAATTAAGGGGAAATTTTGATGTATAAAGAAAAAAATTGGGCATCATATTGACTCAGAAATTTTAATATATACCTTAATTATTGGTTATAGTCTGAAATATCTAATAAAAATTCACTAATTAATTCATTATAAGTTTTATAACAATGCAGAAGAACAATGAAAATCTAAGTATCTACTACAGAGAAAACATTATAACATTGTTACAATCTGTCATGTGATATAACACTTGACTATCACTATTTTCGCCATATAATTGTTATATCATCAGTCACAACCTGAGAGAAAAGAATGTGTTCTAATGAAGTGGAAAATAACTTTGCGTCAAGGATGGACAAGTCAGAAAGACTCAGTATGTGTAATTCAGGAAGCTGAACTCCTACTCTAAACTGCTAAATGCACCGTCAGTGAGAAGCCATGCTTAATATTGGACAGTAGCACATCACAAACCTGGGCAAATACACACTAGCTATGGGTTGCTCATTGCTGGTAGGTGCATTGTTTCCAGAAGTGTGTGAGGGGAAGTGCTTGGTGTATAAGAAGCAGTTGAAAGAAATGTCCTCATGGTCACATACAATTGAAAAGGACCAAAGCCCACATTCACTGTGTCATAGTGCAGATTGGCCTATAAAAAGATACAAGGATGAATGGATGTTTATAAAGTCATTGACACTTTATTTAAAATATATTTTTAAAAACATATTTCTCAAACCTAATTGACATTAGAATTCTTTATCCACATAATTTTTTTATTATTCTATGGCTACATTTTGGGAGAATTTGGACCGATGGAATGGGAGAAAATATATCATTAGTCAAAAAAACATAGGTTTTGCAAGTGGGAATATTGAGTAGTTCATGTAACGATGAAAGAACATAGATTGGGGTGAAGTGGGAGAAGTAGGGTGGTCAAAACTAAGGGAAGAGATGGACTCTTCCACAATCATAGGACAGACTTCAACACATCACTGTCATCAATAGGCAGAACATCTTGACAAAGGATCAATAAAGAAACAGAGATCTTGAATAATATGTTCGAGGAACTGGAAATAATGGACATATATATAACATTGCACTCAAAAATAGCAGGGTATACATACTTCTCAAGTGTTCATGTATCATTCTCCAGGATAGAACACATTCTAGGTCATAGTCTCAACTAATTTAGAAAGTTTGAAATAATACAAAGCACTTTCTCTGACCACAATGGAATAAGCATGGAAATCAATAAGGGATGGAGAACTTGAATAGCCACAAATATAAGGAAGTTAACATACTCTTAAACAATCAGTAGGTCAAGGAGGAAATTTCAAGAGAAATCAATAAATATCTCAAAGCAAATGAAAATGAGAACACAACATATCAAAACCTATGGGTTGCAGCAAAAGCAGGGCTGAGAGGAAAATTTATAGACCTAAAGACCTATATAAAAAAGAAGAAAGAGCTAAAATCAAAGACCAAAGAGCTAAAATCAACTAGAGGAACTAGAACAAGATCAAACTAATCAAAGAGCAAACAGAAGGAAAGAAATAACAAAGATTAGAGCAGAATTAAATGAAACTTAGAAGAAAATAACAATAAAGAGAATTAACAAAGCCAAAAGCTGAGATTTTTTTTTCCAGAAGATTAATTCTCAAAATTGACAAAACTTTAGTGACACTAACAAAGAAAAACAGAGAGAAAGTGCACATAAATAAAGTCACAAATAACCACTGGCCCCACAGAAATCATAAGAGGATTCTATGAAAAATTGTATACCAACAAGTTGGACAACTTAGATGAAATGGACCAATTTCTAGAAACACCCGAGTAAGCTATATTAATGAAAGAGGAAATAGAAGAACTCACCAGACCAAACACAAGAAATGAATTTGATTTAGTCATCAAAAACCTCCCAACCCATAAAAGCCCAGGACCAGATGACTTCAAAGGTGAATTTGACCAATCATTCTGAAAAGAACAAACACCAATCCTGCTCAAGCGCTTCTGTGGAACCCTAAATTAGCCTACCCATAGGCCTTCATGGCAACCAGAGTAACGTAGAAAAGAAAATTTTCCACTGTCCCTTAAGTGTCCTATCTGAAAAGCGCACAACCTCCCCTCCCTTGAACAATGTTGCAAGGACAGACAAGCACACAACCTCCCCTCCCTTGAACAATCTTGCAAGGACAGACAAGCACACAACCTCCCCTCCCTTGAACAATGCTGCAAGGACATCTCAACCCTGCAGCTGTGCCCCAGGTTATCAGGGCGTTCTGTGCAAACACTAGCTAACTGCCAAAATCCACTTCTGTACATCCTGCTTGCTTGCAAACTGCGACAGCAACCCCCTATGAAAGGGAGCCATTTTAGAACCTGGGGGCTGCAGCTCTCTCCTGCATGAGAGGTGCTGCAGACACCCGCAGGCTTAGCTCAATAAACTTCATAAAAGTGGTTAAAGTCTGAGTGTGGTCGATCTCCTGGGTTATAACACTTCCAAAAAAATCAAAGAAGAGGGAACATTATCTACTCATTCTATGATGCCAACATGATCCTAAAATCAAAGCTACATAAAGATGCTACAAGAAAAGAAAATTACAGACCAATCTCTCTCATGATGCAAAAATCCTCAGCAAAATACTTGCAAATTGAATCCAACAAAACATAAAATGAATTATACACCATGATCAAGTGAGTTTTATCCCAGGTATGCAAGGATGGTTCAACATAATAAAATCAATCAATGTAATATACCACATTAACAAACCAAAGGAAAAAAAATTACATGATCATCTCTATGGATGCAGAAAAGGCTTTCAACAAAATACAGCATCCTTTTCTTGATAAAAAACACTTTGAAAGATAGGAATAAAAGGAAAATTCCTCAACATGATAAAGGGCATATTTGGAAAATCCACAGCTAACATCATACTCAATGGTGAAAGGCTAAAGCCTTTCCTTCTAAAATCTGGAATAATACAAGGATACCCACTGTCACTACTCTTATTTTAACACTGTATTAGAAGTTCCTGTTAGAGCACTTAAGCAAGAAAAAGAAATAAAAGTCATCCAAATAGGAGAGGGAAAAGTAAAATGTTCACTATTTGCATATGACGTGATACTTTATGTAGAAAGTCCTAAAAAATCTGTAACAAA
Source organism: Tolypeutes matacus (assembly GCA_026826555.1). Lineage (NCBI taxonomy): Eukaryota > Metazoa > Chordata > Mammalia > Cingulata > Chlamyphoridae > Tolypeutes > Tolypeutes matacus. Next base: position 5,195,687 of record JAKSZT010053762.1, on the reverse strand, counting down.
ACTACTAGAGTTGATAAACAAGTACAGTACAGTGGCAGGATATAACATCAACATGCAAAATTCAGTTGTGTTCCTGTACACTAGTAAGGAGAAATCTGAGGAGGAAATAAATAGCAACTAAAAGAATCAAATACCTAGAAATAAACTTAACAAATAATGTAAAGGACTTGTACACAGAAAACTACACAACATTGCTAAAAGAAATCCAAGAAGCCCTAAATAAATGGAAAAATATTCCATGTTTATGGGTCAAAAGACCAAATATTATTAAGATGTTAATTCTACCCAAACTAATTTACAGATTCATTGCAATCCCAATAAAAATTCCAAGAGCATAGTTTATAGAAAATTAAAAGCCAATTATAAAATTTATTTGGAAGGGTAAAGGGCCCTGAATAGCCAAAAACATATTGAAAAGAAAAACAAAATTGGAGGAATCACTCTACATGACTTTAAAGCATATTACAGGGGGACAGATGTGGCTCAGATGGTTGGGTGTCCGTCTCCCATATGGAGGGACCTGGGTTCGATCCCTGGGACCTCCTGGTAAAAAAAAAAAAAAGTAAAGCATATTACAAAGCTACAGTGGTTAAAACTCCATGGTATTGGCACAGGAGAGATATATTGACCAGTGGAACTGAATTGATAGTTCAGCTATAGACCCACATATCTATGGCCAAGTGATACTCAACAAGACTGCCAAGCCCACTAAATTGGCACAGAATAGTCTCTTCAACAAGTGGTGATGGTAGGACTGGATATCCATATCCAAAAGAATGAAAAAGGATCATCTCATGCCCTGTATAAAAACTAACTCAAGAAGGATCAAGGACCTAAATATAAGAGCCAGGAGTATAAAGGTTCTAGAAGATAATGTAAGGAAGCATCTGTGAGGTCTTGTGGTATGAAATGGTTTCATAAACTTTACACCCAAAGTGCAAGCAATAAAGAAAAAATAGATAAATGGGACCTCTTTAAAATTTGCTTCAAAGGAATTTGTCAGGAAAATGAAAAGGTAGCCTACTCAATGGGAGAAAATATTTGGAAACCACATATCTGATAAAGGTCTTATATACAGCATATATAAAGAAATATTCAATTCAATAACAAAAACACAAACAACCCATTTTTAAAATGGGCAAGAAACTTGAACATTTTTCCGAAAAGGAAATACAAATCTTTAAAAACACATGAAAAGATACTCAACATCACTAGCTACTAGAGAAATACAAATCAAAACTACAATGAGATATCATTTTATACCTAGTAGACAGGCTGCTATTAAAAAAAAAGAAAACTACAAGTGTTAGAGAGGATGTGGAGAAATTCACTGTTGGTGGGAAAGTAGAATGGTGCAACCACTGTGGAGGATGGTTTGGCATTTCCTCAGGAAGCTAGGTATAGAATTGCTATATGATCTGGCAGTCCCACTCCTAGTTATATACCAAGCAGAATTGAAAGCAGGGACATGAACATGCACACCAATGTTCATAGAAGCATTATTCTCAATTGCTAAAAGATGAAAGCAACCTAAGTGTCCCTCAACAGATAAATGGATAAACAAAATGTGGTATATACATATGAAAGAATATTATTCAACTGTAAGAAGGAATGAAGTACTGACACATGTGACAACATGGGTGAATCGTGAGGACCTTATGTTGAGTGAAGTAAGCTAGTCACAAAAGGACAAATATTGCATGATCTCACTGATATGAATTAAGGACATTGAGCAGACTCACAGAGGTAGGGTCAGGAAGATTGGTTATCAGGAGATAGAAGGAGAATGGAGATCGGTGAACTGAATCTTAATCTGGGCAGATTTTATAACAAGGTTGATAGTAACAGTTTGGCAATGAACATAGTTGATAATGGTGCAGCAAATTAATGGCACTGAAGTATGAGTGTGAATGGGGTTGAAAGGGGAATTTTGGGGGTATCCATGTTGATATAAGAAAAGCCAGAGGATAAAATGGATGACAGTGCAACTTGGTGATCCCTGGGGTGGCTGAGGATTGTGGTTAAGAATACAATTATAAGAATGTTCTTTCAGGATCTATAATAAAGTTACATCACTAATACTGGGTGTCAATAGTGGAGTTATATATGGAGGACAATGCACCTAAAGCATATTTCTATGGGATATGAATATATTCATGTTGCCATAGGTATGTTTTCTTGATAAATAGTAGACCACCCAATAGATAACAAAATATTAAACTCCCATCCTGGGGAGTCCTGATACTTTTTCAAATAAAATAGCAAAAATCTGTGGAATATATAGCCAGTGCCTAACAAAAGAAAACAGGCCAATATGCCAAACTCTCAATCTCAGTACCTTTACTTAGGGACCTTATTCCTGTAAAAATGAAACTTAGCCGAATTATAATTAATACTAAGAGCTCTCTCCTGTAAACTTCCTTGTTACTCAACTGTGGCCTCTCTCTAAGCCAAACTCAGCAAATAAACCTGCTACTTTCCCCCACTGTGGGACATGACTCCTGGGATAAGCCTCCCTGGCACTAAGGGATTATTACCAAGCGCCAACAATCAATACATGACGAAATAGACCTTGACCAAAAGGGGGAAGCATTAAATAAAAAAGACTTGTTATGGCTAAAATATTTCATAGTGAGTTGGGAGATCATTTTGGAGGTTACACTTATGCATACCTCAAGTAGATTTCACAAACTGCCACAAGAAACAAAGCCTCAAACAAGAGTGCTCCCAAGGGCTCTATGGACATCTGGACACTACAGGCAAGCCACATAGCCATATGAAATCAACAGCCCTTCAGCGGGCCTTATTTGGGAATATACGATAATTTATTTCCCCAATGTAACAGAGATCGACTCATTCATAAATTCTCTACTCATGATTCTTCTACCCCTTTTATTTGAATCTATTATTATCATTATAACCATTAAATATATGTCTCAGAGACTTAAATCTTGAACTGTTCACATGCTGATTGAGCTCTGAATCCCAGCAGAGTTGTGAGCAACACCTCTCTCCAGTTCTTCAGACTCCCCCAGGGAAACTAACAAAATTATGATGATGGACAACTCCCATCCTAAAAAAACAAGAAGTGTCTATGACTGCAAGCAAAACAGTTCTTTCCATCTATCCCATAATATTAAACCCCCTCTCTATTCTAAACAGAGTGGACATTGTCCCAAATTCCTCAAGATTAAGGAATGAATAAAAGAAGTGGGGAAGGGTCATCATGTACCAATATAGATTTATTGTTATTATAGGTATTATCATGTAGTAAAGAAGAACTTGTAACATTGAAATAAAGATAGTGGTTACTAGAGATTCAGGGGGGTGGGGGAAATGGCATTTATAGGGCATTGGAAGTTTTCCATATGATACTGCAATGATGGATACATGATATTATATACTTGTTAAAGTGTGCAAAACTGTACAGCGTAAAGTGCAAACTGTAAGACTTTGGTTAGTAGCAATGCTTCAATATTGGTTCCTCAATTGTAACAATTGTACCACACTAATCTACGATGTTAATAATAATGGGAATTGTGCATGTGAGTGGGGAGGTTATATGGGAATTCCCTATACTTTTACAGTAACTTTTCTGTAAACTAAAAGTTCTCTAAAAATAAAGTTTATTATGAATTTTTAAAAAAAGAAGTAGGGTGGTCTAGATTGGAGAGTAACTGATTATTTATTTTAATGGTGTCTTGGTCCTTTTGGAAATAGAGGGAAACATAAGGTAGATTGTAAGTTAAATCGGAAATTGTTCTTTTGCCCTTTGGAAGATAATCAACTATTATTAGTTCATGCAATTACTTTCAGTTAGTGGTTTTTTTTAAATTGGATTAAGTAGTGCATCAGTAATAACAACTCATTTTATCAATTTGAACAACATATGAATGTATTTTAATTATCTCCTGCAACTGTTTTCAATCCTGATACCCAGAGGATGCTTATATTAAATATCTGTGTTTCCATATGTTTTCATTGTTCTGAAAATATTTACTTAAGCTTATTTTAAAATTTGATAGTTACTTCTGGAATATTCCAAAGTAGGCTGCAATCATTTGCACCTCACCAACACATGTGAGAATGCTCACTAGCACCAATTTTTAGTTTGGAGAATTTGATGATTGAAAGATGTGCCACCATTATTAGCTAATGAGCCCAATTGTCCCAAGATTCTGTCGATAATAGCCTTGAGTAAATTGGACAAATGGGTTAAAACTTTATTAAGCATAGTGTGCTAAAGGGATGTAGGTTATTTGCAGCAAAAGCTTTCTATATGTCATGAAGAGAAAACAATAAAAACTTCAAGTCTTGTTGAAATGGACTTATTTACTACAATCTTTTCACTGGACTCCAGACTGTTCTGCTTCTAAATCAACAGTATGGAATATAGTAGTCCATGTTGGGTCATACTCCATTGCAATCCTGGGATAAGTGTGCAATTATTGGGAGTTCCTTGTTTATTTCAGAGAAAGTCCCACAAGCTGGGACATAGGGCTCCTGGCTCAGAGTTTGGGGGAAGCCCTTGAATCACGGGTCTGGATTTGGATAGATCATACAGAGGTCCTGAAAGCCCTTGGAGTTGCAACCTGGACTATCGAGTGAACATTCCCAAGAAAGCGTTTCTACTTGGCTTTTGTCAGAAGAAAAGACAAAACACCATCCCATATGTGCTTTTTAAATTATTTTATTTTTATTTATTTATCTCCCCCCCTCCATTGTTTGGGTTCGCTGTCTGCTTTCTGTGTTCATACATTGTGTGCTCTCTGTGTCTGCTCATATTCTCTTTAGGAGGCACTGGGAACTGAACCTGGAATGTCCTATGTGGAAGAGAGGTGCTTAATCGCTTGAGCCACCTCTGCTCCCTACTTAGTTGTGTCTCTCACTGTGTTTCCTCTTTGTGTCTCCTTATTGTGTCATCTTGTTGTGTCAGCTCGCCGTACCTGCCCATCACGCCAACTCACTGTCTTGTTTGTCTTCTCCAGGAACCGAACCAGGGACCTCCCATGTGGTAGGTGGGAGCTCAGTAGCTTGAGCCACATCCACTTCCCCCATATGTTCTATTGGCACAGATCCTGTAATGTTTTCAGTGAGGAAGAACGGGGAAAAGCGTCTGGGTTCTGTTCTCAGCTCTGACTAAACATCAGTGTTCTCATCAAGCACAGACAAAAGAGGATGTCACACCAATTACAGAACACTACAATTGAATGTCCTAGTGTAGATACATTTCAACTTAACATTTTTCTTATAAAAGAATACACTTTATACATCAACACTTTTATAGCTACTTTTATAACTAAACAAAATAATCTAAACATGAATAGATCTCTAAATTTCTACAAAGGCAGTTATATATCTCAAATTTTCAATTTTTTCTATATTTTATCACCTGGAAAGTACCTTTCTATCTGTCACATGTGTATGTCAGGGTTTGTTAGCCCCAAGAGTTACTGGCTTAAATTCATACACATTGCTCCTCCTCTTCTTTGCTTCAATAAATGCTCATCCACAAGTTTCAGGATAGGTCTGATCCATTTTCTTTCCAGTCATGGTCATCCAACCTCAAGACCCTGGCTTGGAGCCAGGCCAGAGACCAGATGCTTTGCAGCCAGAGAGAAAGCCATCATGTAGCACCTTCATGTTACTAATGGAAACTCTACAGAAAGAAGCAAGTTCCACATACAAAAGAATCAGCAGAGCTCCATTTTATATTTTAGGCGGAGAAACTGTCAGAAGTACTTTTACATGAACCCAGGTTGTTGTAAGCAGTGCAGTGGGGAGGCAGCAAAGCAGTGTGGTTTCAAACACTGAGCATTGCAGAGCGGATGTTGATCAGTGGCTAAGCTCCTGCTTCTCCCTTACGAGGTCTGGGTTATACCCTGGTACCTCCTAAAAAAAAAAAAAAAAAAAAAAAAAACTAAAAAAACTGAACATCATGCTAAAATCTTTAAGTGGTCAGGAATAATGAGTTGGCTCCAGAGAATGAAGAGATCATTAGAGTTTGTTTTTCTGTTCTCTTTGTTATGCTTTCTATGAGACAGGACTCAATGTTGGCCATATTTTTATGTTCAATGTTTTTCTGTAGTTTTTTTGCATTACTCTTGTGCCTCTTCATTTAAATATTACCAAAGAACATGTATATGTTATGCAGAAGATATAAGGAATAAAATATAAAATAAAACTCAGATACATCCAAATCTGCCTAAGAAATGAAATATTTTCCTTATCTTTGGAGGCTCTTCCATAGGTCCCTCCCCAATCCCATCCTTTCTATTATTCTTGTTCGATTTTTACAATATTTTTACCTAAATAAATGTACTGCTAAATAATACATGAATTCATTTTTTATAGTTTTGAATTTCAAATAAATGGAATCATCCTGTACAATTCTTTGGCAACTGGCTGTTTTTGCACAATAGTGTGCCTATACATTTTACTTTTATGATGCTTAGCTGTAGTTTATTTTAATTTTTATATGATACTCTATCTTGCTACAGAGAATTTTTTTTCTACTTGATTAAATTGGGTTTGCATTTTTTTGCTCTTACCAAATGCAGGAGGTTCTCTACCTGACACACCCAGCAGGGGAATTGCTCTGTCAAAGTGTTTGCACACTTTCAACCAAACCAAGTTAGGATAAAGTGTTTTCCAACGTGTTGGTGCTGCTACACCTCCATCTGTACTACAAAGTCCGGTAGGTTCACACCCTTGCCATTATTTGATATTGTCACACTTTTAAATTTTGGCTATTTTGATAGGTGGGGAATGGTTTCTCATTTTGATTTAATTTGCATTTTCCAAATTATTAAGGCAGAACAAAAATAATAATTTCAGCTAGTAGTAAGTGCTGTAAAGAAAATAAAATAGGCAAAGGTGGTAAGGAGAAGGGAGGCCTCACTTGAAATTGGGATCAGAGAAGGCCCCCTTGTGGGCGTTCCTTTAAGTTCAGACATAAGTAACAATATGGTGTGAGCCAGGCAGAGAGCTGAAGAAGGAGCTCCAGGCAGAAAGAGTGGCCTCTGGCTCTAAGATTTCTATGGTGGCTTGGAGCTATGTTTCCCAGAAAGCATATTCTTAAACTTAATCCATTCCTGTGGGTGTGAATACACTGTAAATCGGACCTTTTAATGAGGCTACTTCAATTAAGGTGTGGCCCAAATGAATCAGTACGCAATCTTATAGATGCCACAGAGGGAGCAGCCAGCAGCTGGAATTCAACGCAACCCAGAGAAGCTAGGAGAGGCCACCATGTGCTTTGCCAGGTGACAGAAAAGCCAAGGACAAAGGATTGTCTACAGCCAGACCCAGAATGCCACAGTCTCCTGGGAGAAAGCTTCACATGGATGATGCCTTGAATTTGTACTTCTAGCCTCAAAACTGTGAGCGGAAAACAAAACAAAACAAAAATGAGAGCCAATATTATTTCCAATTTCCATTTTTATAACAACAATGCATGACTTTTGTTTTAGCAGCCAAGAAACTAAAACAATTTCCATCAAAATTATTTCCTTTGAAATGGTGGAACTAAATATTCTTATCTGGTAGGTAAAAGGGCAGCAGAGAAAATTCTCAGCCAAAAATGGGGGACTAAAACAGATGGTTTCATGAGAGGAAACAGTGCTTTGGATAAGAAAAGGGGGTGTCTAGTGGGCTTATTTATTCCTGTAATGGGGGTCTGAAATAATTTATGTTACAGGGAGAAGATTATCACATTTAAAACATAACACTAAAACAGAAGCAGAATCAGAACAAACTCGAAAAGGATGAACTAGGAAAAATTGCACACATATCTTAAGCTTGAAAAAACTTAAGATATTACTAAATGTGTGCACATTTAAAAAAAAAAAAAAGAAATGGACTCTATTGAATTTAAAACGTGCATGAATTTGTAAGAAAGTAGTTTGTTTATCTTAGACCCGGCTGGAGCACTTCCAACCCCATTTTGATGCTTTCTATTGTCTCCCAAGCCTTCTCATTTGCGGCTCAAAGGAATTCTTTATTTTCTGGAGAGAAAAATAATCTTTGCTTTCCCTGCTTAGAACTTTCAGCTGTGTTGAGCCCAGAGGAATTACCTATTCATTGTTGATCAATGGAGTACAAAGGAGTCAAATATGAGCCTTTCTTGTTTGTCCAGAAATGTAAATGTGTTTCAGCTACAATGGCAGACTGCTTACAGTGGTGAATGTCAGCACCCCACTGTAAGGGAATGGATAACTCCTGGGTTCTCATCAGTATGCAGACATATCAACCCCACTGTGTGTGTTTGTGATCCCCAAGAACACCGCCAGCTTCGAAGATTCACCAGAAAGACGCACAGGACTCAGAGAAGCTGTTTTACTCATGGTTGTGGATTATTACAGCGGAAGGATATCGCTTTAGTTTCCTTTGGCTGCTCAAGCAAATACCATGCAAGGAGGCAGCATAAACAATGGGAATTTGTTAGCTCGAATCAAGGTGTCATCAAGACGATGCTTTCTTCCCGAAGACTGGTGCTCTGGGGCTGGCTGCCAGTGACCCTTGGTCCTAGGATCCTCTGTCACATAGCAATGCACATGGCCTCTCCTGGTCTCTGTTCTTTTCCTGGTTCTGTTGAAATTCAGCTTCTTGCTTCCCATGGCCTTCTATCTCTGTGTCTGAGTTTCATTTTGCTTTTAAGGACTCCATTAAAATGATTAAGACCCATCCTGGTTCATACCTTAACTGAAGCAACCTCATCAAAAGGTCATTTTTACAATAGGTTCACCCCAACAGGAAAGGATCAAGTTTAAGAACATTTTTTTCTGGGGTACATACAACTCCAAACCATCACAGATACACATTAAAATCAGCAAAGAAAATAGGTACATAGAGCAGAGTCCAAGAGAGACTGAGCACAAGTGTCCAGTTGTTCTCTCCCAGTGTAGTATGGACAGCATTTAATTCTCCCAGCAATTAACTGTGATGACCCATATGAAGTATTGCCAAATGGGGAATCTCACAAAGCCTTGGTATCCGGGGTTTTTATTGGAAGTCAGTCACCTAGATATGGAATGTCAGCAGGCCTGACCTTAGCTACTCAGTCCTCAGCCCCCTTCCCAGAGGTCAAATGGATATAGGGTGGCCCAGGGGCCCCATCATATATCACATAGTTAGCATAGACTTCCTGGAGTGGTCAAAGGCCCCAGGTATACAAGGACACTTTTATCAGGCAGGGCATTCCAAGGGCAGAGAGATTTCCTCTCAGGAGCCAGTCAAGAGCCAGTCTTTTCTTTGGAATGTGCAGGGTTTGAGCACCCCAAACTCTCTGAGCTTAACCTTTTGGTACACAGAGTATTTGCTAATGCTCTGTCCTTCCAAATAATTTTGAAAGGAAAGAGAGACTGTTTATCTGGCTCAGGAGCCTATTTCAAAGATCTTTGACTTGTTTAAAGAAAATAAAAATAATAGAATAATTAAAATTCACAACTATTTAATTATACATGTATATATACACATAGATAAGTTGTCCTAAAAAAATAAAGAACTTGCATCTTCTCTAGATTCCTTTTGCTTGCCATGCATTAGTAAGCCCTTTTTCCCCATTTGAATTTAGGTGAGCAAGGATTCTTCCACATAAAAACTTAAGAAGCTTCTAAACATTCATTTATATAATTTCCATACGATTATCACCCCGACCCAGTGTCCCAAGTCCCTAGAATTTCTCTGCTTGTGTCTGCTCTGTGCTCTTCGGTGCTTAGACACAGTAGGGGTACACAGACCTTTACCAGTGTTCTGGAGAGTCCCCAAAGGTGTATTTATATGTGATGCTCAGGCCTTTCAGATTTGTCCCAAAGGGTTTTGTGCTACTGTCAATTCCTACCAACTCTGTGCCCCAACAAAGAAGAAAAAAATACATGGCAACTAAGCCCCATGAAAAGATACCTAAGAGACACTGATATATTGCCCCTCCTTTTTTTATAATGTTAAGTTTGTCTAACAGGGGAAGGGTGAAAATGAGTAACTTATCAAGAGCAGCATTGCATGGGAAGAAAGTTAGCTGGGAACTAATCTCTGCATCTAGCATTCAAAGCTGACACTGTGTGGCAGAGGGAAAGAGCCAGCTCTACAGGAGGCTTCCCTAGGCTCCTGAAGGGTAAGGGGGTGCCCTTGAGGACACAGATTGAAGAGACACTTGCCATCACCCACACTTATAAACCACTGAGGGGAGCACAGTTAATGAACCCCAAATCAGAGCAGGTTAGGATTAGAAATGGAAATAAGAACCAGGCCTTGTATTTTGTAAGTGAGCTCCTGGCAATCCCATAAAACAGATTTTCCCCTAGCCCAATATTTCCATTCTGGTGTCTGAGAGAACAGGAATTAGAGAAGGATGAAGGGGGAACAACATGAACAGAAAGCTCCTGAGATAAAGAGTGAGGAGAATGTATGAAGAAGAGTATTTGTTATTGTGCATACACATGTAGATTTTATGAGTGCATTACTGATATTTCACTTTCCTTCCTGTGATAGATTGAATCATGTAGCCCAACTAAAGACATGGTCTCAATCTTAATCTTTGTTACATTGGAAGTGAACTCAATTGTAAATAGGACCTTTGATAGATGTTACTATTGGTTAAGCTGTGGCCATACTGGATCAGGGTTGGCCTAAATCCATATGACTTGAGGCCTTATAAAGAAAGAAAATTTGGATGCAATCAAAGAAAAGCCAGAGGAAGAAGCTAGAAGTCAGTGGAAACCAGATGAGCAGAATCTAAGAGAGAGAGATGCCCGTATGATGGGAAGCAGAGGTGCAAGCCATGGAACCCCAAGGATTGCAACAAGCCAGCACCAGAATTCTGCAGACCTCAGGAAGAAGCTTTTTCTGTTGAGACCTTGATTTGGGACTTCTAGCCTCAGAAACCACAAGCCAATAAATTTCCTCCTCTTAAACTAACCCGTTGTGTGTTATTTGTCATAGCAGCCCTGACAAACTAAGACACTTGCAATTGACAACCTTGAGAATATGAATGCACTTAAAGATCAACCCTTACCTCAGTTTACCTAATTACACTCTAGAGTGAATTACAAGCTATGAAAATAGCAAAACATCTTACATAATGAAAAATACTCTCCACACATTCTTTAAAACATATTTTCTCTTAGGTGGGGTCCAAATGTCTACCAAGTCATTTAGTGTCACTCGATTATTGATCAAGAAACAAAAATATTCAAGCTAAACACACAGAAATGTATTTTCATCATTGTGTTTATCATCAAAGTAAATAGGGCACTATGCTGTTTCCAAAAAATGACAATTTTTATTTTCTCCTCTGGGCATTACTAAAAGATAATTGGAAACTACAGTATTTCAATAATAATAAAATAGTCAAAACACAGTGTTGGTTAAATTAATATTTAAGTGCATAATGATATAACAATCATAATATAGTTTAGGAAACATTAACACATTCACATAGATAGGGAAAATTTAAAAAGGACACTTTCTTAAAAAGCAATTTGGGAGAAAAGGTGCCTATTTTTGCAATGTCTATGATCAGGACAGCAGCTGTAAATGATACCTGCAACCAGAAATATTCACAAAATAAACACTATTACGGGGATAGATTTGTTTATGCTATATATTGTCTCTGAGCTTTTACAGGCTAAAGAAGGTAGCTATTTCACTAAACCATGCAAAATCCATAGGTGAGTGTTGTTCTTGTCTCCTGTAAAATGCCTTGCACTTTATAGAAAATGGATATAAGACCCCACACCCAGGACTGAATGAAACTTTCACCTGGGCAGATACTCACCAGGGTTTGCAAGGTGAGGTCTCGATGTTCCAAGGGCACACACAGGGTAGAGACAAGCAGATGAAGACTCATGCTTGTCAAATGTGGGGAGAGGCCGCCATTATGGATCCAATCTAGCTGGGAAATTAGAAGTGCTTTATAGAAACAAGCCAGATACCTGGCATCCAATCAGTCTGTTTAGAGAGAAACAAACACACAAAATAACACCCCATTCAGCAATTTTAAATGAGCTGAATGCAGACTCTAGGGATTCAGACAATGACGCTAGTGATTCACATGGAACACAAATCTAGTGAATCATGATGCAAGACTCAAAGTGTAGGATGCAATCAATGAGCCACCTTTCTGCAACTGTGGGGAATGAAGAAAAAGCTGAGAGTGGAAATGTCTCCTCTTGTATTAGTCTCAGGTAAAGAGAGCAAAGCATCTCCAGGAAGTGCCTACACCCAAGGTCTGTCTCCATAAGGCATTCTGTATACCCAGATTTTGATCTAGCAGAAAACAGTTCATTAAATTGACTTTTCTATATAACCAAAGGATAATGGTAAATAAATGAAGAATGAAAGTGGAAGAATTGTTGAGGGTAATACAGGATGAATTTAACAGAGGGAAATCTCAAAGGGTGGAAAGATCAAAAACAGAAGATGCCCTGCATGCTGCACAAAATAGATCTTAACTCAGCAAAATCCAAGGTTCTATGGCTTTCATAAATTCTTCCTTTTCAATTTTTGCAAGCAGACACCTTTTAAAAAGGAAGGAAGGAAGGGAGGGAGGGAGGGAAGGAAGGAGGGAAGGAAGGGGAAGGGGAAGGGAAGGATGAAAAGCTTTCCAGCTGGGATTCACATAATTGTAGCTCTATTCCTCTTTTCATGTTATAAAAATAATGCCAAAGCCTAAGACTTTCCAAAGCAACACATGTGCTTCTTCACTGGTGAAGACTTTGCAAACTTCTTATCAAGGGCTATGTCAATTGTTGTCAATATTGTTTGCTAATAAAATCTCAGATTTTTGCATCATTTCTTGTTTTCTCTAGAGAATTACTGGGTTGCTGATTCACAATTTGTCTAGGTTGGGAGGGAGACAAGACAAAATTGAATGATATTTTTCAAGGAGGAGGAGACTGATATGTATAATTCCTATATATATTTCCTGGGAGTTCCTAGGTGGGTTGAAGCCATTGAATGTAAAATATTGATCTTAGGAGAAACCTCTTGGATAAATAATTGGAGTGAAAAAGAAAATTGAAGCTCCTGGAGAAGAGTTACCTTGTGAAGGACTCTCTTCGTGTGCAGGAGTTACAGAGGAAAATGGGTTCCAGCTGCTTGGGCTGCAATGATTTCCTTATTAGGGACATTTGTGACTGTATGCAGCTCTGATGTTAGGAATTAGCTCTAGCAATCACACTCTGGGAAAGCAACATGTGTCATCTGTGCCTCAATGTCTGTTAAAATAGAAACGGCTGCAGAAGAGCAACAAAAGAAGAAAACTTTAGTTCTCACTAGAACATACATTTTTAGCAATACATTTGTCTGTTTCTTTTCCTCATCCACTGATGAAGTGTTCTTTGTGCTGAGGAACAATTAAAAGGCAAACATAAGTTAAGCAATTTTGAGGAGAAAAGACCCATCACATAATCATAAGCAACATCTATGGACCAGGTTAGGACAAGCTCTAAGACATTCCAGAATAGAATCCTGAAACAGGTAGAGAGACAGTACAAAGAGAGTTTCTTCACATTATTTTATTCACAGGCTTGGATTGTTGGGGAAATATAATTCAAAACAAAATCTTCTCCCAACCCATAAAAATTCTCAACAAAAGTAGTAGAGAAAAAAAAAAAAAAAACATTTTATTATTGAATAGGTACTAAAGCAGAATGTTTAGCAATAAGCAAAGAACACCCGAATAAGAACAAAGCCTATTTATTCAGAGTTTGCTATAGCAAGGGAGTCAGCCACCATTATTTGCATCTGGCAGAGGCTCAAAGACAGGCAGAGGAGTGGGAAAGCTTTGTAGTGGGAAAAGGAAAGACTTCAGGTATGGCTCAATTGGAAGGTGTTGACATAGGGAAGCTGAAGATGGGCTTACCAGAAGATGGGCATTCTACATGATTGGTTAGGGGAGTTTATTGGCTTTCTCTGATTAGTCTTAAATTGGAAGCAGGGCCTGGAAGGGGAGACAGTTTAGCAAAAATTATGGAAGCTGTAAATTGTCAATCAAGTCCTGGCTATTTGGGGTCCATTGTCACAGTGATTGTAGTTTGACTTCCAGGATGTTTGCTGTAGGTAATGTCCAGCTTCCTGGACTGATTGTGGTAGGTTGGGGACCAGACTTTCCTGATCTGGTCAAAGTTTCCAGGTCATTGTCCATTTGTATATATAGTCTCTCAATGTAATACATCATAGACAATCCACTTAAGAGATTGCAAAGACAAAAAGAAACTAAAAGATGCAACCCATCACATCCATGTCCTTAAATACCTTTATGACGAGGAGGTAGGTTTGCAATTTGGAGCCAAGCGCCGCCTGCAGTTCTGCTCATCGCCTCCCAGGAAACTAAGAGATAAGAGTACTATCTTCCTTGATTGACTACATTTCAAAGAAATGGCTCCTATCCTTGCAGAAACATTCTTGATTTGTGAAATTTGCAAGCAGTTTATTTAACTTTTTAAAAAGATTTCAGTACATTTCAAAGAGAGAAAGAACTTACAAGTTTTCTAAAGTAAATACTGAAAGAAAAAGGAGGGTGGAGGAAGTCTCTTTCCCCTTTTGTACAATGGAAAATTAATTTTTATTTATTTTTTGATTCACATTTACCCTTATATGATCAACAGGAGGAACAGCTCATCTGTGTCAGAATTTCTGATTTGGACTGACCCTGATATTAAAGAAGATAAGACAACAATGAATCACATACCCCTACCATGATAGTCATGACTTTTGAGACCCTATCACAACAGGTGGTGATTAAACTATCAATTATTTGTATTATCTCTTGTTCCATATTAAAGAAAAGTTGTAGCAGATGGGGCAGTGTACAAGGAATCTCAGTTATCACAAGCTTTCCTGCAAAAGAAAAATGTATGGATTCAGTGATTTTCCTGAATTCAAGGGCTTAAAGTTATAGAAGATAGAAATTTAAAAGTTAGGGGAAAATTACTTATCTAAAGTTTAGGTAAAGAGTAAAAATTGGACTTAGTTATGATTTCAAATCTTTCTGAGTGATGCTTGGGACCATGACATGATTTGTAATTTCACAGAATTTTTATAGACTTTGAGATGTTGTAGGGATGTTATTCTCCAGTCATTAATGGAGACATAGGGAGTTACATGTAATGGGTTATTTACAGGTTGTTTCCTTGTGAAAAATGGATGAGAGAAGGAGTGCAAGTGAATATCTTAAGGCCATTACCATATGAGGCAGGGTCACATTTAGGAAACCTATTGCTGTCAGCTCACATACGATTTAGCAGAAAGTCCCCAACTTGCAACACATTCCCACATTTGTAAACTTGGGTTTCTCAAAGGTCTCCATTTGTCTTCCTCACAAAAGTTAAAGGTTCATCCTATGTGTGCTTTCTTATGTACCTGTGTCTCCCAGTTGGAAAATATTTTATTTCCATTCCCCAGGAAATTTTCCCTTAAATCTTCCTCTGTTCATAGATTGTAATGATGCATGACTTTTTGGCTTTCAATATAAAATAATGAACAAGGTCATTATTATGTGCCACTAAGAGCATAGTTTATGGGAAAGATATGTTTGTCTTTCCTGTAAATTACTGCTCACATATCATATATTTAAAATTTTCACAAGAAGCAATGCACAACTGAAAGAATACATATTTATTTCATTATACTATTTTTCTCCATCTTGTGAGTTTATTCATTAGATAACTATTAAGTTGTGCCTGCATGTATATATAATATAAATTTCTTCTATTAAAGAAAGCTCTTCTCCCTTTATTTGGGGGAAGAAAATTGGTAAAAGAAAAAAGAAAAAAAAAAAAAAACAGATTCACAATCTTGTGCATCCTACAAAACACATTTCATATAAATTCCTCATCTTTGTTTATCCTTGGTAAACCTGACCTATGTGCTTCACAATTACTAGGCAAGTGACTATTTCTAATTAAGGAGGCATAAAATTTTAAATTCCATAATTTTGTACCCCATAAAATTATAGAAATGTATTGACTAATTCAATTGTGTCATCCCTTCTCCCGCCCACAAACTGGAAAATTCCCTTTAATTGGGCCAGTATTGGCAATTTTCACTGTAGCACACTTCAATGACTTGTGAAAAACATAAACAAGAGATTATCATGTATATTTATTTTAACCTTAATTAACTATTGCTATATTAATGCCCAGATATAGATGGTGAAATTTGTGACACTTGGTATAAGGTGTGTTCTATGTAACTGGTAGCCACTGACAAAAAGAAAAATGCTGATAAATTACCATCTATTGATTTATAAAAGCAAAACTAATATTCAATATGCTTGCAGATTTTCAAAATAAAATGATAGGGAAAAAACTAATACTTGATTACTTGCCAGGTTTTTACAGAGTTTCCTCTGGCTATGCTTTCCCCATGCAAGTATAATTCCAAAAATGTTGATTCCATCAAAGAACCAAAATTTTGTTTTTTTTAAAAAAAGGCATTTCCTCTTACACTCTCCATGATAATAATCTTCATTTATTTATTCTTCCTGTTGTTCTCAGAACTGTTTATGGATGCAAGTGGCTTAATGAATTCTCATGACAATGTTTGTCCCAACAGTTGAGAGCAAGGATTTCAGCCTTGCATCTAAATCTGTTCAAGCAAATTGCTTACTTGGAAGAGGGTTTAATTCTTTGGAGCATGGAGTGAAAGCTCATGACTGACACACTAGGTTGTGACAGCTGTTCACAGCAAAAATAAGGGAGGACCAGAAAAGTCAAGTCTTTGTCAGGACAGAAAAATGGAAGCATGGTGGCCATGTAATGCTTCTTCTGTTTGCCCACAGAATTGAATCTTTTTCATCTTCGGGAGGCAAAGGAGAAACTCAGGGGAGAGAAACAGGTAGGGTAGAGGTGAGGACTGTGATGGGGGTTAAGTTAATGGACTATAAGCTATTGATTACTGTTGGGGTGGGAGTCTTTATTTAGTAACTTTTCAGGATGCATGGGGATGATTTTGGTTTTTTGTTTTGTTTTGATTTTTGGGTTTTTATTTTGTTTTGTTTTTTGGCCAGAGAGGCACTGTTAAAAATATATGTATATGTATGTATTGTGAGAATTTTGATTTTTACCCACAATAAAAATTAAAAAAAAAAAAAAAATATATATATATATATATATATATATATATATAGGCACACGGTAACAGAAGTTATACTAAACCCCATATCAGCAAACCAAATTTAACTTAGATCCTGTTTCTTATAACGCTGGGTTCCCCAACACCTCAAAACCTGCAGCCAGCCAATCCCAGTGTGCCGACTCCAGTTTAGACCAACCAATCATAATCCACCAGCTCCAGCATAGACCAATACTCCAGTGTAGGCCAATCAGTCATAACCCGCCAGCTCCAGTGTAGGCCAACCCATCAGAGCCCACCAGCTCCAGTGTAGGCCAATCAATCATAGGCCGCCAGCTCCAGTGTAGGCCAACCAATCATAGCCTGCCAGCTCCAGTGTAGCCAGCCAATCCTAATCCGCCAGCTCCAATGTAGGCCAGCCAATCCTAATCTGCTAGCTCCAGGGTAGGCTAACCAATCTTAGTCTGCCAACTTGCCAACTCCAGTTTAGTTAGTGTATCCCAGCTCCTCTGGTTTGGCATTAGCCCAATCAGGATCAATATGTTGATGCAGACAATAGAGTCATTTATACTGCTAGCTTTCTTGTTGGTTGTGAAATCCTGTTTATATAAACCCTGCCCTTTCTACCTCTGAGGAGAGCATCCTTCTTTATGAATGGGATCTTGCCAGATTCATCAAAGCTGTGCAATCTTAAATTGCATGTAAAGTTTTTTTCTTTTATCAGTGTTAACAGCACATATTCATTGTCCTACCCTCTAGAAAATGTCCAAAGGCTGAGGGCACAACCTCCACAGCCCTTACTCATCAGACATTTAACAAAATAGAGGTGGGTATTTTCTCAACAAGATGGGCAATCTTTATGTTCCACAGAAAAATTTCTGCACTGGACACCCTTTAATCTAAACAAAGCGCATCTATTCCTCTTTTTTATTCCACATATCTTTCTTTATACATTATTCTTTACACATTTTTTTACATTAATTATTGAGTTTATTTGGCATTGTCTTTCTGTGGTCATTTAAGTTCTGAAGAGCAGAGCCCCTAGAATAAAGTACAAGTCCATGCCTGCAGTTGTCTGTTCTTCTCAACCTGGTCCGAACTCCTGAGAAAATTGAACTGTAGTAAGAATTTATCTTTTATAGACTCCATCTCCTCTGCTTGACCCATCATACTAATTTCATTCTTGTGTCTATCTTTCTTGTGAGTTTGGAAAGTAATTGACTATTAGATGGTAAAAATTTAAGGTTTCTATTTTATAGTAGGACTTGTTTAAAATGGGTGATTATCTAGAACTTCCATTCTTTAAGCAGCAGGTCCTCCAACTCTTGAAAGTTTCCTCAGGAAATTCCCTCCACCAGTTAGAATTATTGAAGCCTGGCTACTCCCTGAGACTTCAATGCAGCACTTATAACTGGAGACTTTTCTTCTTCTACCTTCTGTAAACTAAACCTTTGGGAATGGACTGGATGTCCTCCTTGGTTCCCACTCCTCTCTGTCATCTGGCTAAAACTTCCTAAACAATCCTCCTTAGTGCTTTTTTCTAATGACCTGCTGATCACTTCTCATCTTTCTTGAATCCTCGTTAGCTCCTGCCATCATTCACAATGATCTTAATGCCCACACAGACAGATGCTCTCATATCTAAGCCTCAGTTCCTCTATATCCTTGCCCTTGGCCCTCCACGTCAACCACCCAGGCCCATGCATATCCTGAACCTTTTCCTTACCAGAAATTGCCAACTGCTGATCTGGATTTCCAAGACCCAAATTTCTGGCATCCACACGCTATGCATACATGCTATGCATCCAGCTTTTTTTTGCTAAAGTCTCCCCACACTGCTGCAATTTTTAAAATATAACTTTTAAATTTTGAGATAGTTCAAGACTCCCAAGAAGTTACAAAAATAGTAGAGAGGGTTCCTGTGCACCTTTCACCTACATCCCCTGAAATGACAGTATCATACATAACCATAATACATTGTCAAAACCAGGAAATTGACATTAGAACCATACTATAATCTCAGATACACTCCTTTTTGAGGATTTTACCCACTGCTGCCATTTTATGACCACACAAAGACCTCAATCTGTCACTGGGCTACACTGGGCTTATAGGCCATAGAAAATTCCATCTTACCTTGCTGTTTTATCCATGCTTGCTTTCAGACCCCGAGTGCAAGCCAATGGTAATCACAAGAGCAGCTTGACCCATTGGACAAGAAATCTAATATAGTTTGCCTGTAGCTTTTAATACTTTTTTCATACCCTTGCTCTTTTCTAGGCACTAAGTATCAGATGCCTAAAACTACAGAAGCAGCCTAGACCTGCTGCAGCACTGAAGACAAAAGCACTGGGTGCAGTGTATGCCAAGCTACCCCTCCCAACTTACCCCAAGCCACCCATAAAAAAGCCTCATTGTCTTCCCTTGGGAGAGAGGATGCCTTTTGGACATGAGTCTACCCTTCTCCATTCAATCAAAGAATAAAGTTTCTGCTCTACTTTACCAAGTCTGGTCCCACTCAATAGGCATGGGCAACACCAGACAGGAGACCAGTTTCAAGAGTCCAACCCACAGGGGGTGGTTGACAAATCCCCTGAGCTCACTGCTTTATCACAGATATTCAGCCTCTCCAATTCAGCCTATAGTCTGTGTCCATCAGAACTCAAACTATTCTCCCCTTGCTCCTTTTACCATACTTTTGTGAATTTGTTTTATGGTTTATTTACTTGTTCTTTTCTATTTCTCTTTCCCTTCCTTCTGCTTTCTTTTTGCTTTGTTATTCTTTTTTCTTACTTATACAGGAGGATAGAGATAGAGATCATTGATTTTCAGCTTTCCTCTTTTCTGTTTATACATTTAAGGTGATAAAATGTTACTCTAAACTCAGAATTAGCTGCATTCCACAAGTTTTGATGAATTGCAATTTATTCTTAATCCATTCATAATATTTTATGTTTTCCATTTTAGTTCTTTTTTGACCCATGAGTTAACTAGAAAAGAAATTTAAAATTTTAAGCACATACAGATTTTTTTTTCATTGTGTTATAGATTTCTAAATGAGATGCTCTGTAATTAGAGGAAAGACTCTTTTGTATGATTTCTGTCTCTTAATAGTTGTTGGGACTTGCTTTATTTATTGAAAATATTTGTGTTCATTTGAAATGAACATGTAATTTTTAGTTTGGATATTCCATATGGGTCAATTAGATCAAGTTTATTGATTAGCTATTCAGATCTCCCATGCTTACTGCCATTTTTCCTGTGTGTTCTATCACATTCTGAGAGACATATTATAAAATTTGTCATTGTATTATAGCCAGAATAAGAAAGCACAACCTGGGCCAAGTGGGGTAAAATGAATCACATTTTCACAAATTGGGGTGACAGAGAAAGAGACAAACAGAGAGAATTCAAAAAAAAACATCTCCCAAAGCACCCAGAGTATAGCTCTCTATAAGCCATCAACTCAGAATAGCCAGGATATTGTTGAATTGGGGAAGAGGTGAGATATAGGCAGACACTGATATCTGAGGTCAAAGAGTATATGAGTAGTGGAGAAGAATCTTTTTTTTTTTTTTTTTTAAAGATTTATTTATTTATTTATTCATTTATCCCCCCCTTGCTGGGTCAGCTAACCACGCCGTGCGGGTGGGCTTGCCTTCACCAGGAGGCCCCGGGAACCAAACCCGGGCCTCCCATATGGTAAACGGGAGCCCTACTGATTGAGCCACAGCCGCTTCCCGAGAAGAATCTGTTTTGACTTTCTAATGTGTGAATATCTGTAAAATCCTTAGAACAATAGCAAACACTCATACACTATATATAGACTTACATCCTATACCTAGAGCAAACAATTGCATAGCACATACTATCTCCTATGCAAGAGTTTATTATTATCATTACCATGTCCACAGTGTTGCAATGTGAAGAAAGCTGTTTTAGTTTCTTGGCTGCCAAAACAAATACAATACAAAGGGTTGGCTTAACAAGAGGAATTTATTGGCTTACCCTTTCAGAAGCTAGAAGGCTGGCTTCCTCCTGGGGTTGGTGTCTTATGGCTGAAAGGCAATCTTTGGGGTTCCTTGGCTTTTCTGTCACATGGCAATGCATATGGTGGCATCTTCTCCTTTCTCTTCTGGTTCCGTTGACTTTCAGCTTCCGGCTGCTTCCTGTGGCTTCTCTCTCTGTAGCCTTCTCTATAAGGCCACAACTAACAGGTTTAAGACCCATCCTGACTCAGTTGGGTCACACCTTATCTGAAGTAGCCTCATAAAAAGGTCCTGTTTTCAATAGGTTCACATCCACAGGATTGGATTAAGATTAAGAAATGTTTGATTCATAGATTTGAAAATACTGTATTGTTTTGTCAGAGGGTGTGTGTGTGTACAGAATATTTCAAAAGTTTTTGAGCAGTTTAACTTTTGTTCATTTCAGAATCAAAAATGCTAGAAACATAAGAATATCATATCCTCTGAAGGTTTAATTTTTTCATTTTGTTTTATGCTTATTTAGCTTTGTGATCTTTGAATAATAAATTGTCAATTTAATTTTTGTACAAGTCCCTCTGCTTGAAGATGGCAAAGGTTGATTGAAACAAAGTTTTTTAAAAAATTATTCAAAATTCACAATGCTGAATAAGTATGAGAGAAATGTAAATTCTCTGTCTTAGTTAGTGCAAAGTAAAAACATAATGTCGGAGAGTTAGAGTTGAGAATGAAGATATTTTGAGAGTAAAAATCCCTAGTAATTAGCAAAAAATTCTGGGACTTCAGATTTTCAAAGGTTATGAAATTGGTGGCACTCAAGCCAAGGGATAAAGGAAACCAGGCAGCATCTGGGTTTATCTGGGTTTCAGGTGGAGTCAATAGAAAATTGAACTAAGGTTGATCAATGACAAGAGGGTGTGATTGGAAACCCCAGAGAAGGGCAGAGGGATATAGAATGTGGGGGTGGGGGTAGTGGTGGGGGCAGGGGCTGTCAGCCTTCTTTTGCCCTTCCCCCACCCTCAGGAGCCCGTTGTGATGAGGTCATAGCTTTGTGATGTGGGCCTGGAATTCTAGTCCAGAGCTCATTCTTACTGCCCAGTTACCTGCGGGCAGCAGTGCTCTTCAGACAATGGAGAATTACCTCTTTCCTTTGAGAAGATTTAGGGATACCTGGCTGAGCTCCAGTTCTAATTCCTGGCTTATTGATACCATCCTTGCCCTCCTGTGTGGTGTGGGGCTCTACTTCTTGCTACTCCCCTATCTCCCGAGTAACTCATCTTTATCACCACCTAAGGAAAGTAGACCCACCAAGAAGGTAATGAATCCTCAGCCCAAACAACAGAGATGGTTTCTACTTCTCTCTTCCTATTTCCACTTTACTAAATCAATCAGAGAGACTCGGAAGATGGGAAATCTCAGGAAAGAATAGAGCATCACCCTTCTAGGGACATGCCAGGCCAGGATTTAGAGTGGGCACTAGGGTTTCTATGTGAAGGTGTCAGACCATCTGTCTGGGTGTGGTAGGGAGCTCCAGTGCAACATCTGAAATGCAATGACTCAGGTGATGATGGGACTCCTAAGAGAATTCTGGATCCCTGCAGGATCATAGAGCCCTCAGAACTGGGTCATTCATCGCCTTCCCCTGCCAGGTGTCTCCTCTGTGTGGGAGGCTGATCAAGAGAGTGCTGCAGAAAGTCTATGATCTGATGCTGCTTGGGAAACAGAAGCCCACCTGATAGAGCCCAGATGTGCCCCTTCTTAAAATCCATTGTGGATCTCACAAGGTTCTTCTCTGTCTCATTCAAAGATGGAAAACAAAGAAATATTTTTATCCACTGTAAAAATGAATAGACAGTCACATTATTCATGAATACTGAATGTTGGCAATGTGTCTTGAAAGAGGAGCAAACTAGCCCCAGTCTCTCATTACCTCATTCTTTTCTTTTCTCTCAGCATCATTTGGAGACACGGGGGAGGAGCAGGAAGAGGAAGAAAAGTGGAGCTTTGAAAGGTAATTTTCTGTCCATTCAACCCTGAGCTCCCCCAAGTGTTACCCTTCATCTCTACATCCCTGAGGCCCAGGTCCAGGATTGTGGAGGATATGAGGTGCTAGAGCACTTCCCTCTGAGGAAACAGCTTTCAAGGAGACTCCTGGGGAGGAAACCCAAGACCAGGATCCTTGTCAGACTCCCTGCTGGGCACTTCCTGGGAATGAAGCAGTCATGGGCCTGGGCAATGGGTGCTGTCAAGTAGAGGGTGGTGGGGGGTATAGTGGACAGAAAAATGGCTGAATTGGAGGTGGAACATCCAGGTCCAACTGAGGATGAGTTGTTTAACTTCCCTAAGGTTCATATTCCTCCTTGAGACGTCGCAGGGAATAAGAGATGTGAGATCACTTTGTAAGTGAAAATGCACCACCCATATATGAGCCTTGCTATTGCCATCACGTATGGAGTGATATTGGACACAGACACCTGGGCTCCAGAGTCTAATGTCCCACCGGTCTCCTCTAAAGGGACATTCCACTCAGCCTTCTGTAATATCTTTAGGCCCCTACCTTCACCACCTGTAACCCAGGTCCCTGATTTCCAGCTTGTAGAGAAAGCCTGCAAGAATTGAAGGAGACCCGGGACCTGGTCTTGCTTCTGCAAACGTGAGTAACCTTTCCCCTTCTCCCCTGCGTCCCTCTTCCTATCAGCCCTGATGTAATCCAAGGGCCACAGGGTGGCCCAGGGCTGGCAAAGGATGGGCACCCCATGGGGACAGAATGAGACAGAAATCCCTGGGGTGAGGGAGGGTAGGAAGGAGTGAAGTTGGGTGTGGGGAGCAGAAGGCACGTGTGTCTCAGGTGCTCCCACTTCTGCTGGGCTCTCCTTGGCCCCCTTCTGCTCCTGGCTGCATCCTATCTCCTGCCTCCTATCTCCTGCAGCCACCTGGAACAGGTCTCCAAACAGAGCAACTTTCATCAGCCCTCACATCAAGACCCCTCTGGTGAGGTGTGGGAAATGGCACCTGCTGAAGTCCATCTGCCACGTGAGGAACTCATAGACAATGCTGCTCCCACCGTGTCCCCTTTGGCTTCCACAGCTCCTCTGACCAAGCCCCCTCTACCTCTAGCCGCCACCCTGTCACCACACCCGACGACCCCCTCAGTTCCTCTTTCACACTCATCCCCGAGTGCTTCTCAGCCACCAGTGCCTTTTCTACTTCTAGACCATCACTCACGCCAACCGCTTGCACCTCCCCTTCCCTCAACTCATGCCTCTGGTTTGTTAGCCTGCCTTCAGCCTCCAACAGCCTTCTCTGCTCCACCACTGCTGGATTCCACCTTGCCTCTTTCTCAGGGTGACTCCATGCCACTCCCACTGAGCAGGTCCCTTGATAACAACTCTTGGTTGTCTGCTTCAGTGCCAGCAATATCAGGCCTTGATGGCTCAAGCCGTCCCACTCCAGCCTTCTCCTGGTGGTGGGCAGCTGCCAGAACCTTGCTCTCCTCCACCTCGGCACACTCCACATTCCAGCAAGAGCATCTTTCCCACCACTCACGAAGGGCCTCTTTCTTGGGAGACCCCACAAACAGGCAGGTGGAAGGTGGTGGCCCCTCTTTCCTCAACCCCAATATCCAGAAGCTCCTGGAACTACAAATCACAAAGAAAGTGGAATTGAAGATTTGGAAGGAAAAAGAAAAGAAGGGACCAGGCTACCATCTGAATTCTTTAGGGAATGTGTTAAAGCCACTTGGTGATGTGCAGGACAACACAGCTGCCCAACATTTCTGGAGTAGCAAAGGCAAACCAGAACAGCTACCCAGTCCTGAGATGCCCCCACATCCTGAGACCCTAGAGGCCCATTTAGAGCAGAAAAGTAGCCAGTTCTTCTGGGGCCTCCCCTTTCTTCACAGCGAGTCCCTGGTAGCTACTGTCCGGGTTCATGGTTCTGCAATAGAGTTCCCCTCTGTTTTATTCAATGGAATTTCTAGGGCCTTACCAATTCAAATGCAGGCTGAAAGATTCTCACGTCTTTCACAACCCCAGCCCTTGCCAAATTATATGGTTCAATCCCAAGTCTTGAGTCCAACCATGCCCCAATCCCCGGTCCCACTTAGGTCTCAAGTCCATTACCGGCCGCAACTTCTGGCTCAGATCCAGCCTCAGGTCAATCTCCAATCGCCTCTCCCAATCCTACTGCCTTCTCCACCCCGGATTGTTTCCTGTAGGGAATTATGGCCAACCTCCCAGAACATGCCACAATCCCTCGTCCCAACAGCTTTTCAAAACCTGGAATATCACCTTTTGAAGAAGCAACTGGGAAGTTGGAGGGCTTTACCCCTTGTGGTCAAAAGATCTCAGGAAGCCTTTAGTTCTCTCAATTCTAGCTTTCCCCAGAGGACCCAGGCCTCCCAGGCCCACAGGACCATCTTCATCCTTCCAGGGGATTTTCCTCTTAATCCTGATCTTCGAAAGCAACTGGAGCAACACCTTCAGAAGAGGCTCGTCCAACAACAGAGTGCCCTGCCCCACAGGACTGAAGTGACTCTGGGACAGATGCAGCCTCAGAGAAAATCACCAGGGACATGTCACAAACCGTTTCAGCCCTCTATATATACATGTCAAAGTAGCAAGAACATAAAGAAGGTGAGATCCAGTGACTCAGAAAGCTTCCATTTGTGTGGTTCAGCAAATTTCCAGCTAGGGAAGGGCCCAAAGGCAGGTCTGGGGCAGAGTCTGGGGAGAGTCTTAAAATATAACGTATGTAAGGAATCAGAGCCCTCTGAGAGGGACTCTGCCCAAGAGTCAAAAAATGAGTTGAAGAAGTGCTCAGAGAGTGATTCAGGAAATGACTCTGCAAGGGTCCCAGATGAGAAACAAGTAGAAAATGACCTCAAAGTCCATGTGGACAGGAAGTCAAAGCAGGTCAGTGAGGGAAGAATCCCTATGCAAGTGTGTCGTTCCTGGTTTTCTACCGGCCATGCCTTGCTCAAGTCTGACACCCAGGTGGATACCAGTAATCTGATATCCTCGAAAGGTCGGAAATATTACATAAACACCTCCCAGGAGCTTTCTTTCCTCAATCTGGACACACGACAAGTGCTGGAAGCACATATTAAAACGTTTTGGGTGAAGCACAGGTGGGGCCTACTCCTCAAAGTACTTGAGGCCATAAAACTCTTTAAGTTGAGAAAAGGCCAGGCCCCACCCCTTCAGCAGCCACCCTTTCCCACTTTACCCATTCATAAATCTGGTGCCAGGATAGCTGAGGTTGGCAAGCTCCTGGGGAAAAAACTCCCGATGTATCAGCAAGAGAAGGTGGTAACAACCAAGTCAGCACCCACCCTGTATAGTTCTTTCCCTGCCCCATCTACTGCATGTGAGCAAATTCAGGAAATTCTGACACTGGCCCCTCCTGTTGAGGACCACGGGCTCTCAAAAGCCCCTCTGACTAAACAGGAGAGCAGGCAGCCTTCTCAGCCCCTCACTCCCAGCACCATGGGCAATACTGAGCAGAGTGGGACTGTCCTGGGGTCCCAGAAAACCAACCTAGAGTTGACTCCATGTCAAGCCATGACAGAGAGTGGGTCCCATGAGAAGAGTGGGAGTCATACCCCAGGATCCTACAGCCCAGGTAGATCAATGTTGCAGATGGATGTAGAATCCCAATTTTCAAGTTCTGAAGAGAGCAGAGAGGCCATCAAGGCTGACCAGTACCCTGATCATATGCCAAAATGTATAGACATCCTGAGAACCAGTGAGCCAGCAATCTGCCAAATCCTAAGTGCGGATCTGAGTGGTTTGGGGACCAGTCAAATCTCCACACCCTGTGGAACATATGCTACCCAAGATCCAGGACAACTAAACCCTATAACACAGGTTGCTAGTGAACTTGAGGTCAAAGTGAAGGTCAAGCCAGATAATGAGCTTCAAGACAGCTTCACTGATGTGTTCCTTGCCACAGACAGCCTGGCTTCTCAGGTGCCCAAATACCATTCCAGGGGCACAGCCAGTGGGTACAGGCCAGCTTCCCACATGCTATATGGCAGACTGGCAGCTAGAGAGAGGAGCCTGGGGTGGCAGGAGTCCAAAATCTTAAAGCTTCAGGCCCCATTAAAAAACCAGAACAAGATTTTTGCCCCTGCTACCAGAATAGAGAACCATAGGAGGCCCAAACCAAGAAAGCATGAAGAAGGGTTTGCAGGATTGGGGGGCTCCCCAACCAGAAGGATGAGCCAATATCGCCAGACAAGGGGACTAGTAAACACCCCAAGCAAGACCCTCCATTCCCCGCCAGAGAAGAAAGAGTCTGTGGCTGAGAATCCCCTCAAGAAAAAAGTGAGTCACTTTTTTCAGTGGATTTTCCTCAATAAAAGCAAAGGGCAGGAAGGTCCTCTGCCAAAACGCAAGCCCATGTCAGCCACTGCCCAGGGCCGGGGACCAGTCAAAAGCAGATCGGTCTATACAGCCACAGAGGCTGCTGAAGTTCAGGCACTCGTGACAGCTGTTGGCCAGATGGTAGAGGAGAAAATAACCCTTCAAATCTCAGAGCTAAGTCAGCAGAGGCAGAAAGTCCCTGTCTCTGTGAAACGGGGGAGTTCCTTCTGCCACAGGGTTCCCCCCTCCTCTGAGCAAAGGAGAGTGATGAGTGATACAGCCTGCAATCACTATGACAACCCTGAGGGTTGCCCTGTAAGAGAAAAGTGGATCAGAGACAAGGATGGAAACGTCTGGAAATTTGTGGGAATAAAGATGAGCAATTGTGCATTGCCCCCTGGGGCAGCCACGTCCCCAGGGAGTTCCTACCACGAATGTCGGTGGATGCCAGGCGACTCGACCCGCCCTCCCCACTGCCCACGGCACTGTCTTTGCAGAGATGATTCATCTAATCAACTACAAAATGCTTCACTCTATCCTCAGAGAAAATCTTCTGTCCAAGGGAGAATGCAGTACATGTAGAGAAAAACCCATTTTTTCTCATGCTAACACATCCTCTGTGGTCTTGGCTTTGCCCAATCCAAGATAAATAGTATTCCCCAATATATATGTTTTTCTCTCCTAAGAAAGTCGTGGATTCCGTCTGTCATTCCAGGGCATAATTGTTTTGTCGTTATAAAAACAAAGGTATTCAGGCGTTTTCAAGATGAGATCTGGCTCAAGCTGCCTTTGCCTAGCTTTCTCTGCATTGAACTTGATGTAGCAGTAGAAAGGATGGTTTACAGAGGCATCATGGACAGTACAGGAAGATCCCCACTCAGGCTCCAGGACGTGTTGGGGACAAGCAGCTTCACAAAGGAGGCATGCGGCTTTGAGAAGGGGGGAAAAGGGGAAGGAGGTTTGCGCTAGGACCTAAATTTAGAGGACAGAGAAAGCTTGTCCCTGTAGGGAAATAGATGTCATCTGCCCCCGGGAGCCCCATCTCCTCCTGATGAGGGCTGGGAAACGGGCTTGCATCCACCTTAGTTCAGCATTGATGGCATGTGCAGCCTTGCCCTCAAAAGGCTGCTAAGGACCACGTCGCCACATATCCCAGAAAGAAAGTACATCTGTCCAGTGGCCCTTGCTCACAGTGACCTTTATCTCAACTAGAGAGGGAGCCAGCAGCTTGGGGTGCATGGCCCAGGCGTGAATGTATGTGTTATGGCCATCTGATGGAGAACACTGAGCTCCTGGGGTGGTGGAATTCACAGGATGGGAGCCAGTGGAGGAGGAGGCAACGTAGTGGAGGGCTGCCCAGAAATCGACAGCCTGGAGGGCAGCAGTGCTGAGGGGCTCCAGCGCAGCCACTCCAACTGCCCAGCTCCCACCCAGCAACCTTTACCTCTGACAGAGAGGCTGAGAGGTGAAGCTAAGCCTTCAGCAGGGAAGGTGGATTTCTTAACGCTATATTGACTAAGATCGCTCATCAGTGATCTGGTTTTCACACCTTGAACTCCAGAAAGGAGGAGTCAACCAATAGGAGCCTGGTGAGGGAAATCAGGGCATGTGACCCCCAGTCTGATCATCTTTATAAACGCACACTCCCAGGAAGAGGTGGGGCAGAGGGGCCAGCCTGGGGTCACACCTGCAAGCAAAGCACACACACACCAAGCCAGTCCACCTGCGCCCAGTCCTTGCTCCAGTGGACGAGGCAATCAGATATGTGCATGCACAAGGGGCCAACAGGAGGCCTGTCCAAATGAGAGGCACAGTCAAGTAGTGGCTCCTGTTCTCACTCAGTTTCTAGCACAGGGTTCCTCCTGCCCAGACCCCTGCCCATATCGGGAAGACGAGGGACCCCAAAAGCCAGGGAGCTGAGTGATTTCTCTCAAAGTTTCCCCGTGCTTTGTGCACACCAGGGCCCTCGGTGAGGCACAGCCCCAGGGGGTGTCCTCCCAATGGTGAAGATTTCTGCTCCAGGAGCTGCTGTGGATCTGGATGACAAAGAGGACTGGCCCCTGCAGGTGAACAACACCAAGCGTTGCCCCCCACGCCCACACAGGGCACCAAATATGGGGCTGTGTCTGGCTGCTGCTGGTCTTCTCAGGGACACTGAGGCCAGTCCTGGGAGGTGGGGGGAGGTGGACTCGGAACCAATTGCCATTGAACCCACTGTTCCTACCTGGAGAAGTCGTTCAACTGCATGAAGCTGAACAATGAGAAAACAAAGGAGCATGTCCTGTCAAATTCTCCTGCCACTGGTCTTTCCATGAGGTGAAGTTGGCTAGAAATGAAGAGAGACACACAGACCTCACAGAGACCTCACAGAGACCTCCCAGGGACCTCCCAGGGACTTCACAGGGACCTCCCAGGGACTTGACAGAGACCTCACAGAGACCTCACAGAGACCTCACAGGGACCTCATAGGGACCTCATAGAGACCTTCCAGGAACCTCACAGGGACCTCAAAAAGACCTCACGGGACTTCACAAGAACCTCACAAGGACCTCACAGAGACCTCACAGAGACCTCATGGGACCTCACAGAGCCATCCCATGGACACCTCCCACACAGAACTCTCACTGAGACCTACATAGGAAGACCTCACACAGACACCTCTGTAAGAAAACTTCACACTGCCCCCATAGAGACATCCACAGAGTTCTCCCACTGATAACTTCTGCAGAGTCACACAGAAATCTCACACAGAGACCTCTTGTACAGGGGACCTCCCACACACAAACCCCTCCCCTCACAGGGACCTCCCACACAGAGACTTCACACAAGGACCACACACAATAACCTCACACTGCACCCACAGGGGCATTACATAGAGTCCTCTCACAGTGACACACACAGAGACAGACCCCTGTGCAGAGACCTCCCATGCAAAATAACTCACGCAGAGCACTAACACAGACCTCCCACAGAGGCCCTCCACGACCTCCCACAGGGCCCCTTCACAGACCTCCCACAGAGGCCCTCCACACACCTCCCACAGAGGCCCTCCACAGAACTCCCACAGGGCCCCTCCACAGAGAACCCCCAAATGGAGACTTCACACAAAGACCTCGCACAAAGACCCTGCACAGAACCTTCACACCCAGAGACGCCTCTCAGATATCATCCACAAAGACCTCCCGAAGACACCCTACATCAATCCTTTAGGAGCCTGAGCAGCCACCCATGGACAAGCCCTTCTGGGTGGATGTTAAACCTCTTAGCAAACAGAGAGCTGGAGGAATATCCACAGCCTTGTGTTCCACAGAACATGCTTGTGTATTTTTGTGCTTTTATGTCATTACTTCTAAAAAAAAAAAAAAAAGGAATTACAGTTCCCATATATATACCGGCAGAAACCTTGCCTCCAAGGATATCCATTAGCTTGAGTTCTGACTTACCAATTACAAAATCACAAATTTTAAATATGAGTAAAACACTGCCAATATCTAATGGGGGAAAAAGGCATATTTGCCCAATTTGTTACTGTCCAGTCAAATGGCATCAATGTCACATTTATTTTTAATTTCATTGGAGACAATTTCCTGAACTTAAGTTATGGACTTCTTTATTTGGAAGCATAACAAAGAAAGTCCTATATCAAATGGACTCCAGGAAAGAAATAAACCAACAAAGATGCATCTGGCTCACGTTTGCTCCAAAGAGCTGTGCCACAACCACTTGATTTTGCACATAACAGCTTGTGTCAGGTTTGTGGGTTTATTTTTAAATGAAACAAGCTATATTATCAAACATGAAGACTTTTCAAAAAATGAACTGGATTTCTACCAATATCCTATTATATCTTATGGCAAAATTATAGTTATTTCTTAATACTATCTTGTTCCTTAAAATGTGACAATGTCCTCAAATATGTCCTCAAACATATTACACATGTTTCTAGGATATGACAAAACCCTAATATTCATCTAACATAGCTTAAACTGATGAGAAGGATTTCATTTCTTAAACTATTCTAAGAAATGCACATTTTCTAAGACTTGAGCACTTGAGTTCCATTTTATATTCATAAAAAAATAAGAACACATTGCTTAAAATAATTTTGAAATCTTAATAAATAAGTCATTTCATCTATGCTTGAGTTATACAAAAGACCTAATAAAATTACTGGGGAAGGAATATCTTAGCATCTGAGTTGAAGAAAGTGTACATTTAATCGACATTTGTTTTCCAATAATAATGAAAGGTCTCACTTACTATATACCCAGCACTTTCCAAATGGTGCATGTTCTAGTTTGCTAGGCTGCAGAAAGCAGAAACCATAAAATGGGATGGCTTTTAACAGTGGGAATTTAGTAGTTTACAAGCTTATAGTTTTGAGACTGAGAAAAATGTCCAAATCAAGGCAATATCAAGCAATGCTTTCTCCCCAAAGACCAGCTGCCAGCCATCCTGGACTCCTTCTCCACATGACAAGGCCCATGATGGCGTCTGCTGTTCTCTCCCTTCTCTTCAGGGTTTTGTTGCTTTCAGAGTCTTAATTCCATGGCTTTATCTCTCTGACTGAATTTCATTCTCTTATAAAGTACCCCAGTCAGAGCATTAAGACCCTAAATGAGGTGAGTAGCATCTTAAGATCCCACTCACCAAAAGATCCTACTTGCAAAGAGTCCACACCCACAAGGAATGGATTAACTATAAGAACATATGTTTCTGGGGTCCATCCAACTTCCAACCACCACAGTGCATGTTGGTGAGGCTCGCTGCTCTTACAAAGCCTGTTGTCTTTGCCTAGGAAAACCCGATTCTAATGGCAGCTGTTAAGTGTGTGTCACTGGATAACTCTCTCAGATTACCCATCAGAGTGACAGTGTTACAGTGGTTTCTTCTAAGAGGAGATATGCAGGCATGAGGACACTTTTGACCTATTTGTTTCAACAAGAAATTCCCTTTATCTACTCTCCATAATTTACAAATTTATAACTATTCATCTTTCTGCTTTACTCCCTTCCGATGTCATTGAATTATGGAATAAAAGAATATAGCCATGGACATCTTCTTAATAGCCTACTGGATTGTATTTTTTTTTTAATAGTGTAACTTATGCAGGTAGGTTTAATGATCAGAACACAATGGAATCAATGAGGAATTTTTTCATATAGCAAATGCTTTACAAAGTATAGTATATCCTTTTCGAGTTGATCATTTTAACAGGCTTAAAATCTTCAGTCTTCCGAATTCAAGTTGTTCCGAGTGGACAAATAGTCTGGAAACACAGACAGCCATAATAAATAGTTTATTGCTCTGACATGTTGAGTGTGTTGTCCCTCACCAGCAATTCATAGTTCAATAAACACCAAATTGCAATGAACAACGTGCGTTACAGCAACATTTCCATCAATCCTTGCACATGCACCCGTCACAGTTGCCCCAGATGATTTGTGTGTGTAATTTTCACTGGATAAACTTGTGCCTTTACCCCAGAAGAAATAATCATGAGGGTTCACGCTATAAGAAAAAAATATTGTCAATATTTCCAGGCTTTATGGCCACCTGTATTTTATTTATGGCCATCTGTAAGCTCTGCCTCCTACAAATATTAGAAATATTTTCACTATTTAGATATACTTAAAAAAATGGATATAAAAAATGAGATAATGTAGAAAACAAGAAAAACAGATGCCTTTGTTTTAAAATATTTCACATCAAAACATTTTGCTGAAAATGAAGTGATTCTTAATCTCTAACCAAAACACTCTCTAAATGATATAGGATATATTACAAATTTGGTTTTTAAATAAATTTATATTCAAAAGAGTTCTTATAATAATTTCAATAAATCACACACTCCAGAACACAATGTAGAAGACTGGCAATTATGTGATAATTTCTTAATACTCCACAGGATAAAGATCTTTTTCAAATAAGCAAAAGAAATTAATATTGTGGTCTAAAAAGGGGAATTGCTCTTAGGGACTAATGTTGTAGAAAGGTAGTTTCATATACTTCCCACAGGAAGAAAAATCTGGAGGGTCTCCCAGCCATACATGGTGACATTTTCTGTGGTGCTTATATGACTGGCAAAGCATGGCACATCCAGATCCAGATGAACAAGGGGCTTCATAATGGCTTCCTCCGTAGACTCTTAGAGGCCAGTCACATTCATAAGCATTGCTGTAACAGGGCCAGTCTTTATCATTGTGCCCAGGGCCATTTGGAGGGTAGTGTCTTCCAAATAGGACCCCATTTTCCTGTTTACTCAAGAGGTTTCTGTGTTGCCCTTACCTCAGCATCCATCAGGTTATAATAACCAGAATGGTCCACTCACCCATGGACACATATTCCATGCTCTCCACAGCCACATCATACCACAGTTATGCAAATAACACAAAAGAACTAACTTCCAGAAAGCTGTAAAATGATGCTGGAGCAGGCACAGTAGATGAGGATTTAGAAAATGCTAGCATCTTTCACAGGAAAACACGATTGCCTCAACTTATCCTGCTAGGAAGCATCGTGGCATGGCTACTTGACTCTAAGCATTCCTGTATTTTCATTGATTTTAGAATCTCTCACCCTCATTCACACTAATGGGATCTGTAGCACTTCCTTCCTCCTCTCAGTCCAGAAGCTGGAATCACCACCACCTGCTCCTTTTGGTTTTCACAAGTTTCTACAGTTTGTTTCTGATGACCACTGCCACTCTCTCAGCCCAGGAATGGCCCTCAAATCTCAGGAGCAACACCACCCACTTCCTTCCTGTTTATAGCATAATTTTATGCCAATAACACGTTATACAACTATTTCCAACATCATTAACTTTATTTTGTAGAGTGTGGTCCCTGATGTGAGATAAACATTCCACCTACCAAGTCTGTGACTTGGGAAAATTACTCAATGTCTCAAAACTTCATTTCCTTGAGGTAGAAAATGTCATTAAAATTTAATAATATGGCAGACAGGGTCAAATGACTTCAAAGATTAAAACACTTTGCATGGTTAGTATCGAATGATTTTATCATTGTTTGTTTTAGTATGCTAAAAGCTGCTAGGAGCAATATACCAGAAATGGGTTGGCTTTTATAATGGGAATTTATTAGGGTAAAAGCTTACTGTTATGAGGCTGTGAAAATGTCCAAATCAAGACATCATCAGAGAGTAGATAAAGGTCGGCTGCTGGTGATCCTGGACTCCATCCACGTGGCAAGGCACTGCTTCTCTTCCAAGTCTCAATATGTCAGCATCTGGCTGCTTCATCTGTGGCTTCCTCTTTCCTGGGTTCCTCTCTGAGCTCCTGGGCTCCTTCTCTCCATCTCTGCAGTTTTTTTCT
This sequence comes from Tolypeutes matacus, assembly GCA_026826555.1. NCBI lineage: Eukaryota > Metazoa > Chordata > Mammalia > Cingulata > Chlamyphoridae > Tolypeutes > Tolypeutes matacus. Next base: position 5,160,927 of record JAKSZT010053762.1, on the reverse strand, counting down.
GTGTGTCTCTGCATATTTCTCCCATTTATAAAGGACTCCAGCAAGAGGACCAGGTCCCAACCTGGGTCACACCTCACTGAAGCAATCCAATCAAAAGCTCCCAACTGAATCCAATACAACCAAAAGGGTCGCACACCCACAGAAATGGATTAGCTCCAAGAACATGAACTTTTCTGGGATTCACAGAAAGCTTCATACTATCACATTGTTTTATTTTTTCATCACATCAGTATTACCATATTTTTATAATTATTTTTAATTGTGGTAAAATATAGATAACATAAAAATCGTTTTACTCATTTGAAGTGGACAATTCTTTGACATTGTCCATTGACAATACTGTGTAACTTTACCACTTTAATTCACCAGTTCAATAAAGCACATAAAATTGGTTATTTTTTACAGATGTATGCAATACAACATTATGGCACAAATGGTAGTGAAGTCCTTTATATTTATTAAAGATTAAGAATCTTCTCTTGGAAAATAGACTGAATATTATCTCTAGTACTTTTCAATTCATTTTTGTCACATGATATTTAGTGGGTTTCTATTAATTTACTTTGATCTGAAAGGACTCTTTTTTTGCAATCCCAAATCTATTGCTTCTTTTAGTTTGAACAAGCTGGACTCAAGGGGTACAACAAAACCAGCTCAGTTCTATCCCTGCTACCTGTTCACATCTGCTCCTTGGTGCTGCTTGTCCCCATGGCTTACCTGCTTATATTGAAATAAAGAACATTTCCTCTGGCTGTTACCAGTAATAAAAAGAGGTCTACTTTCAATAATTAAATTGCTGAATGCATCAGAATAGCCAAAGTGCCACATTTTATTTAAATGAAACTCTCATTCCTCCCCCAAAACAGCTCTGCCTAGCACGAAGTGGTCAAGGAGCTCACGGACTTTTCCGTTTGGCATTTGTTGCTTCTACCAGCCCTGCCCACTAACCTTACTACTCACCTAGCTTACTGTTTTAGCTACCTTGGCTGCTAAAGCAAATGCCATGGAATAGGTCAGCTTACATAATGGGGATTTATTAGCTCATGGTTTTCAGGCTAAGATAGAAGTCCAAATCAAGGCATCATCAAAGCAATGCTTTCTTCCCAAAGACTGTGGCTTTCTGGGGCTGGCTGCTAGTGATCCTTGGTCCTTATCTTGTCACATGGCAAGGCACATGGCAGCCTCTCCTGGTCTCTCCCTTCTTCTTTGGGTTCTATTGGCTGTTCCATATGTGGCTCTCACTGACTCTGAATTTCATTCCTCTTATAAAGGACTCCAGTAATAGGATTAAGACCCATCCTGTCTGAGGTGGGCCACACCTTAACTGAAGTAGCCTCATCAAAAAGTCCTATTTACAATGGGTCCACACCCACAGGAAAGGATCAATTAAGAGCATGTTTTTCTGGTGTACATACAGCTTCAATCCACCAACTGACCTTGGATTCTAACCCCTTCAGATCAGTGTGGTGAAGAAGTAGTAAAGGGGCATGCAATGAACACTGCCTCGAAACCACATTGGTGCCATCTGGGCTTGGCAGGGGCTCAGAGTGGACTTTCTCTCTCATGGGCATTTCCTGCCATTTCCAACAGCTTCTCACTCTGAGTTCCTTGTGGGGGAGCATCTCCTCTGCCTGGTCCCCACAGCCTCCACCCTGTGGCAGTCCTCTTGCTGATACCTCTGTTCTCCATCTGAGCTCCCATTTGGTCAGCCTGGAGCACATTTACCCCCCATGGGCAGGAGCAGTTACTCCCAATGCAGCCTCTTCTAAGCAGCCCTGGCTCCTTCAGGTACCTCTCACCCCTGGAAGTCTCAAGAAAGGGTCAGAATAAAGTCCTCTGAGTTCCCCAAATGCCAGAGGACACATACGCAGGTTCGTAAAGTTGGTGCCTGGACTCCCCTGCTATATATAGGGTGTGCTCACAGAACCCTAAAAACTCTTTCTAAAAACCATACCCAAGTTCCAACTCTCCTGGACTTCCCCAATTCCCTGTACATGCTGCAAGTGTGCAGTTACCTGTGTATGGTACAATCTACTGGCCCATACTCTCCAGGCCCTGCTTGGGTGAGCTAGTGTCTCAGTTTCCAATAAGGGAGCACTTGCCCCTATTGTTTGTGTCAGGCCTTTGAACTACTGTGAAGTAGTCTGAATTTATAAACTTTTTCCTTTTTGTTTTCAATTAACTTTATTACCAACATTCACTGGTTCGTTTTTAAAAAGCATTTATCTTCCTTGGGAGAAAGTATTATTATACAAGCTTATAAAAATTTAATAAAATTTGAAAACTTAAGAATTTAGGCTGGCTATAGTTATTATTTAGTTTATGTAATATTGGCACTTACCTATACTGATATTTGCCGATTTTCTCCCTTTCTTCATAAAAATCAAAAAATATGTTCAGAATTAGTCATGAAACTGTCAATATTTGGGGGGTTTTCTTTCCAGTTGTGTAATTATTTCTATGCTAAAATCTCTATTTGCAAAGAAGAAAGTTGGGTCCTTGCAAGGGGAAATCAGCCTTAAAGATTTACTTCGTGGCTTGGTTAAAAAAAACCTAAAAACTTAGGAACAGGAATGAGTTAAGAATCAAAAGCCAAATCCCTGAAGTGAAGAGTTTCCAGACAAAGATGAGAAGTGCATCTATGCTGAGAGTAAGTAGGAACAGTCTCTGGGCAGAGAGGACGGCTTCTAGGTGCTTCCTAGAAGTATGCCCAGCATTGAGAACGGCCGATACCCTGCAGAGAGCTCATGGCAGACAGCGAGACCACAGGGGGGCCACAAAGGGACTGAGCGCTGGTGGTTTCTCTTTGGAGACTATATGTCATCAATTTTACTCCACAGGTAGTAAGATCAGGTCAAGCTCCCATTTACCAGGGTGGTGAGTTCCTCTATATTGTGAGTCAGTAGTAGGTATTTTGGGGGGACCCTGGTTCAGGAGAAATGTTGGGATGATGAACTATTTTCTGGATGATTGTGCAAACCACAAGTTCATCCCACAGAGATGCTAGAAAAATGAATTTTCTATTAATCTTATAGTAGGGAAAGTGGCCAATACAATATTTATTTGGACACAGAAATCTTTATTTGTTTAGACAAATGTTTGAGAAAAAGAGCAGTGACAGCAGGGAACAATGCCTCTGGACCTGGCTGGCATTGTTTTCCCTTCACTCTCCTCCTGTGCAATCCCAGGCCTGGTGTAGCCGCTGCTGTCGTGGTCCCCAGGTCGTGGGGCCCTGTGTCAGGCTCAGGGTACTCCAGGGAGCTGCTTGTCTGTCCCTTTCCCATCCATATAGACATGTGGTACCATCTACAGCTGAGAGGCTGTTAATTTCATTAACTAACCCTGCTCTGTAGGACTCTATAATAAGGTTTATCACTGCCTTCTTTTACAATCTCAGATTAGTAGATAACCAGTTTTAAAGTCATCCTACTTGAATAACAAAGCTCTTTGCTTTCTTTTTCCCCCTAAACGTGGTTTTATAGAGAACGGTGCCTGTTAGAGTGACTTGGAGCAGAGGGCACAGTGACCTAAGAACAGAGCCTTGACAACTGGTGGCTAATATTTCACAATGAGGAGCAGAGCCCTGCAGGCTCAGCAAGGCAGGAGAGTTCCTAGAATCATGGAATTTAAGATCCCTTTGTCCTTAAGGTGGGAGGGAGCTTTGAAAGGAAAGTAACTGCCCAGAGTCAAGCACCTAAAAGGGGAGGGTGGGCAGCAAAGTGATAGCAATCAACAGTGCCAGTATCCTCTTGGGTGACAAAAGTGTCAACTGGAAATGACTTAAAAGGAGAATCATTTTATGAAAGCAGAAAGATGGCTGAATATGCTTAATATGCTTATGCAAACCTAACAATTTGAAAACTATGAATCAGTTAATAAACATCCCTCTGTGTTCTTTCATGCCCTCTGTTCTGCTGTGGATCTTCCATTTTAGGGCCCCTGCTAGTTGCCAGGTCACACTGATTCAATGATGCTGCACCATGCTTTTGTGGAGAGAGCTCTCTCAACATGGATAATAGACTGTTTTAGAAAAAGACTCTGTGGTCAAAGAAGGTGGAAGTTTGGGTTTCTTTCCTCCACTGTGTGTGGGTGTATACAGATATTCTCAGACATTTTTACTATGCCATAAAAAGCACATATAAGTCCTAGTACTTCTGTAGTGCTAGAAAAACCCAGTATAGCTTAAATATTAAGGCATTGTACCGTACCTTATGTTAGAGAAATGCAATGTAACTCTCGTTCACACGTCAGGAGGTGCATAGAGCTTCAGATTTAACTTTGACCAGCTTCAGCTCCACCAAAAAATACATATCTATGTCCTCCCTCACTCATGATCTGTGCTCATTATCTATATCCTCACATCCGATGTTCTCTGTACCCTCACATCCATACCACCCCCTCATCTTTATCACCCCAAGACAGCCCGGCCCCAGGTACCACCCATGTTTTAAGATTAACTGAGGAAGCAAAAAAACCAATGAAATTTCCTGGACCCTTCTTAGAAATGTCATCATGATGATTACTTTTCTTCCTTTGTTTCAGCCTGTATAAGAGCTGTGAGAGAATCCCTTAAAGGGGAGGCTGGTTTGAGATTGAGAATATCTCCAGCCTTCAGCTGGAGAATAAATCCACTTTTTCTTTCTAGCCTAGTTCCAGGTGTCTGTCCATTCTACTAGGCCAAGTGAATGAACTCAGCCAAGGACAGCCCCGGCCCCCTTAATTTCCCAAACCTATCAGATGTTCAACCATTTTCTTTGTTTTTGTTTTTGTTTTTTTTGTGCATGTGGAAAAATTTCAGGAAATTTGGAGCCACTTTTTAAGAAATACTTGGAAGTTTCTAAGGAAGACAATAACCAATATTAATTATATACACTAAAAATTGAATTAGGTTTTAGTCAAAATTAAATTGAAGGAGACTCCAGTGTTTTTTGGTGACATGAATTACATTTTACTTTACATTGTAATTAGCATTGCCTGGTTTTTCCTCAGTAAGAAGATGTATTAATTGGTCTCTGGAGAAACTCAGAAAAAAAAGTCATCCCACGTGCCAGCTTCAAGTTTTTGGTGAAAGAAAAAAACATCTACTATCTTCTCGGGAAGAAATTGAAATTTTCAAAGTACAGAAATTCCTTCAGAGAAATTCTCAGTTCCTGCAAGGCAAGTCAAACAGCTGGAGGGGAAACTGAGTCCCTGTGTTAGCAGTGACTTGTCCCCATGGTCATAGCTATTCCACCACCACAGGCCCTGGGCTGGATGTTCCAGGCACAGAGCCATTGAAACATGGCTTCTACCCCTATAATTGACAGTCCCAAATCTTCAAAGAGCTATTTTTCATTTGGTGTCAACTTCACATAAGTAGTGCAAGAACATTTTCAAAATGTAGAAAAAATAGAAAAGAAACATTTGCTAATATAGCACTAGAATTGATGTTCAGACATTTAATGTTTTTCCAGAAAATAATTCTTGTTCTTCACAGTGATAAAGAAAAGACATGTTGGTCAATATGGAGAAGATAAAGTGGAGTTTGGTGGTGTAAATCTAAATCGAGAAAGTGGGGAAGAATACAGAAAAAAGGTTTCTACCAACAGGAAAAGTGTCCAGTCCCTTTCCATCTTTGCCATGCTTGCTCGTGTTCTCTCTTATCTCTGCCCCTCTGCCTCTTCCTCTTCCGCTTTCCCCTCAATAATACACGCACATGAACACACCACAATTTGAGTAACTGTAGCATGCCAGGCACTGTGCTAAATCTAGGGATACAGTGGTGACTTAAAATAGAAATAATTTTCCTTACTCATGAAGTATATAGTCCAGTGTAGAAAACAGACACAAAACAAAGTTTAAAAGAGAGAGAGAGAGAGAGAGAGAGAGAGAGAGAGAGAGAGAGAGAGAGACATGCCTGCCTATTCCAGTTACTTTTTTCTCCACAGACCCTGTCCTGCCTTCCTGGGCCACAGTCCATGTTGTCTTACCTGGGTGTTCTGAGTTGTAAGCATTGGGCCAGAGGGGGTCTGGGGTCCAGTATCCCTGTCATGCTGAGTAGGACCTGGAAGGAAGGTGACAACGATGGGGCTCCTGGAGCAGAAGCCTCTGACCAGAGGACTTAAGCTTGGACTGTTTATATCAGTGGCCTCAAAGAGATCAGCACAACAGACCAAAATCAAATGGCTACCATCAGTAATTTGCGCTCCATTAAACGTGTATTTCCTATTCTCTTCCACATTTAAAGAAGTCTTCTCTGAGGAAAGATTCTGAGTCAAAATTCAACATATGCTGACCTTCAAAAGAAGATGATAGGCAATTGAGAATAGCTGTGTTTTGCATTGAGTATCTGGGTAGATACTGAAAACATCAGACAAAGTATACCTGTCATGTGACTAGAATTTTATTTTGCAGGCGATTCTTTTTAGTTTTAGCAACCAAGACTACATGCACAGTTTATTTAACATCTGCAACTCATAGTTATAAACATCCAAGAGCACACACAGAATCTTTAGATTTAATATCAGACCTCAACATCGTGTAAGTTCAGTATCTTATTTCCTCCTCATTGTCATTCTTACTATAGTAAAATAAATTTCTATGGAATTATTAACAATTTTATAATATATGCAATATATACATTTATTAACAATTATAATGAGGTTTAGGCAATCAGTTAGGAACTGACTTGAATAGAAATAATAAAACAAAACCAGATGAAGACATTTTTAATAAGTTCAAAATATGTTCTATGAAACATAGTCTTCTATCTGGCAGCTGTTAAATTTCTTTAATTAACTAAGCTATGATATGATGAATATGAGCAAAGCATAAATTCTAATGCCTTTCACATGTCAACCTTTCAAAAAATCTATGAATAAAATGAAAATATGAAAAATTATAATAGCCTAAATATATTTTGATTTCCCACTTTAATATCTACCTATCAATGTCAATGGAATTCAACTCTTGGCTTTTAGTTACTACTTAATTTTCAAAAATATTTTTTAAATATTAACAATAATTCATTACTAACTTTATTTATGTAATGGAAAAGGTATTCTTGGTATTTTCTACAAATTCAGATTTAAAAACCCATCGAATGCTCAAGTTTCCTATAACAAATTGAGCTCCCATATTAGACTGACTAATAAAAGTAAGTCATATTTTTAAATGATAAAGATCATTTGAATAATTTTTTAAAATCTTTTTAGTTTGCCAAAGGTAAAACCAATCTATTATCTTTAAATGTGAAAATCCTTTATAGAGCCCATTAATGGCTGGCTATGGGCCTTATGTCCCACAACAACCCTGCAGAATCTAACTTTCGTATTACAGAATCATTTCCTATTTCTCTGTTATATGCTTAGTATTTTAAATGACACTAAAATGAGGTGCTTGTTCAATTTATTTGTTTGATTTTTCTCTGTTGACAAAAATTGGCCTTTAGCTCTTAATTCATTAAAATAATAAAACGATTAGCACAGACATATATGTGTGAAGAATAACAACTCTTTTTGCTAAGATTTATATAAATATTTCTGGCATATGAACACATGATAAATTTTGCCATAATTCTTCATTTCGCCTATATAGTTTCCAAAGACCTCCTAGGCCTGTCTGCTTCTCAAGTTTGTTCAAAGGATGTAATGAGAGGCATGAAAGAGCATAAAACTTAAAGTATTATTAGCAAAAAAATTCATTCTGACATTAATCCTAGAGAATGATATGCAGGTGTAAATGTAGAAAGAGCAGGAGAGGGAAATGTCATTTAACGAAAGTCTGACATCACCTTCTTCAAATAGTTTAAGAAGTCAATGAAAGTAAACCAGAGGAGGGGGAAGACGTGAGCCCAAATCAACAACAGTATAAAGTCAGCAATACAACAATTGGAGTGCCCTCACAGAAATTAGTCTTGACAGGTTGCAATTTTTAGAAAACACTTTTGAGAAAAATTTGCTCCAGGCAAACCCCCCCCCGCCCCCCCACACACACCTTTTTTAAAAATGGAACCAGATTTCAGGTTTATTGCAACGTGCTTATTTTTCCTTTCAAAGAGGAGATTTTTTTTTTTTTAAAGATTTTATTTATTTATTCATTTATCCCCCCTTGCTGCTTGTGCTCGCTGGGTCAATTAACCACGCTGTGCGGGCGGGCTTGCCTTCACCAGGAGGCCCCGGGAACCGAACCCGGGGCCTCCCATGTGGCAAACGGGAGCCCTACTGATTGAGCCACAGCCGCTTCCCAAAGAGGAGATATTTCAGCTTCCCCTACCATAAAAACAGCAGTACCTTCTTCTGTCCTTGGACATACTGCAGAACAAGTGCCTAGCAGTGGCATTTCTACGAATAATGTACTCACAGTTCTCCATTCTGCCTATGTCACTGCACAGTTCTTGTTTGCACAGGGGACTTTGTTTTTTAAAGACGTTAACAAATAGTTGATGAAAGAGCATCCTTGTTGTCTGTGAAAATGCTCATCAGTCTCTCAACTCTCAAAATGTAATCTCCTCTTTCTTTCTTTTAACTAATATTTGACAGATTTCTTGCATCTTTTTGAGTAGCAAATAACCATCTTTCAGTTTTGGAGCCTAAATTCTCCCCACAAAACCTAGAGATGGGGCATTTCCAGAGAACTCTGGATTGTCTGGGCAATGATGGGGTGCCCTGATGCAGATGATAGAGAAAGGTTGACAATGATCTGCCCATCCAAGTTGGCTCCTACGTAGCTGCCTCAGGAACCACAGCTCAGCTGGGTATTAGGGGTGTCCGGCAAGGGCTCCCCAGATGCCCCTCTAGATATGTTGTCGCTCTTGCATCTGAACCAAGCAGGCTTGATTTTGCCTGGCATTTAGAAAGGCTGCTGGGGATACACTGTACTCACTGAGGGCTGCTGGTGGACACCTTTGCACCATCAGCCAGGACTTTCACATGCTACATGCATACACAGATCAGAGTGGATCTGCAGAGCTGCAAGGCCAGCCTACAAGGCTTGCATCCTGCCACTCCCCAGCTATGACCCAGGGCAAGTCCTTGGTTGTCTCTGACTCCATTCTGACACTTGTATCCTGGTGATATGGTAACTTACTTAATTGGTGTAAAATGTTTAGGACAGGATCAGGCTAGTTAATAAAAGTGACCCAGCATTATCATCTTACCCCCTGGCTCACTATTACTGTGAATAGACCATTTCTGATGGTGCAAGTCAGGTTCTCTTAGCACGTTAGGGAGAAAACAGGGGTGAGTGCCAGGGAAATGGCACTTCCAGGGATTTTGGAATTTGGCTTTTGTAGCTGCGTTAGGCAAGCTTGGTAGACTCATTACTGCTCCCAGCCTTGATGTGCAGAGAAGTTTTATACCCACTGTATTAGTCAGCCAAAGGGGTGCTCATGCAAAATACCAGAACTCTGTTGGCTTTTATAAAGGGTACTTATTTGGGGTAGAAGTTTACAGTCACAAGGCCATACAGCATAAGTTACTTCCCTCACCAAAGTAGTTGCCACGTGTTGGAGCAAGATGGCTGCCAGTCTCTGTGAAGGTTCAGCCTTCTTCTTCCTCCTAAGGCTCTAGGGTCCCAGCTTCTTCTGATCTCAGCGTAGGCTGGCATAAAGCTCATTTCTTTACGGGCTTTCTCAGCTGTTCAGGGCTCTGATCTCTTCGGCTGCCAACTATCAGGTAAGCAGCTGGCTCTCTCCCCAGGGCTCCAGCATCCAAAACTAAACTCTCTGTGTTCTCCTCCTCTGTGTATTTACTTCCATGTGTCCTTGATTGAGCATCCATTTATATAGCCTACCATATGCCCTAATCTTAACATAATTTAATCAAAGACATCTCAGCTGAATCTGATACAATCAAAGGGCATCACACCCAAAGGGACAGACTAGTTTACAAATATAAGCAATATCTCTTTTTTGGGGATTCATAAATAACATCAAACTGCCACACCCACAGTAAAGGGGCAGGCAAAGAGGGCCATTCCCAATGTCACACGGCACACTTCCAGGTGCCACCGGGAAGGCAGTGGACCTTCCATGTAATGGGGTCCCCCCATCACCACACATGTAGTGCTTTTAGGGAGGGTAGGGACTATTCTGGAAATAAATGTATCCTTAGGCCTATGGGCCTTACTTTGGTTTTGGCCAAAAAAAGACAAAAAATATTTAAAATTATTTTTTTTAAAACCTGTTGTAGCAGTTTGGCAGTTTGATATAGTTATGAATTCCAAAAACAGACATTGGATTATGCTTGTAAACTGTTCTGTTCATATGGGCATGATTAAGTTATGATTAGGGCCGTTGACTGGGCCACATCGGTAGGGCATTGAGCCCCGCCCCTTGGTAGGTGGGGGGGTCTCAAAGACAAAAAGACATGGCAAAGGACAGAGTTGGAGTTCTGTTGTTGGAGTTTTGATGCTAGAGCCCAGGGAGGCAAGCAGATGGAGGAGCTTGGTTGTGAGGAAGGAGGGAAGGCCCCGGGATAGAGATGAGTCATTCACCTGACAGTCTACACCTGGCCTTGTGGAGAGAGGCAAGGCCTCTCATAGTCTCATAGTCTACAGCTGACCTTGTGGAGGAACCAGAGGAGCTGAGCCAAGAAAGAAACAGAGCCCCAGGAAGAGAGGAACCCAAGAAGCCTGAACCCTGGCAAATGTCAGCAGCTGTCTTGCTCCAACACGTGGCAACAGACTTTGGTGAAGGAAAAAAACTTATGCTTTATGGCCTGGTAACTGTAAGCTTCTACCCCAAATAAATACCCTTTTTAAAGACCAACAGATTTCTGATAATTTGCATCAGCACCCCTTTGGCTGACTAATAACCTGTTATTATGACTTTTGAGTTATTAAAAGAAAAGGAATATTAATACAAAATTTAAGAAAGGCATAATCTCCGGATTAACTACCATCTTTGTAATTGAACAAATTTAGTTTTAAGAGAAACCTATTACACCATCCTTATTCTCATTTCCCTGTGGATCTGGACCTGTTCTGGTCCTTGGACTGACATATGGGAACCTCTGTGTGAATATCCAGAGAGCAGCAAACCTGGCCAGAAGGTGCCAGCTGGTAGCCCATCTCATGTCATGTTACTCACTCTCTCTTCCCTAATGAGCCTTTAGAGTCCCCAGAGGTGTTCGACAGCTGATTGAGGAATGGAGGCCCCTGGGAGGATAAACAATGATCTAGGCTTCTACAGGCTTGAGAAGTGAGGCAGAGCTGCTGCCTTTGGCAGCGGCAGAGAGGAATGTCTGGAATCACTTTGGGCGCTGTATATTGGGCTGGAAGGCCCAGGGGTGGGCAGGGCGAGACTCCCCACTGTCAGTGCTTTGCCATCAGTTGAGCACCACTGTATACCAGCACTACTCCCTTTATCTCAAGTACAGTATTTTCCTCCAAATATCCAAATATAATCTCTTTTCCTTTTCTTAAAGTGAACCAGATCCCAAATAGACCATGAATTGGTAATAACAATGAAAGTCATGGAAGTGAGGAATATTGCTTTCACTGGCACCTGATACCCACACTATTCGAAAAGTCCTTTAAAGAATTAGAGTAAAATTGGACTCTCCTGAGATTTCTTTTGAGTTGGATATGATAGAGAATTGAACTGTCCAGAGTCATCTGAATGCATTGATAATACATGGACTCATGACATATTCAACAGTCTAATTTGCTCTGTACATTTATACATATTGTACAATTCTGCAACATGGATATTAACTTTGCTTCATGTCTTCTCTCCAAGAAAGATCCCCAGGCACTTAATTAATGCTGGTGTTGGATAGTGTTTCAAAGTATATTGATTCCATTTTCTCATAAAATCAGGGCAAAATTGCATCAATATTTCAAAGTCAATCCTTCAGGCATTTTTTATTAATTGATAAAGTTAAAATTGGTCTGAAATGGAAAAAAATATTATCATAAATATAATTGAATTGGGGAATATAATAAAATTCCTGTCTTTACAAAGAGTGGTAGACTAAACCACCTGGGAAAGAAAATTTACACATTTCTCCAAAGGGAAATTTTTACCATCCTTTTGTAGCCTAGGACAATTCCCTGGTAGTATGACAAAGGAATTCCTCCCCCTGAACTTGTACCTACTCACCTCAGAGGGTGTGAGATTGGTCCAGTAGCTATTCTCAAGCCTGAAGATGCAAGATCCCAAAGTAATTCTTGCTTTCAAATCTTCTTTATTCTTTTTTCAAAATGAAAGTATTTGTATCTTCACTTTTTAACTTCCATTATTTTGCATTAAGCCTGTAGTCAAAAATTATCAGCATGAGATGGTTACAATTTTTTTCATACTTCACAGTTAGCAACTTCTTTCCTCAGCAGACGTTTATTCCTGCTTTTCATCTTGGCCAAATGGTAAGAAAACACAAAATAACTTCCATTTTAATCCACCATGTTGGCAAAATTAGCTGAAGCATCAAGTCTTTGTGAGATGATTATTGTTGGGGAGGGCGGAGACAGTAGTGGTATAACTTAGAGAAAGATACAATGGATATCTGTCTAAATATTTAACCATGTCCCCAAACCTAGTCATCTTTTAAAAGTGTTGATTACTTCCAGACACAAAAGGACAAATATTGCATGGTTTCACTTATATGAAATATCTAGAATAAGCAAATTCATAGAGACAGAAAGTAGATTAGTGGTTACCAGGGACTGAGGCAAGGGGGATTAGAGTGTGACTGCTTAATGGGTGCAGAGTTTCCAGTATGGCCCTGTAGCATCTTTGAAGTTAAAGCCTATGTAATATTTATATCTTTATGTCCTCACAGTAGGGTTTAGTGCCTTATCATTATAAGTGCTCATACAATTCTTGTGCTATAACTTAGTTAAAGAAAAAAACCTTCATTTTCATGTCTACAGAAGTTCATGACTAAACCTGAAATATCTAGAAAAGAATAAAATGGCCCATGACTACATGGAAAACCAGTGTTTTCTCAGAGACAGTATTCAAATTTTGGATCAGTATCACATCAGTCTGGAAACAGGTGGCACATGCACAGTGGATTGCAGGTAATGGAGGGACTGCCCACAGAAGTGTGGAAAAGGGAAGGGAAACTGTGAGGGACATGAGGCACCGGCACAGGCAGGAAGACGGTTCCACCTGTAGGTCTGAAGGGGCAGGGGCAGGGATGCATTACTAGAACTTGAGGAGAGCCTGATGTGGAAGACCCCTGTGTGGTGGAGTTTGAAGCTGAATGGACACCACAAAAGTATGTTCTTAAAGTTAATCCATTCCTGTGGGTGTGGACCCATTGTAAGTAGGACCTTTTGGAGAGTAGGATCTTAAGTTAAGGTGTTATCCACCTAATTCAGGGTGGGTCCTAATCCTCTTACAGGAGTCCTTTATAAGAGAATGAAATTCAGACAAAGAGAGAGAAAGCCATGGAAGCAAGAAATCTGAGAAGAGAAGGTAGAGACCAGCAGATGCTGCCATGTGCCTTGCCATGTGACAGAGGAGTCCAGGATCACCAGCAACCAATCTTCAGGAAGAAGGTACTGTCTTGAAGATTCCTTGATTTGAACATTTTCATGGCCCCAGAACTGTAAGCTTGTAAGCTGATAAATTCCCATTGTAAAAGCCATTTCTGGTATATTACTTTCAGCAGCCTAGCAAACTAGAACACCCTGCCTTACCAGAGCTGTGACTGTAGAAGAACTCAGCTACTGCCAGAGCTGCACTCAAGCAACACAATAGAAGAAGGGGATAAATACCCTGGCCTCTCTCTGTTCCACCCTCCTATTCCCAACAGTGTCTCCCATTGGCTGAAGCCAAATGGCGGCCGCAGGTCAAGGAAGCTTGGGTGATGTAGTCCACAGAGACCATCCTCCTGAGGGTGGGACAGACATGGCGTGGCTGAGGGTGCAGCAGGCAGAGAATAACCAATTACTTCCTGGGGAAATAGCACAGAGTTCTGAATGCCATATGTATTGGTACATTGATTTCTGATGACTTTTCAAAATGCTTCCCATGAACCAACAACACTTCAGTGCCTATTAATAACAACTCTGATGGGCTTTGCTCTCCCTGATACAAAGCCTGGACAGTTTTCCTCTCTTTAAAGTGCATTTCTGTGTGGATCATTATCAAGCTCAGACAACTCATTGCAGACAGTCAGTGTTTTGGTCCAAAAACACCAAGGACCAGCAGGCAGCAGCTAATGGGGAGCTATCAAAAAAACTTATGCAAATTAAATGTCAGCAAAATAATCAAGAAAAGTATGCATCCAAACAAGCAGACTAAATGACTCTTAGGAATGTCACCCTTGAACTAGATTGTCCAACAAAGACAAGAGGAGGTGAGGCTGTCTTCCCTAGTATCCTTGGAGAATTTAAGCCAACACATCTGCTCTTGCTTTCCTTGTCCAGAACACAATGCTGGGTCAAATGTGAGGCATGGACTTGAATTTTTCATAAACATGACATCTAGGTGGATTTAGACATTTAGTCCAGTTTTTTCAGAGTATTGATATATTAACGTATAGTGCAGAGATTACCAGTATAGTTAGTTACTACAAATCTTAGCAGATATTGCTTCACATGGTGAAATTTCTATTTCCTACAATTACCCAACTATCTTTATTTTACCAACCTTATCACAACCACTGATAAGATATAGTGTGGTATGAAATTATTTTATAAATTAAAGAGAATTTTGGATTATTTTCTTTTTTATATTCTTGCTGGAATTTCATATACAGTGTTATTGAGACTAAGTCGAGGATTCCATTCTGTAGCCATGCAATAAATAAATAAACTTAACCCCTATCTTGGCTCCACATGAAATCTGCATTTGGCCAAAGACCTAAGGATTTTGTTATTTCCTCTATCCTGTTTGAAGAAATCTTTTTAATTTTTGTGGATCAGAATCTTTTCCTTATGTAGAAAAATATAGCCCCCAGTGAATAGAATGAAATAGATTAAAAGTGGCTGTACCTCACAGTTGCTGGGCAGACTTTATATAAAGTGTTTTGATACTGAGAATACATGCAATCAGATAACACATAATTTGTTGGCATTCATATAGCAAAAATGCATGGTCATCATGAAAAATTAGAGCAGAAGAGAGAAAAGAGTACATTGATAGAAGCTCATGACACTATAATGCTATTATACTGATAGAGTGTGAAATGAATGGCACTGAAATTGTTTTAAAAAGAGCTACTCAATGAGATGACTTTTGTTAGAGCATGCCCTTATGTGTGGAAACATTTGGTTGGAAACCATGCTTTGCAAATTATTAGTCGTATGACTTTGGAAGAAGCTACACTCAGCTTTATTTTCTTTACCTATCAAATTGGGGATGATATCCAAAATATATATAAAACTAAAAATCTTATGTAGAGATAAAAACATATAGCAATGGAGAAAACAGAAAATATAAATGGCCCATTAATATAGGAAGAATATGCTTAATCTTAATAATAATCAGACATATCAAACTAAAACCATGTGCTACAAATTTTTTTTCAGAAAACGGGCAAGTTTTCAACCACTTTTTTTCATAAAATTTTTTTTCAGAATATGGGCAAGATTTTCAGTCTCTCTGAGCTTTGCCTTCCTCATCTGTAATATGGGTATGTAGTCACTCTATCAGCTTCAAGGGAGAGTAAACATTAAGAGATCACATGACTATAAAGCGTTTGGCCTTTTGCCTGCCATATGGTAATGTTCAATGAGTATTAGCTATTACCAGCCATTAACACAAACTAGAGAGGCATTAGAAGCTAGATCTAGAGATGAATGTTATTCAAAGGGCAGCAAGGACTTTATCCTGTAGGTGATAGGAAATCATGAAAAATATTAAGCAAGGAATTATATAATGAGGTTTTCAGTTTTGCAAACTCACTCTTACTTTGGTGGGCAAGAGAGCAGTTAGGCTAAAATAAAATAGGCACACTTTTTAAAGTCTGATAATATCAATGTTTGGCTCAAGATTGTAAAAAAAAAAAAATAAACCAAACTCATATACTGCCTCTTTGGAACTCAATTGAACAATGCCTTTAAACAAAAAACATGCATATCTTACTCATCAGCAATTGCATTTCTAAGTATCTACTCCAGAAAAATCTATTTTTCTCAGTTGAGACATAGCAATGTTTGTGTATGCCTTTCTCAAAAATAAATTCTAAATTATTGCAACAAATGGAATATTTAAATCCTGGGAAAGATTTCAGGTAATGTCCATCTAAAGAATCATGCTGCCTTGCTGATTACTGGTGCTTTCCAAGAATTCAAGCTAATAGCAAAGGTAGAAAACAAAGAATGTAACAAAGAAGTTTAAAGAAGCAGAAAACATAAAACAAAACAACTGGCATACGGCAAAACATATTTGGTATGGCATTCAATATATTGTAGCAAACCTCTCTAGTAAAATATGAGTCTGAATGAAGTTGGTTTAGACAAAGAAAAGTCCAGCCATAAAGCATTTAAAGGGACACCAACACAAAATGTCTCAAGAAGTTAAAAGTGTGGGATGCAGACAAATGGGAAATCAGCCCGCCATATGCTTCCCTGCCACAGTCTACTTTTGTTCAAGATGAGCTTTGTTTATCTGCTTCTTGCATATTTTCTGCTTTCTGTCTCAAAATTTGCACCAGTAAGGTTTTTTTCAAAGGTACTCAAATAGTTTTGTTGCAGCCTGGAGAGAATTAAGACACTAATTAGTTGGAAAAATGGATCTTTGCTACAAGAAGAATAGTTATTTCATATGATGGATTTTCATTTGATTTTTCAAGAAAAGTAATAAATTGGTGTCATAGAAATGATCAGTGTTAATATACTCTCATTTTTCATTATCTAGAGGAGAAAAACAATTTTTTTCCCTGTGCATATTAATAGTTCCTTTAGCATAGCTTTTGTAAGTATCAAGGAAGCTTTCACTTTTTAAAATGGTTCTGGCAGCATCAGAGAAATGTGAAATATTGAATAAGGAAAGGATGAATACAATTAGGAAAAGTGGATAGTTCATGCTGTGGGGTGAATTGTGCCCCCCTAAAAAGGTATGTTGAAGTCCTAATCCCTGGTACCTATGAATCTGATCTTAATTGAAAAGAGGTTCTTTGTATACGTAATTGGTTAAGATGAGGTCATATTGGATTAGAAGGGGTCCTAAAGCTAATATGACCGGTTGCCTTATAGGAAGAGAGAAATCTGGACACAGGGACAGACAGACACAGAAAGAAGGCCATGTGAAGACTATGCAGAGATTGGCGTGATGCATCTACAAGTCAAAGAACACCAAGATGGCCGGCAAACACCGGAAGCTAGGCGAGACCAGGAAGGGGTCTCCCCTACAGACTTCAGAAGGAGCATGGCCCGCCCACACCTTCATTTTAGAATACCAGCCTCCAGGACTGTGAGAGAATAAACTTCCGTTGTAAGCCACTCAGTTTGTGGCACTTTGTTACGGCAGCCTTAGGACTTCTTTGGACAATTAAAGACCAGCAGGAAGGCGTATGGTACCTGCAGTAGGGGACAGATGTGGGAGACAGACCAAGAAAAGAATATGGAGGGGCAGCGGGAATAAATTGTGTCTGCCAGACCATGTGATGTAAGGTTGGTTGTATCTAGATGCCCCCAAAATGGCCTGGTTTATTTCTGCGGAGGGCTGCTGGTTTTTTCACATACTTTCAGCATTGTGAACTTTGGTCTTTCCAGTTCCATCCCATCTATACATTCAAACCATTCTCATCTCTTCTATAAGCTTAAACCCCACAGTCTTCTTCTCATTCCTCCATTGATGGGATTGAAACTGGAAAGCAAAGCCAAAGGGAGGAAGAAAGAAGAGAGACTATCCCTCAGTTGCCTCTTCATGTGGAAAAGGGTGTTGTAACCTCATCCCATATCCCCTTGCTCCTTTTCAATACATCAATCTCTTCTCTCTCCTTGTTTGATTTAGCCTTGGCTGCAATGGCATGATTTAATTATTTTAACTTGGTAGAGGCTTATGCAACTAACATCTCCTGCTTCCTATTTACTGCCACAAAGGCCCAAGTTTAGAATGTTATTAACCTATGTATATTGGCTTGGGTATTTGTGGAAATTATATAAATTATCCTTCTGAGAACCCCTTTCATAGCCAAAATCTTCGCTGAAGCAAATTTTAACTCTATGCAATTTGTAAACTGTTGCCCCCAACATAGACCACAGAAAAAAAAACCCGTGGACCAAGCAAAGCCATATTTATTAAGTTTACTGAAGTAAAGAAGATCACCACTTTGACAGTATTAGTAACATCTCAGAAGGGGAAAGTTAGAGGAAGGAATATATGATGGATGATTGGGATAGGATAGGCATTTTTTGAGATTTGCCTTGCTTTCTTTGAAATAAGGGCCAATATAGTGTTGAGAAAAAATAACTCTCCTCAAGTTATTATTATTATTGTTGTTGTTGTTGTTATTCCAAAGGTTAAGTTTCTTCTAGCATCTAATAGCAGGAGGCCCAGAGGAGTCGTTCCTGCCTTTCTATAACAGTATGTTCCCCTGCTTGCAGTATGCATACTGCAGAGGTACCTGTGTGTACTTGATACCATTAGCCTTTTGGGACATACATCCTATCCAAGTGCACATGAGAAGATGAGAGTACAAGGACTAAGGTCACCTTTGTCAATGTAACTTTACCTTTGCTAGTGAAAATTCTTGCCCAGGTATATAAGACTCCAAACCAATTTCCTATTTTCTTTAGGAAATTTTTGCAAAGGAATTTACCTGGGAAAATAGCTTTCCTATGAAGGCAACAGCTTGTCACAAACAGTTGGCTTACTAGATAAGAGTTTTCTTGTCAAGACTTGCTTCAAGACCTTCACCTTGCTGTTTCCACTGATTCTAAATTTTTATGTTTTAAACTTCACCCAGTCTCATTGAGTTCCCTATCTTGAAACCCTCACTGTAAACTACTCACATTCAGACATGAAAACCCATAAATTCCTTCCTCTAAACTAACTACATTTACTCCCTTTTGACAGTTCCCCGGTGTGTGTGCATGGTGAGGTGGGGACCTCAGTGAAGCATAAATGCAGACATCGAACTACCTCCCGCAGATCTGTGATAGATTACACCAGATCACCCCGAAGATTCTATGGAGAATAATTTGTAAGAACTCACTAGTCTCGTGTCACCAAACTATTCATCCTGATCATCCATGTCAGTTGGGTACTGATAGAAATGGTGTTCCACCTCCTCGGATACTTCTGCAATATCCAAGCTGAATTGAAAAAAAGAAAAAAGAGAAACTAAAGTAGAGCTTATCAGGGACTGGGATGGGGCTGGGGAATGGGAATTTAAGGCTTAATCCGTACAGAGTTTCTATTTGGGATGATGCAAAATGTTTGGTAATGGATGGTGGTGATAGAAGCACTATATTGTTAATGAAATTAACACCAATTGTATCATTGAAAGTGGCTAAAATAGGAAATTTTAAGTTATATATATGTTACCAGAATGGAAATGAAAACTAAAACAAAAAAAACATAAAACTATAACCAAAAAAAAAAGACATCAAAATGTTGCTTTTACATTTATGAGTAGGTACTCTTTATGTCCAAGAAATAATCATGATTGGATAATTAAAATACCAATGAATCTTAACTCAAAAATACTTCATTGTGATGGTCTTAGTAAAACTTAGGACAGTGTAAGATTGTAATGCCAATCCATTCTATTTTTAGATGATCTTAGAGCAGAATTTGTTTATGAATCTTATTACATTTCAAAATGCCTCTTCTACATTTTCCGTTTCAAATATCCTTGGTGTATCCCATTAATAAATTTATGAGAAAAAATAAGTACATACAACAATTCTATTTGTAATCATGGTTTTGTCCTTATTCCCTTTGTGGTAAAAAAAATAAATAAAGTTAAGACAAACAAAATAATATTTAATACCATGCATTAAATCTGCTAGCATTAGTTTGTGGCCTTTGAATCACAAAACTCTTTGGTCAGAAGCCTCAGGACTAAATGCCTTCCTAAACTCTGGTGAGGATTTGGGGAAGTCTGGAGAGCTTTGGCTACCTCGACTGTTCAAAATTTATTGTAAATAAATATTTGTTTGATATTTATTGTATATTTACAATGTGCAAGGCAGTGTGTTAAACCCTGGGAACACAAGGATTGGCTTAATAGACTCACTTTCTCCTGTCCAAAGGCTGAGAGTCCAATGAGGGACGCAGAGAGTAATCAAATAGCCACTCAAATGCAAAGTGGCAAACAGGGTTGATTGTTATAAAGGAAGAAAACAAGCTGTGATGAGAATTTGAGCAGCAGTAACGTCATCCAGCTTGTTTGGAGGGTGGGGTAGCAGGGGGATCTAGGTGATTTGACAGGTTCCATGAGATGTGGGCGACTATTGGGAAAAGAGAGAGCAAGCCCTCCCCAGAGAATAATAGGGTATAGAAATTGAAAGAAAAAAAAGTTAGTCTGGCTCAAAGAGGTTTAGCGTCAATACACAAAGAATTGTGTACTAAGCAGGAAAATTATATTGTCCAGAGTTCCACAGCTTATGTTGCTTTCTGGTGAAAGTTCAATTCTTCTAGATTGCCCAACACAACACGCAGCTGCTGATTGATGGTGGCAGTCAACTCCGTTGGTCACTTCTTGGGTCGGTGCCCACTCTTTCCAGGCCAGGTAGTGTCTTTAGTGTATCTCTGGAACCTGTAGCTCCAAGTAGGAACCACTTTACGTGGCAAGCCAATATCACGTTCAGGTTCTCATTCCAAGCCTCCAAATGAGGAGCTCCTGGTCCTGAATCTACTTGGCCACAGCCCACTGCTTGTGGATGAGCTGGCCATAAAAAGAAAGCAGAAAGTACTAGGGAACCATGTGCTTATCCTATCACGCAGTGGTTTTCTCCTCTAGAGCTTAGCTGTGTTTCAGGAAGTCATTATTACTTCCTCTATCAGAGGGGGAAACCCATTCTTGTTCCAGCTCTTGTGTTCTTCAAACATCTCTATTATCCCTTACCCATGGAATGATCTCCCTTACCCATGGAATGATGTTTTGGTGTAGACCTTGGATGATCATAGTACTTGTTCTCCAATGTATTCCCTGTTGGAAGACCCTGCAAAATAGACACAACTTACTTGGAACTAATCGTGCAATAGAGTTATGCTTTAAGTGTTTCCCATACTTAAATATAGTGAAAATATTAGAGGAATGTACCCTGTTTCTTCAATTCCAAGAAGGTATCAATTTTAAGACACTCAATCAATTTTTTAACAGGGTGAAGGCAGGGAGAGAAGCCGTAGAGTATATATATACCCTTCAATTTTAAGACTCCCACTGATTCTAGATAATAGTGTAAAAAGCATGCCTAAGCATTGAAGGAATATGGTAATAGGCTCAATATACTGAACAATAATTTGGCTATTTCGGTAGCCCCATTATCAGTGTGAGCTTCACATTTATAGAAAGACATTGATGAACATGTGTAACTCTGGAGGAAGGGAAATAATAAATAGATACAGTTGCCTGGAGTTATGATACCTGAGGATGGGGTGGATGCTGTCATATGGAAGAGAGACCAATCTTGCTTGAAAATATAGGTCCAAAGCAAGTGGCTGGGGTTTAGAAAAAGGGATGTTTTTATTCCAATGAGCATGACTCTCCTGAGCCCCTCTTTCTGCATGTCAGCAGCAGCTGGAGGGGACACTGTGTACAGGATTCTGCAAATGTAGGGACTGAATTAGATGAGTATATATATGAGGAGAGAGGAGCAGAGGTGGGAAGAGACTTTAGCGATATCTCATCTGACACCCAGTTTTTATAAATAAGTATCCTGAAGCCCAGGGTATGGATTAATAAAGACATTGATACGTAGCTGAGCTCTGCTGAAACCCCAGCTGTGCAGTTCCAGTGACTGGAGTTACGTTACTTTCCTCTCTACAGTTCCCAAGGATAGCCACCTACTCCAGGGAGAATTAAAGATACAACTTTTTTTTTTTTATCTTATAAATATGACTTTTAGGAAGTTGGTTCCTGCTCCTGCGTCTACAAATACCCCAACTGATACACAGGCATCACATCTTATTCATCTTGCAGGCACATTACATCCCTTTTTCATGTTTGTAGACGAGGAAATCTGGAATCCTCAAAAATCTTGCTCATTCACACTAACAACAGTTTCTCCAGAAGTGTTATCATTTTCTAGAGGATTCACCACAAAATACTATATTCTATGAAGTGCTTAATTCAGAAGGTTGAAGGCATTTTTTTCAATTCTGAGCCCCTCCTTGTTAGCTATGGACACTAAAATCATTCATGCAGACAAATTTACCAACTCATTTTCAGTTGTGGTCATCTCCAAAAAACTTGCTTTATAATTGATTATTTCTGGAAGACATTCATTTCTTTAACAACAAATGTGAGCTGAAAGAACATGATTGAAGTCCTGTGCTTAATGAACGTATTACCTTTAAGCTCTTTTGTACCCTGGCACCGTCAGTACATAGAAGTCCAGACTATTTAGGTTACCCTGGGAGTCAGACCAGAGCAGGACATAAATACCCATTGACTAAGATGCTAAAGCAATGGAAATTTCGAGTCAAAGAAAATGTTTGGTTAACACAGAGAATGAGATATGCACACAATAAAAGCAGAAGTTTAAGTCCTCTAATATGGAGGAAAGTATGCTTCCAATTTTAATTATGTTTTAGCCTAAGATTTCACCCTCAGCTTCTTTAAAGTGCACATAGAGAAAGAACTAAGATTTTTCTTCACATTAAATTTTAAAGGAAGAGTTTATATGGAACCTAACAAAGTGGAAAATGACTAGCATAAACAGACAACATTCTCAAAAACAGCTTCATAAAAATCATGAAAACATTTTTAAAGTATATTTTTCTTGATGTATCGCTGCTGTTTACTCATTTTTCTTTACCTTGAGTGCAGTTAGTCAATTTGACTTAATGTCAGCCCAGGAAAAATGAACTCAAGTAAGTTAGTTGCTTTAAGTAGTAGAATCAGGAGGAAATGTATTTTTTATCCTGGTTGCTTCTAAACCCATCTGGAGGAAATGTTGACATTTCATACGAGCTTCATTAAGGAAGGGTTTAACTGAAGAAAAACCAGGGCTTCATGCCCACTCAGCATGGGCTCATGTTCACCCTCTCAGAGTAGGTTACCCACTGCTGCCATAGCTGCATACTGGGGCTCCCTATTTCTAGAAAGAAGTTCTTCATGAAAACATTAAATAACATCCAGACTCCTTGAAGTGGCAGCATCTGGGACTTGATATACAGCTGTGGTTTGGTTAGATTGAGTTTGTGTGCTTTTTCTTTTTGTTGTTTTGTTTTACCATTTTAACCATTTTTCTATGTAAAATTCAGTGGTCTTAATTACTTTTACAATGTTGTGCTACCATCACCAACTTCTATGATTTAAATTTTTTCATCACTCCAAATAGAAATCCTTTACCCTCTGGTAACCCTTAACCTACTTTCTGTCTCTATGAATTTATTTATTCTAGATATTACCTATAAGTGGAATCACATGTATAAAGTCTTGATCACACAGCATAATGTTCTCAAGGTTCATCCCTGCTGTCAAAAGTATCAGAACATCATTCCTTTTTATCTTCCATCTGGTTGAACCTCAACTACACTTCAATCAGGCCTTGTCACTGTTGTGCCCATCTTCCTAGCATCTCATACTGCTGTGATTTTACATAGATAGTCAGGGAGCTTTGACCAGCATCTGTCTCCACACCAGACTCTAACATATCAAGTTTTGCTCAGCACCTGGCATTTACAAATACTTAATAAATATTTCCATTTAATAAACAAAGAAATTCATTAAAAGTTATTAGGCCTCCTGCTTGAGCATTTATCCTTCCATTCAAATCCCAGCGCCACTTCCCTCATCATCTTTCTTCTCATAACTGGTCCTCCCATTTCTAGTCACTCACTGCTCAAAGCTTCCCAAACATTTTTGGCAGATGAACTTTCCTAAAATGCAGCTCTATCTGCTTACTCTTCAACTCAAAAATCTTCCCAAGCTCCACAATATCCAGAGTCCAGACTTGAAGTTTCAAGGTCCTTTCCATGCTGGTCCTGCCTTCCCTGTCCTGCTTTTTCTCATTCTCTTCCTTTTTTCACACCCTACATGTCAGTCAACCTCCCAACATGCTTCTTGGCTGCTTGCTTGTGCCCATTGGCTTATGACCTTCTCTCCCTTTGCCCATAGTTTATGACCTTCTCTCCCTCTTGCCCATAGTTTATAGTATTCTCTTCCCTTCCCTATTAGTTTATGGCATTCTCTCTTTTTTGAATGCCCCTTCCCTTTCTATTAAAACTGTATCTATCCAAGTTCAACACAAAATGCTTCTTCCTCTGATAAACTTTCAACTCCAGGTGAAAACATGATTACTTCTTTGCACTTCCTTGGTATATTCATTTCCTCCTGCTGCTATAACAAATTGTCATACACAGTGGCTTAAAACAACACAAATTTATTTTCTTACAGTTCTGGCAGTCAGGAATCCAAAATGGGTCTTACTGGACTAAAATCAAGATATTGGCAGGTCTGACTTCTCTCTGCAGGCTCTAGAGAAGAATCTGTTTCCTTATTTTTCCAGCTTCTAGAGGCTACCCATATTCCTCACCTTGTAGCCCCTTCCTCCATTTTTGAAGCCAGCAGTGTAGCATCTTCAAATCTCTCTAACACTGACCTTCCTTCCTTCTTCTTTCACTTTTAAGGACCCTTGTGATTACATTGTGCCCATCCATCTTAAAACCCTTAATCACATGTACAAAGTCACTTTGACATGTGTGGTGGTTTGAAGCTGGTTGTACCCCATGTTCTTAAACTTAATCCATTCTTGTGGATGTGAACCCATTGTAAGTAGGACTTTTTTGATGAGGTTACTTCAGTTAAGGTGTGGCCCACCTCAATCAAGATGGGTCATAATCCTAGTACTGGAGTCCTTTATAAGCAGAATAAAATTTGAACAGAGAGAAAGAGAAAGCTACAGGGAACAACCAGTACCTGAAATATATTGGAGCCTGGAAGAAAACAGGATGGCCAGGAGAGGCTGCCATGTGCATTGCCATGTGATAGAAGAACCAAGGACAAAAGAACGCTGGCAGCCTGCCCCAGAATGCCAGTCTTTGGGAAGAAAGCATTGCCTTGATGACATCTTGATTTAGACTTTCTTTTAGCCTCAGAACTGTGAGTGAATAAATTCCCATTGTTTAAGCTGATCTATTGCATGGTATTTGCTTGAGGAAATGAAAACAACATGTACGGTAACATATTCACAGGTTCCAAGGACCAGGATGTGGATATCTTGGGCAGGGAGGCATTAAGCATCACAGTCATATCTGTTTTATAGCTAACAGTACATCCCACTTACTATTACAGTTACTTTTGTACACGTTTTCTCTCTCCTACAAATTTCTTGAGGACAAGAATTAAGCTGTATTTATCTTGATGCTCATGATACAATGCACTGTGTCTTGCACAGAGTGGAAACCATGCACAGAGGGGCAGAGAAGCTTATGGGCAAATGAAAGGATCCTTGTACTGAATTGGAGAATTGTGAATAAATGCAGGAGCTATTTTAAGGGTCTGTTGATCCAAAGGCCCAAAGCAAGCATCTCATCTTCAACTCACACCATTAGCCACAATTTTCCACCTCAGCCAATCATTAACAACCAATGCGCTTACACTATAACATTGTCCCCAAGAGCTAAATAGTCACAGGAAAGCACATCATTATTTTGTAGATTTGTTGCCTCAATTAAATTTCAAAGAACACCAAACACATTTTTTCTGTGTCACAGAAAACTATGCACTCTAAGTGCATATATCATAATGCACATTGTGGAATGTGATTAACATAAATGACGATAAGAAAAAGAAGTGCTTTCTCACAAGATTTAGAAATAATACTATATTTCAAAATTCAGGGAGTTTCTCTAAGTTTGGTATGTGCCCAGTTGGGTATATTAAATGACTCTTTTTCACCTGAATATGTTTTTCTCTTTTGATCACTGTTTTTCATACAATGATAAAGATCTTGTTCTGAAAATAAGTACTTTGGTGATTCTAAATTATTATCAAATGTCATATATTAAAAGTTATACCTGGCTACATCAGATAATTGGCATATTAATTTAAAATTAATTTCAGTTTCTCATGATCAATAGCTAAATATCTTCTATAGGTTACCATTTTAATACCCTCATCTACCTTATCTCCAAAGCTGCTTATTATATTATTTTATTGTAGTTGTGCTCTCTGGTACATTCACATTTATGATATTTCATGCATAACTGCCAGTGCATTAAATGGCTTCTAAAACCAAAAAGGCCTTTTCAATTTTCTAACTTAGATTCAGAAAGTAATGTTCACTAGAGTAATAGAATAAACTCTTTTTGTTTATACGAGTTGTTTTTCTTTTGGCTAGAGGGTCTTTATTAAGCATTTTCAAAGTCTCTAATAATTAAAAAATCAAAGTTAATTTGTCTAATTTTAAGTATATGCTGTAGAAATTTTAAAAAAGGAAGTTTAATTTCAAGTCTATGGTATAGAAATCAAAATTATCGGGAAAATCAAATGATGTATGTTTTAAAAGGTGACCACAAAAATTAACTGCTCTGGTGCAGAAGAGACCTGCAGAAAGTCAGCTGTCTGCCATCAGCTCTCTGGGGGAGGTCTGCTTACTTCAAAGGGGATATTCTCACTGTTCCAGTCAGTTTCTGTACTCCCTATTCAAAGACCATGTTAGTGAATAGCATTTTCTCTAAAGTAAAGGAAAGAAATCAAGAAATCAGGAAATAGAGTTTTTGGTATATACACTCCACTTATACTTAACACCTACATAAACATTATAAAGGTTACCTCCAGAATAATTAAAGATATATTATAGGAACTTTTAAAATTACTAGAAAGAATTAGAAAAACAAAGAAGACAAAACTTTATGGCCACATGTAGAACACAAAGGAAGACCTTAAACAGATCACAGAAATAAAAAAAATCTATCTGTCATATTAGTTAATGGAAGTGGGATAAATTCATCACCTATTACAAGCAATCTCTCAGAGGAGATCACAAAGCAAAACTCAACTTTACCTGAATAAAACTGTCTAAAAACAATGTGAGCTGAGTGAGGTCAAAGATAAAAGGTGTCAGGGGAAATGATATTAAAATGGTAAATGGATATATATAAAAACCAAAAAGAGAGAGTAATGATGATGATGGACACAGGCAAAAACCAGTGCTGAGGTCATGATATAAAGAGGGACTTTCCTAAAGGAAGCCATCATCAGTGAATGCCTATCAAATTACAAGTGTAGAGTTTACCTGGTCTAATTGTACCCAGAAGAATCTGGCTAGTTGCCTGGGCTGCTGGCTGAGAGAATATGGACCATGCACTACCTGGTTGTTCCTTTACCAGAAATTAATTGAAACCCCCATGCCCAAGGCTCTTGATGGAATATTTCAGTTGCCTTATATTTTAGGGCTACTGGGGTAAGGGTGGAGAGGAGAAGTCATTTGGCAATGCCTTGGGTTTCCGGATCTTCTGTGAGTATAAAGGCCTTGGCATCTGAGATGTCCCAAGAATTAGCAACAAGCCTCAGCGGGCATTGCTTGAGCATAATGTTTTGTTTTTCCTTCTTTATGCTTTCCCTATATTCTTTTCTTTTCTTTTCTACATTCTTTTGATTTAATTGATTTGTTTAGCTGCAGTTTCTCCTATATTACTTTGATATTTACACACTTGTAGCAGTTTGAAGCCTTTGAGGACCCCAGAAAATCCTGTTCTTTAAGCTAATAAATTCCTTTGCATGTAAACCTATTATAGTTGGGATCTTTTGATTAGATTCAGTGAAGGGAACTTCCTTTTGATTAGATCACTTCAGTAGGGCATGACCCAGGTTGGTTCTTAATCATCTTACTGGAGTCCTTTATAAATGAAGGAATAAAAAAACTACAGAGAAAAGAGCTCCAGAGACAGAGAGAAACCTCCAGAAGTTGAAATCAATGCACACAGAAAAGAGAAAAGCCACAGAGCAACCCCAAGCTGAATGCAATGAGGCCTAGAGGAGAGGGGAGAGATGAGCAGACACCACCGTATACCTGATTGCCCACAACTACAGTTCAAGAGAGAAAGCATCTTTAGATGATGCCACTATGTGTCTGATTGCCCACAGCTGCAGCTTGTTGAGAAAGCATCTCTGTTGATGCCTTGGTTTGGACACTTCATGGCCTCAGAACTATAAGCTTTTAACCTAATAAATTCCCATTAACAAAGCCAATCCATTTGTGATATATTGCTCCCAGCAGCTTTTAGCAAACTAAAATAGCACTCTGGTTTTATTATTTTATTGACTATCAAAGAATGTGAGCATTCATACTTAACATCTAAATGTATCAACATTTCTCTACTTGCCTTTAAATAATGCAAAATCCTGAACATAATCCTCATAGTGCTTTAAATAAAATGACCCCATCCCTTTACATATTTATAAGTGCTCAAAAATTTTCCCTGTCTTTTTTAAAACTAAATAGTCCTTTTTTTAGACAGCTAATTTTTATTTCAATTTCCCTACATTTATACTGATTTAGTTTTTCAGAATTACTTCTCGCATCTCAGCTGATCCTTCTGGAAACAATTTTTTCTTCTTCTAGTACATCTCTTAAAAATTACTTTAATGATGACCATTGGCACTAAAATCAATTTTTGTTCCATTAAAATATTTGCTAGGTGTACATTTATGGGTTTTCAAATGTTGCCACAACGGTTACACTGCTCCCTCCCAAACTAGGACCAGGGCCCCACCCTAGAATCATGGGCTGGTTCTGCACCTAGCCAGTGAGAAGTAGGGGAAGAGGCAGCCAGGGCACTATAGGATTCTACTGCTTTTAAGTAGCATTTTGTTTTGTTTTGTTTTTATGTGACAAAACGTTGGAAAACAATAAAGAAACAGGGAGCCCAAACAAAGGGAAAATTAAAGCATTAGAAACCATCAAAGAGAAAAACCAGAGATGGGACATACCACAGACTTTTTAAAAATAGTCCTAAATATGCTCAAAAACCTAAGGGAAAATATGGTCAAAGAAGTAAAGGAAATCAGGAAAATGATAGCTGAACACAAGAGTAATATCAATAGAAAGATGGAAATTATGAAAAGGATCCAAACAGAGCTGAAGACCACTGGAACAGAAATTTAAAATTCTCTAGAGGGGTCAAGAGCAGATTGGAGTTGGCAGAATACAGAATCAGTGAATGTGAAAATTAGGCAATGGAAATAATTCAGTCAAAGAGCAAAAAAAAGAAAGAATGAAGAAAAGTGAACCGAGTTTGAGGAAATTGTGGGACACCATCAAGCATACCAGTATATGCATTTTGGGAGTCCTAGAAGGAGAAGAAAAAGAGAAAAGAGCAGGGAGAATATTCAAAGAAATAATGGCTGAAAGTATTCCAAATTTAACAAAAGACAAGAGCATACACATCTGAGATACTCAGTGAACTCCAAACAGAAACAAACCAAACAGATCTCTGATGAGGGTAATGACACAAATAAATATAAAGGCCAGTACTATTGTAATTTTGGTTTGTAATGCCATGTTTTACTTCCTACAGGATCTAAAAGTCAATGTATAAAATGAAAAAGCAGTGGTTGTGGACTCAAAATGTATAAATATGTTATGTGTGACAAAAACTACATAAAGGTGGGAGGATAGAGGGGTTTAGGAACATAAGTTGTGTCTACAATTGAAATTAAATTGGTCCAAACCAAATGAGATTGTTATAGATTTAGGATGTTAATTTTAAGCTCCATAATAACTACAAAGAAAATATTTTAAAATATGCAAGCTCATAGAGGTAGAAATTAGAATTCAGGTTGCCAGAAGCAGGGGCAATGGGGAGTTAATTCATAACAGGTGTAGGATTTCTCTTTAGGGAGATGGGAAAGCTTTAGTAATGGAATGGTACCGCAATATTGTGAATGTGATGAAGCCCATTGAATGGCATGCTTGGTGGTGGCTACACAACTGCATGCATTTGTCAAAACTCCTAAGATTGTTTTTAAAAATAGCAAAATGGGGTAAATAAAAATTTTAAGCAAAAATCTTCAACTAAGAGACCCACAAAATTTTTCATTCTCCTCAGTATACATAATCAGGTGTCTTAAAGGAATGAATTAGTAAACACCACTAGTAAAACCTACTTTAATGTGTTAATGCCCATTCTTCCTTTAAGAAGGAAAAATTATTAAATTTCAGGCCACTGGAATTATAGGCAGTTATGAATAGGAACAGACAATTACAAACAAACAAAGAATCATATTGTACTGAATAGAGACAGTCTCAAATGATGATCAGGCAGTCCTTACCAAAGACTCAGACAAGAAGAAAAAGAATTTAGCCTATTAAAATGCAGAATTCCAACTGATTTTTGGATAGTGATTCTAAGTTCACATCTTGTGAAAGTACCCTAATAATTCTAATAAGTGTTCTGTAGATTCTTTGAATTTTCTATGTGTATAATATCATCTGGACAATTCTTAGTAGAAGTGGGGATAGTAGCCATCCTTGTTTCATTCCAAATTTGACATGTCAACTTTTTAATATGTCACTATTAAGCAAAATACTTGCTATAGAGTTTTCACATTTTACTTTTTAAGTTAATTTATCAAGTTAAGCAAATGGCCTTCTATTTCAAAGAATTTTCATTGTAACAGATAGTTTAATTTTATCAAATGCATTCAGAGTTTACTACAGATCTGAAGACACATGTTTCTTCAACTTTGAAAATTTTTAACAATTATCTATTTAAATGTCACTTCTTTACCACTCCCTCAAATTTCTTCTATAATTCTTCCTAGATATGTTTTGGTATTTTGCAAATTATTTTCTTTATCTTTTAACTCATCTTTCATGTTTAGTCTTATTTCCCTTAGTTTCATTCTTCAAAAATTTCTCACTACTATCTTCCAGGTTATCTTTTTGATTATGTCAAGTATTGAATTTATTTTGATTATTGTTTTTATTTCAAATACTACAGATTTTCAATATGTCATCTTTCTAAATGATACTTTTTATGTTCGTCTGTTCTGTTTCACACCTGATGGTTTATATTTCATAATTTTTTTAATGGATACATTTCCTTTATCTTCTTGAGGTTCAATAGGTAAACATTTCAAATTCTTCTATAAAATCAATTTATATGCCCTCAGCTAATTGTCTAGTGTTAATTCTGCTATAATTTTTTTCTTAGCATTAGATTTCTTTATAATAAATTTACTTTGTTGGCTCTTTGAGTAGGGAGATTTTCAACCATTTGTGCATGTGTGCATGTGTTTGTGTATGCATGCATGTATATACTGGGTTTTTTATTGGTTGTTGCTCTGCAGGGCCTCAGGCTCATCATTCCAGAAGCAAGTTCAATAGCAGTGCAATGGGTTGGCTTAACAACAGGAATTTATTGGCTCACATTTCCCAAGGCTGGCTTCTTCCTGAGATCTGTAGCATTGTGGTGAGCTGGCGCTCCTTGGGGTTCCTTGGCTTTCCTGTCACATGATGGGGTCCTTTCCTTTCTCTTCCAGGTTCCAGGTGACTTCTGCCTTACACTCCTCCCTATGGCTTTCTCCCTACAGCCTTCTCTATATGGCCTCCAGTAATAGAAGTAAGTGACATCCTGGTAATGCCGGCCATACCTTAACTGAAAATAACACTTTCAAAATGTTCTATTTACAATGGGTTCCTACCCACAGAAATGGATTAATATTAAGACCATGTTTTCTAGAGTATATATTTCTACCTACCACATAGACCTGTTTTCCTTAAAGAAAAAAATAACCTAAAAGAATTTGAAAGGTTTATTGCTATTTTGGGGGTAAGCAACAGCTCCATCATAGAAGGCACAAGGTTAAATCATAATGTGGAACTAATTACTGGGCCCTCTTTAGAAGGGTCACAAGCTTTTCCTTAGAAATTGTTAGGAAATTCAAGATTAAGCCTCTTTCCCATAATTTATGTATTATAATCCATTGATGGAAAATAGAGGAGAACTACATTGAAATTCACATTTTTCTGTTCCTGTAATTGATTTTCCTTGTCAGAATAGAATCCTTAGTAGCTTTGATAAGAGTTCTGTCTCTCACATCATTTAGCATGCTGCATTATGCAAACACACTTTCTTTCTGCTCAATATACAAGTAACCCTGACCTCAACACTTGAAATCATGCAGAAGAATGAAAAGAAGTCTTTATGTTCTTTTCTTCTCAAATCTTGGCCTGTTTTCAAAATAAGTGAAATAGAAAATTTGAATAAGTATTGTTGTTTTCATTGTTATTGTTGTTAAACTGGGAAATCTGTGAGGAGAGCTTTGTAAGAAATAATTAGCACATACAATTTTAGCTTTCCTTTTTAATGGAGCGAGGTATAATAAAGGACTGTAATTACTACTTGGGGACACTCCTCTAGCAGATTTCTCTGGTGGCTTAAAGTATTAGCTGAACTTGGCGTATTTGCCAAGACCCCGCACTCCAGTGTTTTATGACGAAGCTCTGGGTCTTTCGAAAGCCCTGCTCAGTTTCCCGGCATTCCGGCAGTCACTTTAAGGTGGGCAGATACTTTGAGGGCAACAGCAGCTCCACCGTGCTGGAACTATCTTCTCTCAACCTCTCCAGTGGTCACTGTGACCTGATGCCCACTTTCCCTGAAGGATGGAATGATTACCTGTCCAGCTTAGGGTCTGCAGACCAGCAGGCCTCCCTGTCTGCCCCTTGAGGTACTGCCCGTGGCAGAGGACAGCCATGGCCTGGGCATACCTTGGCTCCCTAGGCTTGCTCGGGACGAACTCTTCTCGGAGCCACTCACTGCGTGGTCCAGGCTGGTGCCACCACCCCCTGCACTGCAGCTACTGCCTTGAGACCAGCTATATGATCAGGCCATAATTTTCAATGAGTGAACATACTCCTTTCTGTGGTATTCTTGGTCACACATTTATGGAGTTTTGAAGGGCAGTGGAGATGACTGCCAGGCACAGTACAACATCTATGCAGACAGGTGAGTGTAGGAACTGATTACTCCTCCACCAAGAAACTCCCATAAGACACAGAAGTGTTGAATTGAAATCCACAGGGCATTTTACAAGAGTTCTGACCTGGATGGTCAGAACTTCTTTATATTGCCTCAGTATTACTGGAATGAAGAATCACTGCTTCTTGTTAGGAGGCTCATTTCATTTCCCATTACTCCCAGCTTCATATTCAAAAGCACCAAGAATTTCAGGTTGAGTATACTGAAGCAGACTTCAGTTTCTTTACATTATTTCTGTATTCTTTTTTTTTTAATTCTTTCATAACTCTATTGAGTGTTTTTAAACTAAATTTACATGGCTCAAATGAATCCCATACAAGAGCATAAGATTTCTTATCACACACAATCCAACCAATGCAACCTTAAGCAAATTTCTAAGGGAACTTAGGAAGTATGGAGTTACCACAATAGAATGAGTACGTGAAACAATTTATGACACAGCTCTTGTGGAGAAAGAAGGCATCCGTGTTCTTGATTGGACTTTTGATGACATGGTACCATATCCAACCAGATTGTTGATGATAGGTTAAGTCTTGTAAAAATTAAGTTTCGTGAAGAACCTGGTTGCTGCATTGCTATTTGTTCATTGTGCTGCAGATCTTGGGAGAGCTCCAGTAGTTGTTGCCCTAGCATTGATTGAAAGTGGAATAAAATATGAAGATGCAGTACAGTTCATAAGAAGTGGGGTGGAGCTTTCAACAGCAAGCAACTTTTGTATTTGGAAAAGTATCCTCCTAAAATGCATCTGTGCTTCAAAGACTCCAATGGTCACAGAAACAACTGTTGCATTTAATAAAATTGGAGTGCCCAATGCTATTGCCTTGGAAGTGGAACTTGATTGAGGACCTAATTTGTCAAACATATTAACCACCGTATTGGTGAATAAGTTTAATGAAACTTCCATAGGAGTATTGAAAAGCAGTTTTACCATGGTAAAAGTTTGACAGAATTGCAACTTCTATTGGGTTACAATCAGCCTATCTGGCACTTAGCAAATAGGCTTATCATTTGTAACAATTGACCTTTCCTGAAATCATGCAGTATTGAATTACAAGTCTTCTTTCAATCTATTCTCATGCCAGAATTTTATCAATATATAAGAAATTTTGAGAGATAAGGTGCCAAAATACCCAGCACAATACTTGTATATTTTTAGTAGCATACAGAACTTAAAATCCCAGGAACTGTGAGCACACTAGACCTTATGTGGTTTATTCCTTCATTTGTTTCAGACATTGAAAGTAGGGCCTATATGGTTATTTGCCTGTCCACTTTATGTTTACATCTCCCACATTCATACCAGTATACATCAGGTTTGCACAGCCATTGAATTTTGTTGGATTTCTATGGAGTCTTACTATGATTATTTAATGCCTATCTATAAATCTCATTTTGTGACTTTAGAGAAAACTTCCATTTTGAAAATCTGCATTGTTCAGAAGTACGTCTTTAACATCTCCAGACAAAAAAAAAAAAAAAACAACAACTTACAGTTAATTTAATGTTTGTACTTTGAGGTGCAACTTAACTGGGAAGACCTGTCAAATGAATGGAAGGGGGCTAGTAAATATTTTATTAAAATGTTGCTTTCATCTTGTGCAGAACATATAGAATATGCTCCTTAAATTTAAAGTAAACATTTTTAAAAGGTAGAGCTACTTTATTGTGGTAGCTATAATAATTCTTGATCCTAAAATTTCTGAAATTTTTGTAATTTTTTCCATATCTATTGTAAATTGCTTACCAGTTATTATTTTTATTTGTAGTGTGTTTTTCTTTTCCTTCTCTTCCAAACTTGCTGAAAAAAAAGAAGTCGGTTTCTGCTAATGAATTCAACAGACATCTAATATTTTATATGCCTTTTGAGCTGTGTAACTTAATTTTTGGACACTTGATAATTTGCTTTATTATGTAATTAATAAAATGGTAATGTGGGGGCTGAAGACTCTCTTCAGACCCCTGCCATGCTGGCGGGGCTGCTGAAGTCTATTCTTCAGACCACCTCCTTTGGGAGAGCTTCCCAATAAATTTCCTACCTGCAACCGTCAGTCTCTGCATCCCAGTGAGCACCATTTTTCTCTAACATTTGGTGCGGAAACACCCGGGTCTGGGATCGCTGAGACTGACTGGTTGGTGAGGAATCTCCACCCTGCCGCTGCGGAGAGAACCCATCCAACACCGTACACGGAATCATAGTGGCTTCTCGTCTGATTCACATGCTGAATCGTGCAATCAAGAGCTCAGGAATACGTGAACAGCATCTTCTTGCTACATGAACGCCAAAACCTATCTCTTCAGGACCAGAAATCAGACCCACTGGACAGAACAGAACAGAACCCTTTGCCACCCCGTAACAGCAGGAAGTAGCCAGACTGAGTCGACCTCCCGAATCCCCTCACCCTTCTGTTCTGCCCAGTATTCCCATTACTCAGGTTCTTCATCGTGTGTGTGTGTGTGTGTGTGTGTGTGTGTGTGTAATCAAAGAGTTAGGAATGTTAGAGTTTGCCCCTTATGAAGTTTGCAATGATTGACAGGTCATAGGACCGTGAATCAATGTCCCTGTGGCATAGGTTGAGGAAAGGCAGCCTCCAGCCATAACCCGCCTAACTCATCCTCTCCCAAAAATAAAGAAAATGGAGCAGATAAGGGCCATCACTCGTTCCCCAACCCCTCCCACATTCCAAGACCTCCTAACCCACTCCCCCCTGGCCATTTGGCCCCAGGCTGTACCCGGTTTCCCCGCCTATTGGTGTACTGTATAAATTCGTATCCACCACCTTCCACTGGTGAGCTGAAGTCTCTCTTCAGACACCAGAAGCTGAAGTCTATTCTTCAGACCCCCTCTGTTGGGAGAGCTTCCTAATAAAATTCCTGCCTGCAACCATCAAAAAATCAAAATTAAATTTTTTTAAAAAATGGCAATGTGTATTAATGTTAGTTCAACCATATATTTATACTGACTGGAAATTTGTAGTTATAGCTCTATGGGAGAAATAATTTGTCAATGTTCACCAGCTTGTAAAAACCTAGTACAAGAGCTTTAATTTCTAGATAAATAATGAAATGCTAAAGAAGAAGGAGAAAGAGGAGGAGGAAGAGGAGGAGGAGGAGGAGGAACAGGAGGAGGAGGAGGAGGAACAGGAGGAGAAGAAGAAGAAGAGAGCTACTTTGCTTTAGGTCACACTTGCTTCTTCAGACCAGTCTACTCCAGTGACTGGTCGATGTGGGTATAAAGACCTGGCTTCTTTTGTACCAGCACAAGATGGCTCTAAGGAGCCATCCCAACCTTAGAGCTCCTCCTGGGTCAGCTGAGGTACTGAGACTGCATTACTGCCCATCCTCTCCCTATTGCCCATCCTGTTCCCTTACTTTCCCCAAAGGGGATGGTCTAGAGATCACTACCAAATAAACTTCTTGTACTCTAATCTCCATAACAAAGTCTGTTTCCAGGGGACCCAAATAACCATAGCTTCCCTGGTCTCTGGGATCTTAACCACGTAAATCTGCAGGGACTTACAGTTCTCCATTCTTAAATGATTTTTTAAAATGTTTTACCAATATGTCCTATTATTCTCTGTGGATGGTTATCTGCACCTTCTTCATTACCAGAAGTAAAACTCCTAACCCAAAATTACTAAATTACAGATGAGCAGTCTCCATGGACATACTTATCTCATGAATTTGAAGGGTACACCTTTCATAGTGAAACTGGTGAGGCAACGAAGAAACACTGCTGGTTGCAGAAGTCTTCCTGACCTGGTTAGTTTTACAGACACAAAAGAGACATGTCTACACTAACAAATGCACAAAAGTCACACATATAAAGGAAACAGTTCATTTCTGGCACCACAGAGAACCTTCAAGTTGTTCAATTTGAAGGACTAAACTGTCCAATCCCCTCAACTGAAACCTCCTGTAAATAGCAAATCACTCAACCATGAGCAAAAATTTGATGAGCTAACAATTGCTACAAATGTGTCACAGGAAAACATGGAAAAGAGCAGGGACCCACACTACTAGATGAAGGACATAGAACAAAAGAACAGTTTTGATATGATCCTGTGCAAGCTTGTGCATGTCTGTGTGTGTCTATCAATAAGCATCAGCAAGGATGAGTTTGTTTATGCTGCAGTAACAACCCAACAATCTTATGGCTCAATACAATTAAGGTTGATTGGCATATACCTCGTATGTCCCCCATCATACATCTGTGAGGGCTGTCTTATGAGTCCCCAAGCTGACAAGGCAGCTACTTTGTTTAAACTCATGCCTCTATCCCTGTGGGGATAAAATCACTCTGAAAGATTTTGAAGGAGCAGTTAACTTTGCAGCCTAGAAAAAGCCCACATCACTTCTGCACATCTGCTCACAGCACATTGGCCAGAAGTAGTTATAGGACCTCACCCATCCATGGTGGTGGGGAAGCAAAAGGTGCATTCCTAACCTTATCAGAGTGATCCTGGTCAGGAAAGGCTTAACTCAGTCAGGTCTGGTTGATCAAACTCTGCAAGTTCCCAAGGAAAGCCTGTCTGAAGGACTGGCCCCTAGCTAGCTCTTGGGAAATGAGCTTTGAGCTCTTGGAATATTCTGCCTGGTAAGAGTGTTTTTGTATGCCTGAGGCATTGAGTCATGCAGTACCAGTTTGATCAGACTCTTAATGCTAACAATGTGATTTATGGATAATGCTTGTTTTGGCCTTGGGTGGCTTGAGTCACAGTAGCTGAGGTACTGCATGCCTACATGAAAGACTTCCAACACAAGCCCTGGACACCAAGGCTTGGGTGAGCTTACAGTGGACAACACATTGCATATATTGTCACACACAGATGCTGAAAGAATTAGTGCATCAGTGCAAATCCAATAGGAGAGAACACCTGGATGCCTACACCTGAATTCTTTTGGACTTTGCCCCATAAGCATTTCCCTTTGCTGATTTTAATCTGAATTCCTTTACGAACCAACTGTAACCATAATATAACAGCTATTCTTAGTTCTATGAGTCCTTCTAGGAATTCATCAAGCCTAAGGATGGTCTCAGGGACTCCTGACACAGACTTGTATAGGAAATATTTGTGAACATCACCGATGACTAATGCACACATCAATGAATACAACACATGCAGACTGAAGAATTTCCTCTATTAATTTCTGGAGAAGGATACCTACAGAGAGGATTGAGAGCAGGTAAGGTGAGATGGAGTGTGAAAGGATACACTCATTTTACTCTGCATATTTCTATATGTTTTCATCTTCTATAACTGATGATCATGTATATATTATTATTTTCATATATAAAGTCCTTATATATATCTAACGTGAATTATAGAGATATGTTTTAATACTAATAGATACAAAATAGACAATAGTTTCCTGTCTAAATAAGTCAACAGCACAAACCTGTTTGATTCATTAATTTATGAAATTTTAAATCCACTTCACTATGAAAAGTTTAATGGTCTTCCAATCCAACTGGCTTTTAAACTGCTTGTCAATCTCTCTTCCCTGCCACCACCCAGTTTTACTTATAGTTATGGACTGGGTTAAATATTACCTTTTCTACAAAATCTTTTTGGGTTGCCACATTTGTTCACATGCATGACCTCCTCCTCTGTCCCTAAACACTTTTGTTGAGTTACATATGCTAGAGTTAAGAAATGCAAAAAATGAATAAATTTTAATTCCATCTGCAATGACCCTATTTCCATCGAAAGTCATATTCTGATGTCCTGGAGGTTAGAACATCAAGGTATTATTATTGGGGGGACACAATTGAACCCATAACCTCTTCCTCACTGGTGTGTGAATTCCTGAAGGAGGAGGGACATAACTCACATTTCTTTTTGCCTCTCCTAACATAAAATAGATATTAGAAATGAAACTTGGTCATACCCAGGGATGTCTAGGACAAAGAGACCAGAACACATCAGTCTGACAGGAGAGGGAAATTTAGCATTTTTGGCAGGCAGAGGAACCCAGGATCTGACCACGTTGGGAACCATGAACCAGATCAGAGCTGGAACCCAGGGCCACTGAGAATGGGCTCCAGGCCCCATCCTAGATCTCTATCTCAGGCCATCTCTTTGTCATCAAAATCATTAAGGAGTTTCATTTATCCCATCAATGGGATTTCTTTTTCCTGCTGATGTTTTTGCTAATACATTCAGGATGGGGTTGGTAGTCCCGGCCATGACGCTTTTCCAATTAACTTTGCTATCAACACTCATGAGTATGTACAGACTTATCCCAGGGTCACATTTTAATACAGAGCTCCCATGCTTTTATAAGGAAGCTCTATGGATGTCTCCCAGATTTGCTCAGGTGCTGGGGACTTTCTTCCCTCCAACACTTTGAAGCTGGGCTTTCAAAAATCTTGTTGACAGTCACCAAAATTTTTATGCATTTCTATTCTGAAAACTCCTTTTCCTTATTTCCTGACAAATTTCTATTT
The DNA here is from genome assembly GCA_026826555.1 of Tolypeutes matacus. Taxonomy (NCBI): domain Eukaryota; kingdom Metazoa; phylum Chordata; class Mammalia; order Cingulata; family Chlamyphoridae; genus Tolypeutes; species Tolypeutes matacus. The sequence goes on along the minus strand of JAKSZT010053762.1, from coordinate 5,121,439 downwards.
CACCATAGTTTTGTTCTCTAAAATTGAATGACTCCTTGATCATTTTCTTGGCTTTCTTTCTTCTGCTGGTGGACTGAATTTAATTGAGGATTATAACTACATACAGTTTCACCTCCAGAAATAAGGATCTTCTTCACAGAATCACATCCCCACCATGTGGATTATGCTGTGACCATATTATCTTTGCAGCAAAGTTAAATGTCCCCAGCAACTGAAATTTATTTATAATCGAATGGAGATACCTAGTAGACTTCTAATATTTTTAGAATTTTTGTTACAGTTGAATAGAATCTAAATAAGGGCTGAACATCACGTAGAACAATTTTGGACCAGGAAGTGTTAGGTGGAAGGTGAATCATGCTGGTGATAGCAAAGGATACTAGGTAGAACACTCAAAGTGATCTATATTCCAATGTAGGGCCCATCAGGAAGTGGCCAACAGTATGTCATTCTTGGAAGCTTGAACCTTGGTACAGAGATCCTATTGATTGTGTAATGGCTATAGTCTCTCCTGCCTCTTCTTGTTCTTTTCTTACCCCACTCACCACATGTCTAGATCTACCTGACAAGAGTACATTCTAAATTTAGTTCTTATAATGATAATATTTGGGCAAATTTATGATCCATGATGTCTCTAGGCCAATACAAGTAGCCTCTTGAGTAAAAGAAAACCTAGAGTCAGGTGTTCTCTGCCTATTACATTGTGTGAGGTATGGGTAAGGCCAGATGAGATCGAGAGAGAGAGAAGGACTGAAAGAATGTGAAAGATTTATTATACTCACCAGTTCTCTGGTGAGAGGGCGGCATGCCATTCAGAGCCACATGGGGATAATACCAGGATCAGTCCCAAGACAGAAAGGGCAAGTGGGGCTGAGAAAGTGGCTTTATTGTAGTTTCTAAGGAAGTAGGAAAGGGCAAGGGGCACATCTGCCTGGGATGAGCTAGCTATGTTTGAAAGTGGTGCCCCTGTACCTGGACTAACAGATGTTAGTCCTTATCTAGGTGATTGGCCACCTAGTGACGCCTACAGATATCAAAGCATCAAGTGACAGAAGCTAGAAAATGTGGTTAATACACCAGGCAACCAAAAGTCACAATCCAAAGGACCCTTGGGCTGTTGAGGCTCAACTTCAGTGTTTCATGCCATGAAGATAGGCTGGAGCTAGTTATGACACAGCTTTCTTCTTTACAAGGAAAGTCATTGTTCCTCCCCCTGAAACACTCTAGGATGTCAAAACATCTAAAAATTACCCAACTCCACATTGGGTTCATTAACATCTAGAAAATGTATTTCCCATTGCTTGCCATTTATATTTATACGTCAGTGCTTCTATAGTTTCATTTCACTATAACAAGAAAACCAAATCAAAATATAGTGAGCCAGTATCACAACAAAGAGAAAACATTTTAAGGTTTGCAAGAATTGTTTCCCAACTATGGCCTGATGTGATAAAAATATCTTCTACTGATATGTGGGACAGCTCAGTTTGTCCAACAAGCTGAAAGTATTGGAAAGCCAATGGGCTGAGCTCAGTTTCAGGCAATATCATTTTGCTGAGAATGAAGTCATTGAGGCTGTTTACACAAGTCAGTAAGACACAGATCATACAGTCAGGAATGACTGTAGAAAGAGAACATTAAAAGGAACTGTCTTAGAGGAAAAAAGAACAGACTTGAATGATAAAAATGGAAGAAAGATAGCTTAGATTAAATGCCATAGACCAGACATGACTCTGAATGGATATCTAAGAAGAAGTTAAGTTGATGTCTATATTAGTTACATGTCATGGGAAGATTCCCATAAACTAAAGGAAAGACAACGCGCAGAGCATCCTGGAAGCTTTCTTCAGGCCATCTGTCATGGGTATTTTGGAGGTTCCAGGGAGGGGCGCCACAGGTGAGCACGATCTCTCTTCAATAGTAGTTCTCTCATTCCCAAACGCCCAGAATTATAGAACTTGCATGTCATTTCTCTGTGTTTGGCCTTCCTGGGGTTCTAAGGTCTAGCTTGAATTAGTTTTGCAGGATATTTCCAAGACAGCCATTGCAGGGGGAAACAAATGATACTGAACATCCAGCTGAGAACAAAAGAGAAGAAAGTGAGCAGAAAGAAGTGCAATGATGCTGGAGACAAGAACCCACCTCATGGTTTTACCTACAAGTCTCCTTCCGTCAGGTTCCTTTTGACCCAGAACATTACATTTTATTCTACTTGGCAACTCTGCCATTTTCTTCATAAATTATGGAGTAGGAATAAATTTGGCTTCTAAAACTTCTGGGAATATAGTTTTACTAAAATATTTGGATTTCATTACCTGTTTCAGATCTTCCAGATTTCTTCAAATATCATGCAAAATCTTACACAATCTGGCCCCACTGCTTTTCCTGGTCTCTTTTCCTATCATTGACCCCATCAATCCTATGTTTAGTCACTTTAATTTTCTCATAATTGCTCAATGTCCTCTTGGGTTTGCTAGCTTGATTGCCTTTTATGCCTCCATGCCTTTCTGTCCTACTTCCTGGAGTATTTCTCCTCTCCATCTGGGGAATTCCCATGGCATTGTTTATGGCCAGTACAAGGGCCGCCTCACCTGACATGCCTTCTCCAGCTCCCTCAGTTGGAGCAAGTGGCCACCTCGTTCAGGTGCCCTTTGAACTTTGTGAAGACTTCTGCAGTAGCCCTTGGCACATTGTTTATTTCTGATATCCCCATTCCATCTCTCCACCTCAGCACCTAACATGGGTCAGGCATGTGATAGACACTCAATAAATAGTACTAAATAAATCAATAAGGAAAGGAACAGACACTTTGATAATATCATGGCTTACTCCTCCAATCCTATATTCATGATCCATCAAAACATCTCTTTCATCTCTCTTCTACCTCAGTGAGAGAAGGTTGATTACCCACTCAGCACATTTTTGGTACAGCTTTTAATTTGCATCGAAGACCCTGAAGAGTGTTTTGAATTCTCCATTTTGAATCTCCCTTTTTTGAGGTTAACTGTGTCATACAATATAGCACATGGGAGTGATATTTCATCAAAGTCACAGTTTCCAGGGGCTTCAGAGGTGGAAACTTGGGGGCCATTCGCAGGCTTGGGATTAGACCCATGCCAGAATCACAGGATACCAAAATTGAAAAGAAATTTGGGAAATATTGGTTTAACTTTTCATCTAAAGCCTAAACCCTAAACAATAGTTCTGACCCATGGAGAAAAGATATTTCATTTAAATGCCTCTAATGATAGGAAACATATTATCTCACTTTTTGACTGATCCAATGACTATAAGACAAGAAATACTCTGATGACATTTGCTTCCCAATTGTTCTAATTTTCAAAACTGAATCCAATTTTCTTTTCTAACATGTATAAGAGTCTTGTAATTCTCTTCTGATTTAATGCTCCGGTGCCTTTGTTTCTAGATAGGTCACTTGTTACTTTGTTCTAGAAATAACCACTATCTCTTAAAAACACATGATGACAAGGAAATGCAATCCTCTCTATTTTTTTTTTTTTTTTTTTTGACATTTACCCAGTTGTTTTTACCTGTTACTAGGATATCTTTCCTTTAGGTATCACACTTATTTCAATTTCAGAGTCATGCTTTTTCCACAAGAAACTGTTTCCTGAATAAGCCTCTAGATGTTTGGAAAGTCCACTAAGAGCCATAAAAAAGTAAAAGTATAATTTTAAAAAGTGGCTTCCTGTGATTGACTGTCATTTCATTTCTGCTATTATTTGAAGGGTCATTAAATACCCCAGAAAGCACTCAAGTACCACAAGAGCCCCCAACAATTCGGGCTCCTTTGGGAACCCTTAAAAAGAAAACATACATAAATATACAAGTCAAAAGGAAAATGCTGCTTGGGAGAATTCTATGATTACACAGGTGCATTTGTGATTTAAACATCTGACTATCAAAACTCTGTGTAACTCCATGGCTCAACGCCCCTCCCCCACCTCCCCCCCACCCACCCCCACTCTTAAATGGATGGTCGCCTGGGTGAGCAAAGTGGATTCCTGTGGACTTGTTGATTACCTAAAGCAATAGAAAATAATAAAAAAGAAAACCAAATACTACATGAAGCATTAATAATTCAGGCAGCTTAAAAGCATTTGAGTACATCTCACTTTTGTTTCTTTGCTTATTTTAGTCAATAAAAATCTTAAAATTCATTGGAAATATTTGTGTCAGTTAAATTATGAGTTGAAACACCATAGGGCAAAAACGGCTTTCTGGTAAAGCTCCATGCTCTAGAACAAAAGCCTGCTTATCTGTTTGTCTGTTTTTGTTTTGGTTACTCAATCAAATACCGGAGTATAGTCCTTTTCATAAGAGTTTACTCCCTATGAAAGAATGACAATGTTTGATTATCATCTGGGAGATCAGGACAAATAATTAGTGATGGTGGCATCTGAACTTAAAGCATAGGGCAAGCACTCTTTTGATGTAATCTGTGTAGCATTTAAATAATTCTCACTGGCAATTGCTGTTTCCGAAATAAATTGACTTTTTTCATTATTTCACATGATGAATCCATCTAGATGATGATGGAACTGGAGAAAAAGCCCCTGATTCCCCAAAAATGTAATATTTATGTTATGTTATGAAAGTATATAGACTATTATATAATATACAGTATGTCTAATTGCAAATTTATTGGGTTAGTTAAGAAACCTATGTGAGAAAGAAAGAGATATAATTGATAATCATTTTGGCAAACTTCTCTGAAATGAGTTTATGACTCTAATTGCTGGGTAGTAAACCCTCCCACAAGTCGTTTCCAATTATTTTATGTTAACCAAATGTAGCTGATTGATAATCAAAACTGTGTTTGTTTTAGATTTCACTGTGACTTTCTGGCAGGGAACTTGAAGAGAGTTAAAAACAAAGAGTGTGGTTGCCAGAACAAAACTCCCCCTGTCTCCTTCCATTTCTTTAAGTGAATAAGATGGTGCTGCATTTAAAGATATCAGATTGAAAAACAGAGTGAGAATTAATGCTGAAAGCTGTCTCATTCTAGTAGTGAATGGTGTTTATTCGCAGGTACATTCACTGATTGAAAAACAAACCCCAGTCTTTCCATTATAATCAAGAGAGCTATTTCCAGTGAGTTTTACTTTGGTTTAAGACTCCCTTTCCCTGTTACTCTTCACTGCCAAATTTGTGGAGTTTTATTTAGATTTAAAAATAGAGACATATCAACATGAAAGGAGGAAAGACAGACTGCAATTGGGTGACAGATTCACAGGGGCTTGGAGCATGGGGTCCCCTCCTCAGAGCATGGTCAGCATAGGACCTTTCACAGAGAGAAACTTGAGGGTCAGTGGATATCACTATGGATGCAAGGGAGGAAAAGAAAAAGTGCAGCAGTTAATGTAAACACACAGTTTTACCTTTTATATTTTAGTAGTGTAGCATCATTTTATTTTAAATTTTATTGTTGTACCATATATATAACATTAAATGTGTCCTTTAACCATTTTACACCATCCAGTACGAAAACATTTTCTTCACCCCAGATACTCTATGTTCCCATTAAGCAGTAACTCCTCACTTCCAACACCCCATCCCCTGGTCCCTGATAACCTCCCATCTACTTTCTGTCTCTATGAATTTGCTTATTATAGATATTTCATATAAGTGGAATCATGCAAACTTTGTCTTTTGTATATGGCTTACTTCACTTAGCCTAATGTTTTCAAGGTTCATCCAGGTTGTAGCACGAATCATATCCCAATGTGCAAATATACTACATCTTGTTTGTCCATTCATCTCTTAATGGACACTTGCATTGCTCCCACCTTTTGACTAATGTGAATCCTGCTATTGTGGCCATTGGTGTTTAGTACCGGTTCCAGTCCCAGCTTTCAATTCTTTGGGGCTATACCTAGGAGTGGAATTGTCAGGTTGTGTGGTCATTCTATGTTTAAGTTTTTGAGGAACCACAAAACTGTCTTCCACAGCGGCTGCAGGCATCACTCATTGTTAAAAGAGGATGTTCGGTTGTGGAAAAGGGGACTTGCTGATGGTTTCTCAGCCAACTAGTAATAGAGAGGCTGGCTGGGCCAATCCAGGGACCACCGCTCACCTGGAGGTGATGAACACTTGAGGCAAAATGTTTAAGTAGAAACTAAAGATGCCTGCTGGTATCACAACCTCTAAGAATTTCTGCAGCAGTGTGTCATCTTGGGAAAGTGGTGCCTAACCTTGGACTGCCCTGGGCCTTAGGTGGCTCCCTGCTCTTCCCTTCCTCAGAGAATCCTGGCCCATGAGCTGAGGAAGAACTTTTCTAAAGTAAACTTCACATTCACAACTAAACACCAAGACAGTTTGGTCACAGTGGGGTTCTATAGATATTCACTGTTTCTAATTAGTTAAGTTGGATTTTAAACTTGGGTCCAGGTGGAGGTCAGTTATGACCTCCAGGTGGAGGTCAGTTATGACACAAAACAGAGGTCAGTTATGAGGCCATAATGCATGAGAAAAGATAGTTCCCCACTCACAGGTGGGGGAAAACAAGGTGTTGATGGGAAATGCAATAGCCTCACATGGCTCACCCAGGGGGCGGGAGAACACAGGCAGAGGGACCCGTGGGCTTGTATCTTTGGTGTGGTCCAGTGGTGGAAGCTAGTAGACTTCCCACAGGAGTCAAAGATTGGTTAGCTTAAAGCAAAAGCTCAAAAGGGAAAAAAAAAAAAAAAAGCTCAAAAGGGGTATGGATCTGGGGCTCTGACGGGCGGGGGGTGGTATGCTTAGCTTATCTCAAAGGAGTCAAGGACTGATTAGTTTAAAGCAAACACTCAAGAAGGAAAAGGGACTGGGTTGGGGATGCTTAACTTACCACCTAGGACCAGCTGTGGGCTTTGGGGGATGTGTGTGGGTGGCATGAGTGGTGGCACAAATGGGGTTTGAGCTCTAGGGGAGTTTACACTGCAGCACTGGAAGCTGCTTATTAACTAGGCCAGAGGGCAGCACTGAGGCAAGTGGCTTAGCCGGTGTGAGATGGATGCCAAGGCAGCACATGAAAAAGCCAATGGTTATAATATTCACCATGCATGCTGATTTCCCACATTGATTCTTTCCCTACACCATGATGGTTTAACAAGAATATTTGTTCTAGCTATTGTATTTACCGCAATTGTTATTTTCATGATACAATCTATCCTCAAAGCTGTGGCAATACACTTGCTAAAGTCCAGGTAATTAGCTCTTCCTTGGAACAGAAAAGGGGAAGAGGGAAATGCTACCTTGTCTTCACTGGCTAAGGGAGAGAAAATAACAAATCAACATGAAAATGACTTTTCAAGCCCCTTAGGAAGCAAATCACACTTATGCCTGAATGACCTAAATCTATTCCTTGGTCAGTTTGAGAAACAGGGAGAGTGAAGGAAAATTTCAGCTGCAAGTTTAAAAAAAAAAAAAAAAAAAAACAACTTATTTAACAATAGAAAAAGCCGTTCAAGGGGCAGCAGCACTCCAGCTAAAATCATGCCTCACAGACAGCATGGGATCATTTTATTATCAAGGTGTGCATGCTAAACCAACATTTAGCACACATACTAAAATCACAGCTTCAAGCCCCAGAGTTTACAAAATGTTTCAAGGTCAACATGTTTTCCAACTAAAGCATAGCTGTATTAGTCTGCCAAAGGGGTGTCAATGCAAAGTACTAGAAATCTGTTGTCTTTTATAAAGGGTATTTATTTGGGGTAAAAGCTTACACTTAAAAGGCCATAAGAAGCCCAACTCAAGATTATTTTCTCACCTAAGTCAGTTGCCATGTGTTGAAGCAAGATGGTAGGTGATCTCTGGCTGGTATCTGCCTTCCCCTCTGGGCTTTCTCTTCCTCTTGAGGCTCCATGGACCCAGTTTCTTCCCGATTTCAGCTGCAGGCTGGCATAGGGCTTCCTAGTCAGTCCCAGCTGTTCTTCCCAATCTCAGCTGTAAGCTATCAGGCAAAATGGCTCAGCTGTTTGAGCCTTCTCCTTTCTGTCACATGGCTGGATCAGAAATGACAGAGCTCTCTCTTCCTGTATGTCTGTCTGACTCTGTAAGTGTCCATTTATATCAGACCCAGCAAAGGGGCAGGGACTCAACCTGAGCCACGCCCACTGACATTGGTCAAATCAAAAAGCTCTAGTCTTAACAGGTAATCTGATCAAAGACACCTAGGCTGAAGTTAATGCAATCAAAGGGTCTCACACCCAGAGGAATAGATTAGTTTACAAACATAATCTTTCTCTTTTGGGGATTCATAAAACAATCTCAAACTGCCACAAAAGATTATTGTATCATTTGTCTCAATATTGCCTCTTATTGATAGATCCTTTCATAAACTCCAAGAAAGTGACATAGGCACTGGGTAAAAAAAAATTTTTTTTTAAAGTTCTGAAATGAAAGAAAATATAAAAGTAAACCTGGAAAAAAACAATTTTACAGATTTTTAGAAGAAAAGGTGTCTTATTTTAAGGTAGGATAAATTCTTAGGTAAATTTCTCCTACTTCCTTCCTTCCATTTGATTGTTTTTCAATGTAACAGGTAACTACAACATGTCATGTAAGTTGTTTCGGATCTTTTCAAAACAGTATTTGAATGACATTGATTAGCAAGTTTAATACAATTGGCCAAACTAGTTATGTGTATAGACACAGCATCCTTCACTTGGTGTTATCATCACCATTTGAAGGATCATTTGGGGGTGTGTTTTGGAGTTGAGGGGGAAGAAAGGCAGGCACCTGAGAGCTCTAGAGACATCTAGACACTGTAGGCAGGGCAAACAACCCCAGGAAATTGGCACCCTGTCAGTGGGCCCTACCTTGGAATATATGAAAACCATCCCCCAATGTGTCAGAGTTAGACTCATTTATAATTTTCCTACACATGGTTCTTCTGCCCCTTTTATTTGAACTTATAATTAGCACTATACCTGTTAAATGTATGTCCCAGAGACTTACATCTTCAGCAGGGCTGTGATTTTAAGAAGACTGACTCATTTATTCATTCCAAAAAGATTTGCCAAATGCCTCCAGGCCTTGAGCCTGACCAGGTTGTAGCAAGTGACAAACAGAAAGAATGGGTGGTACACAGATGGCACTAAGTGATCATTTGATGAACGACAATGTGAAGCAGGTAGTTAAGCCCGAGCTTGGCTGAGCTGGGATAGGATCTCTCACTTTGAGCAAAGTCCCCCTCTCTGTCAGGAGAGCACTGGTGGGGCCCCATGGGTGGACCTTGCACATGCAAAGCATATACGCTGGTACTCAGAGTGGGAAGACTTCTGGTGGCAGGTCAGGCTCTGGCCACCCCCAACAGGGGCTACCCAGAGCACATATGTCATTTAGCTTTTCAGAAGAGAGGAACAAAAACAAATGAGCCTTCTGGCTTAACTCCAATCTACATCAGCTTCTTTGAGCCTCCAGTCTGGGGCTACAACAGCAGCCCTCAAAAAGCCAGCCACTCAACACTTTCTAAAACAGGAGCAGGAACCAAAACATACTCAGAACTTTTCTGAAAACAGAAAAAAACTTTAAAAACAAAATCCAAGTAAGTTAAAAACCAGAACAAACTTTTAAAAGTAAGATCATTCTTCGATTAATAACAAAGGGAAAAAAGATTGTTCTATTTGCCTAGGTGAAATTTTAAACATTCTGTAAGTTAGTAAATATCATATACAAAGTTAACTTATATCAAATGGGAGAAATATTTGCAATAACACAGAAAGTGGCAAAAATCTATTAAGTATAAAAAGTACATTCCAATCAATTGACAATTATAGTGATCTCAATAAATAAATAAGCAAAAGAAGATAAATCATAAAATCTGCAATAGAAATGTTGAATGAATATAAAAGTAATAAGTCTAAAAAAGGTAATTTAAAACTATAAAGAGCAAGGGCTTTTTCTTTCAACAATAACAGTGAAAAGACCCAAGATACCCATAAAATTCAGTACTAGTGAACCAGTACCAGTGAGCATTGCAGTACAAAAATAAACAAATGGCAAAACTCTATTGGAAAGTTACTTGACAAAGTACTTCATGTATTCTAAAAAATGTTTAGATACTTTGACCCAAGTCACAAAGGTGACTTAGCCATATGAACTTTCCACCCATGGGGCAGAGCACACCTCCAAGGTGCTGTGAGCACATCATGGTACAGAAGAGCCCACTATTATCTCTGCGAATAAAGAACGTGAAGGTAACAGTCCTGCAGTTGGGAAACTCCTTGAGAAGGAGGACCCCTTCCAGGCAGGGATGGGGGACTGGGGAGGGTACGACTGGGATGGAATGGACCGTCTGAATCCAAAAAGTCTCCAAAGAAATGGCTTATTTCAGACACATTAACGTCACCTGAGCAAACTTCTCAGCAAAGGCCACTTTTTAAAAATTGATTAGCAATGATCCATGATTAACCTATCTATACGTACTGAATGCTTCTAAAAGGCTAAAACATTTGGACTTTAGACCAGTAAACTATTCCCATTGTGATATTGATCACATGGTTAATTTTCTTAACCATCTGCCCCAGGACAAATGATCACAGCGTTCAAATACTCAAGGTCAGAACTAATAAATTTTTATGGGAGTCCATGATCCTTCCAACTTCACTTTGGGGGACATTTGAGATCTTGAAGGATGGTCACCTGAAAAATCAATGTCTTTCTTAATCATGTTTTTACAAACACACCTTGCCATTCTAAGGCTGGCCCTGTAGAACAGACTCTACTAGCCATCCTGATTGAGTTTTTAATTTCCAAATTGTGACCATTGCTCATTTGGATCAAAACTCATGGTAAATCCCATGTGACTCCCATATCATTTTGGGGCCAAAGCTTCTTTATTTGGCAAGCATATCAGGAACCAGTGGTCCCAGTGTGCCTGAGACTATTGTTATCAAGCTAGGGCCCGATGCACATAGAAGTCAATACTGTGACATTGCCCGATGCACATAGAAGTCAATACTGTAACATTGCCCGATGCACATAGAAGTCAAGACTGTGACATTGGGATTTTGAGAAAAGAAAGAGCTTTAACGCAAGGTGGCCTGGCATGGAAATAGGAGTTCCTAGCTCAAATCCTTCCCCCTGAGTCTAAAGAGCTTAGGGTTTTTATGGGATTCAAGCAAAGAGGAGGAGATAGTAACATTATTTAAGCTTGGTTATCTTTTGATTATGGTTAACAAGGAGCTTGCAAGCACAGGCTGAGAAGCCCTTGACAGTTGATAAAAGCCAATTGGGACACCAGGGCTGATTCCAACTTTTGGCAATGGTGAACAATGCCACTATGAACATTGGTGTGCATATATCTGTTCGTGTCTTCGCTTTCAATTCTTCTGGGTATATACACAGCAGTGGAATTTATGTAATCTAAACATCTTTTAAAATATATATGAAAAAAAAAATTATTAAAAAAAAAAAAAGCCAATTGGGGTAAGCATTTGCTTATTGGTTAGCAGAAGATAAAAAGTAAAGGAATAAAAATTATCTATAAAGTGAGAGGCTGAAATAAGAGACAAACAATTAGTTTTAGCAATGTTATAAATACCTCAGTTAACATAAATTACAATAATAAATAAATCCTCTGTAGTCAGGGGTAGCAATATCTCCACAAACCAGTTTTTCCTGTCCACAGTTTCAGGGTCCTGGTTTTAGCACTGAAATCACTACATCCTGGGGAACACTTCCCTGGGATAGCCTGGTTTTCAGGCTTGGATGGTTGTGGAAAGTTGGGGGAAATTACAAAGCTCAGAGGTGGCTGCCCAAATAATGTAACAGAGGGTTAAGAATTAACAAATAATTACGGTTACTAAATCATTATATAAAGGTCATTATATTATAGAATAGCCAAAAGTTAATATCTGAAATTACTGAAGCTAGCTAAACTGGTCTCACCCATTTATGGTTGCTCTAGACTTAGCCTCGCCTTGTGTATGCTTACTATTGTGGTGGTAATTCTAGATTGATCTTACCCTTGTTTATGGTTTTTCCAGAACTAGCCTCACCCTTGTATATAATTGCTCTTGGGATGGTAACCACTCCACCTCTTCTGTTTAATATCCATTGGAAAAACCATGTAACTGACCTTAGTTCTGTACCGTCCTATCCCAGAACCTTGTGACTCACCCTGGTTTAAGGCCCTCTCCCATCCTATTCAGCCCCTGAATGTTTATCAATGAAAAAAACCTGTGCCAGCTTCACCCCAATTACTCATAATCATCTTGATGCTATAAAATATTAGAATTTCTGCAGACCTGGGAGGCAGTTTGGGAGACACTAGGCCACTGTGCTCCTTTGCTTGTACAAACAAACTCTCTCTTTGAAACCCCAGAGTCTCAGGAATTGGTCTTTAAAGTGCATTGGGAAGAAAGGAACCTGCTTTCCTTAAGCATCAATAATAGGGGTTGAAACAACACTGGTTTTAGTGTCAAATGAATATGGCATAGATTATCTGCCTTCCGTAGTTCCTGTCCTTGGGTTTTCCCTCTGACAGTAGGCTGACGTTAGCAACTGGGACTTGCAGTTCATAATAAGAAATCACCCATTGTTGATTCAACCTACATGTGCAACTTAAGTACACCGTAATCATAAGCATTAATGAATTGTCTAATTTACCTCTGAATTGACTATCATAGTTTGTATCAAGATAGTGCTAGTTTAATTTTTTTTTTTTAAGGAGGTATTAGGAGTTGTACCCAGGACCTCATATATGGGAAGCGAGCACACAACTACTGAGCTACACCTGCTCCCCTAGTTTAATTTTTAACTTTGTGAATATTGTGAACATGTTTGCTACTTCTATTGAAGGCACCCAAGCCTTTTATATTTTCTTTATTATTTATTATACAATGAGGTTCTTCTAAACCTCAGATTGAATCCACCCACTCTTGCCACTCAGTCCAGACAAAAACAGAGTAAAACATGAATTAAAGCTACAAATGAGTAAATAAAGGATAATAGGCATGTCAATCAGGTAAGATTTAAAATGAACGGCCACAACCAGCTTGAAAATTCTACAGAGACAGGCAAAGGGGGAACTAGAAGCATATTCTCTCGTTCAAGAATAAATCTTCCCTACTTCCTGAGAAAAAAATATGAAGAAGCATTTCCAAATTATTCCTAAAATGAATATTTATTTTATACTTATGCTGTGGAACCTGAGAGAAGGAATACCCAAGAGATTGATTCTCCAGGACTTTGCTCGCATAATACCTGTCATTTACGTAACACCACTTTAAATTTGCAAATGGTTTCCCACATATTGTCTTACTCCACAAGCATGCATCATCTTCTACATGAACTAACAAAGACTTAGAAGGGATAAACCATCTGCCTCAGGTCACATGGTCTCAAAGGAATAGAGTTGAGCTTTGCATCCAGTCTCCCAATTTCCAGTTCTGTATTTTTAAAATTCTCTCCCTCCCATCTTTCCTCCCAGTACTGATACAATGCCACCCTGCCACCCTGAAATACTGAATCACTTACAAACTGGTTAGAGCTTCCCAAATCCTACCTTTTTAAGGCTTATAGAAATAAAGAATTGCGTATAGAAGATGATAAGACGATGTTGTTATGCTCTTTGAGAGGACAGAGGGGCATGTGTATGGAAACAGAATGAATAGCAGTGCACACATGTCCATGATTTTGTGTTAAAGAGATAAGCTATAGAAGGATCATGTATACAGGAGCAGAATTGGGGTAGAGTGTCTGTTTTTGTCTGAAGGGACTCTGCAGAGATAGGAAGAATGGGTTGTTTGGATGGAAAGTGCAGGACATGGAACTGAACCTACCTTTTGACTCTAAAGGAAGTGGCTGTTGCTGTCCCATCAGGAGTGAGTTCCTGGACACCCCTCTGAGTCCTGTGAAGACTCCCTCACACCCTGCTTGAGATGAAACCTTGTCCAGCATCTGTGTGACAATGATACGGCATTCCTCGGCATCTTTCGGCTTTGGAGACCACGTACATCACATTTGAGTGTCTTCCTTGATCCATATGTTACCTGTAAGCCTGATGGTATGGGATGAGGCACATGGTGCCAGACCTCAGTGGCAAACAAGCAGGCAGCAGAGTTCTCTGACACAACCCCCCCCCCCCCAAGGGAGAACTACCGCACAGACTCCTAGGGTTGCAGAGCTAAGCTGTGGCCCCTTCTGGACAGAAATGTTCTTTTGAGAATCAGCATCTGGCTGGCTCCTGGGATCTGGCAGAGACCACACACTTCACTCCGTGATACCAAGTGGCTATTGTGGCCTGAGCTGCCCATCACTAACCGAGTGGTTTCTGATCCACCAAGCGCCAGGGTTGAGCACCACCAATCGTTATCTGACTAAAAGTGTACTGGGCAACTCCAGAGGGTGCCTGCAGGCTACATGAGCAGGTTGCTCCAAATCTCACAATACTTCTTCCTGCACTGCCACACCTTCCTCAAACCATGCTCTGACCCTTACAGGAAGCCCCTTAGGCCAATGTATGGTAGAAGAAAAGTCTCAGACCTGGTTTACATCTAGCTCTGTATGATGTACTGGCTCCAGCTGGAAGTGGTCAGGAGCAGCATGACAGCCCAATGGGTTTCATGGTTCAGCAGGCCACAGGGAACCTCGTGAGACATGGCAAGGAGGACTGTGTGTTGCCTGAGACCCAGGGCTTGGATGGATACAGGGACTGATGAAATTTTGTGTCTGATATCATTGGCAACTGAACAATGGATGATACTTCAGGAGGCTAGGTGGGGAGAATGGATATTGAGTTGGAAAAGGAGTTGTTTTAAATTGAATTATGACCTTAATGCTTCACCCTTTCTTGTGACCATGTTCTTTGCCATTTAATTTTGCAATTCCTCCCACAAAAAGAGGCAGCTACTTCCCCACTCCCTAATGTTAGGCTCAGCCACATGACTTGATTTGATCAAGAAGATGTTGGGAGAAGAGCCGTGTGCCCCTTCTACATCTAGACCTAAGAGGTCCCATATGTTCTGCTTGTCCTCTGTGTCCCTGCCTTTGCCATGAGAAGAACATGCCTTGACTAGCTCACCAATCAAAGGAGGTTGCAAAATTCTTGGAAAAGACATGGATCCAACCCTCATGAGGAGTCAAGCCCTAGCTGGACCCATAGCTTAGGCCACTCAGCTAAGTCCTAACTAGATTTGCAGCCCTTGCCAAATCCATAGGCATAGAGGAAATGAAAAATTGCTGGTCTGTACCTGAGATTTTGTGGTTGCCAGATCCTTTGCATTATTTTGGAAACAGCAAACTGACATAAGGTGGACTATGCCAGCCCAAGGCCAGGTTGTCCTCAGATTCATTCCTCAACCTTTTACTGCTTTGTAGTGCAGGTTACACTCCCTGCAGGCTACATCTCCCAGGCTTCCAGGTTAGCTGGCTTCTGGATGATTCTGCCAGTAGGAGGCACTTGTGGGAGATTGGGGGGGGGGGGAGAAGAAAAGAGAAGTCAGTGTCCTCTGCCCTTGATTCCTCCATTGCTCCAGATCCTGGGGAACAAGCCTACCAGTGGCTCCAGCTACTAGCAGTGGTCCTGGTCCAATTAGGAACACTCCCTGCTTCCTCAGACACATGATCTCGAGGTGCCTTGATGGTCCCTTTGGTTTGTCAGTTCCTTCTCACCTGTGTGTAAACTATCCCTGCATTAAAGTCGCTAGAGTTTGGTTTTTTTTTTTTTCTCTTTCAGTGTGTTTACAAATTTTATTTTATTGATGTTATATTATATGTCCTTTTTTTTCTTCGTGGTTATGCACAATACTTCCATTCTTCCTATATAACTTGGACTCCCTCCATTTTAAAAGCTAAGTTGCTTTCTGTTTCCTAGTTAAGTCCTGAATGGTACACCCAGCAACCCAGAAAATCATTAGCAGAGCTTGACGGTATTGCCTGGTATGGAAATAGATTATGGGGAAAGGGAAAAATAAGGCACATTATGAATATATCAGGTCATTTAGAATTACACCATCAGAATTGACAAGGAATCAAGACATCCTTCATTCAAGGCTGACACGTGGAATAGAAGCCCTATTGTAGCCTCTGTGAAGGGGGTCATGAAGCCGTGGCCTGTGAACTTTGGAGACAGAGTGTTCAGTGCTTGTGGAGGCAGCACAGTCTCTGTTTGGGCATCTCAGTTCCTTCTAACTTCCTTATACCAACCTATTTCCTCCCCCTCCTCACTGCTCATCACAGGTTTGCAATGTGTTATTTTTTAATCTTCTCTTCTCCCTGCCCAAATGTGTTCTCCTCTTCTTCAACTCTTCCACATAAAACATGCAGACTTTGACATCAGGGCACAAGGAGCATCTGAGAGTTTCACTTCATCAACATGGTTCTACAGACTAACTGGTGCAGATTACGGGGCCAGCATTTTCCTTGACTTGAATTCTTTCATTTGCTGCAGCCTGAGGCTACATTAATCTTTTATGCATCCACATTGCCCCTTTGGTTTATATGTAAGTTTTCAGTGAAATCAAACCGCTGGCTCTATTTAAAATGAGTGAATGTTAATCCATCTTCTGCAATTCACCCTCACCACAAAGTGCAGTATATAGCTTTGAAGAACCACATGCACTCATCACCTTCAACATTCATTAGCAAGTATCCAAGGCTTGTTTAGTATCTCTGATGTACAGAAGATTCTCTAAATGCCTGAGGATTTTAAAGAAGGGAAGACATTAGAATTTCAGTCTTCAAGAGAGTTATCATGGATGGGCCATGTTTAAGGTTTGACGGGTTCCACTGATGGTTGCATCTTCTTGGTCCTTCCTCTTTTTGACTAGTTATTCCTTTCCTGTGTCTGTGGCTTTTTCAATGAATGAAATGTTTTGCACCGGAAACTCTTACATTTCCAACATTACATCATTTGGAAGCTTGGCCATTTTGCCCAGAGCAATAATGATCACCATATTGACAGTTAGAAAGGGTTTCCAAAGAGATAGGTGAAGTCCAAAGCACTTTACAGACATAACCTCATTTAATAAGCCTTTAGTGCACTCTAAGCATTATTTTCCCATTTTACACATGAAGAAACTGAGTTTTAGAGAATAAGGTATGAACCCAGGGCTACACAGTGTGTGGCTAGACATTCTGGCTCCAGAGCTTGCCTTCTTGACCAGCTTGGAAAGTACCTTCCCCCAAGTTCACCAACTCAATAAATGATTACAGTGCTCATGGTTGATTGAATTATATACCCTGGAAGAAAAAAAAAAACAAAAACATGTTCTCAATCTCAATCTCTTTTCTGTGGGTGTGACCCCATTGTAAAGAGGGCCTTTTGAAGATGTTAGTTTTAGTTAAGGTGGGGTCAACTGAGTCAGGAAGGGTCTTAATCCTGTTACTGGAGCCCTTAGAGGGAAAAAACCATGGGGAGGAGCAAAAAAGCTCAAAATCTATGGAACCCAGAAGAGAAAGGAGAGGCCATCACCATGTGATGGGAAAGCCAAGGAACACAAGGATTACCAGTCAGCCGGAATGCTACTGCCCTGAGGAAGAAGCAAGCCTTCTAGCCTCTGAAACCATAAGCCAATAAACTCCTGTTGTTGAAGCCAACCAATTAAGTGACATTTGTCATAGCCTCTGGGAAACTAAGACAGTGGTAAACTGAACTGAATTGATAACATCTAAAAATGCTAATAACCTGTCTATGTGTGGAATTAAATGCAATGTAGAAACCTAAGAGAAAGCATGCAGTGATTTTCATCTTATACTAAAATTAGTTCTGAGTCTATTTTTTAAAGGGATTTCAACTGTGTTTACCAATTACAAAGCCCTGTTTCCTTAGGCCTGTAATATATAAAACAAGCTATTAGACAGAAATTAGAAATGCCTTGGGCTATGCAAGTGTGATAAGAAATAAACAGCTATATTTTAATAGAAATGGCATGACTGAAAATTCCATTTTCAATGCTCTGGGTTCCCCATCTTTTCACACAAATAATAATAGTATAGGGCTACTATCTCAAAAACCACTTGGAGAAAACAAGTATTTGAAACATTTAAAGAAATATCATAAAGTTACTATTAATTATTTAGTTGCAAACCAAGAATACCCAATGTCACCTCAAAAATCATGATTATACCTGGTTGAGGAAATATAAAGAAATCCTAAGGCATTTCTATCATGCTCTTAGTTCAAAACCAAATCATTTTTAAAGTAGCTGCCAATTTGTTCGGAACTAAACTTGACTCATTTTACCACATGAGTTTGTTTCTCCTAAAGTTAGTTTTTGAGAAGATTAAATAGCAGATGTTCAACCACAACCTTTTGTACTACTTTTGGAATGACAAATGGGGCCTTGGCACAAGAGTGGGTTTCATAAAAGCTTTGTTGAGCTGACAGGGAAATTATTTGCCCCGGAAGGTAGATATCATTTCAGAAAGGAACCTATATCTGAGAAAACACTTTTGTGAAAAATAAAACTATTAATTTATAAAAGTCCAAAAGTAGTAAAAGAAAGGGGAGCTAGGATGCCTACCTCTGAAATCTTAGTTAAGACAATGCCAGCGGTAAACTACAAGGATGAAGCAGGTATTATATTCATTCCCTTACTAGAGATTGCTGGTACCAAAAGGCAAAACAAAAGGTCAAACCAAAAGACTCTAGTCAATTTAACAAGGACAATTAACCATTTACTACCTGCTAAAACAGAAAAGGCAGGGATGTTTTTTTTGTTTGTTTGTTTTTTCAAGGGAGTAAAGACTTCATTAAGAAACAAGAAAACTAGAAAACTATTCAGTCTGAGACATGCTGCAGGATGAGTCAAGTTCATGAGGCCCCAGGTTATGCCTTTTTAAAGCCCTTCCTCGTTCCTCTTCATAATGTTGGGGAGGGGCCCCAGCTGTTTGCTGTTGTGACTGGTTGCCCCACCTGTTAGCTCTCAGGGGGCCAATGGTGAGGCCTTCAGAAAAGGCAATTTTTAACCCTAAAAGTCTTAGAAGATAAGTTGCCATGTCCAGTCATGAAACTGCTAGAGACCACAGGCAGTGCTACCTAGACTAAGGCTGAGTCATTGGGTACAGAATTCAGAGCACAGAAGGATTAGTGTGAGCTCATGAGCAGGGGCCTCAAGAAAGACTGTGTGGAAGCAGTCATACCTCTGTGGAAGGCAGCATTAGATTTGGATGGAGAAAAGAGCATGCTGGCTAAGGGGGCTCATACAACCACAGGTAGGAGCTGAAAGAATCCCAGTCTGGAAGGGGCTTGGTGTTGGGGACTCTATCAGATGAGATTGGTGAGGTTAGCACAGAGAGGGATAAAGGAGGTCTTACCAGAGAGTTAGGGAGGGACAATGTGATCTCTAAAGAACACTCTGCCTAGAAGGTTCTGGATGAGGACAGTGCTGCCAAGTACCTTCCCACCTACACTCATGCACCTCGCCACCAGATGCATCTGAAAGACTTATTACAGTGAAAACCAAGTTTCAACTCAAGAGTCATAAGATGGCAACAGCTTGGTCAGGAACTAAAACAAATAGTCAAACTATCTCATTCTTTAGACATTACTGAGTCAACCATCTTTCAATTACTTACACAGCACCCAAATTCTAGTAATTGCAGAACTTGAGGAAGTGCTGTCAGAATTCTACCTTTCTTCTTCCTTTTTTTTTTTTTTTTTTTGAGGTACAGGGGCCAGGGTTTGAACAGGGACCTCATATGTGGGAAGCCAGTGCTCAACCACTGAGCCACATTGGCTCCCCTGAGTGGTTTGTTGTTGTTTTTTTTCATTTATTTGCTCATTGTTTTGTTTTGCTTTTTGCTTTTAGAAGGCACCGGGGACCAAATTGGGGACCTCCCATGTGGGAAGCAGGCACTCAACTGCTTGAGCCACATCCTCTCCCTCTTCTGTCTCTTCTAAATGACTTTAAAACCTTACATTCAGGAAATGTATCTAATTTGCCCCATAAGGTGTTCAGTAAATGATTCTGTTGGGATAGATGTTGCCTTCCAAATTTGCTTTATAAGCAACCTTGCCTAAGGTGGAACCTGGAAAACGACAAGGACAGAGAGGTTGTGCATATGAGAAGAGAGTCACATTTCTCCAAAGTCAGGTCCAGAAGTTTGAAGAAGAAAAATGGTGCCGAGTGATGTGCACTCTTTAGAAAAGGGATGGAAAGGATGAGGCACCTTACACATGTTTAAAGAGATGTCCAGTCACCAACAAAGATGCATCCCACAAGCCGCTGGTGATCTGAAATGAGTGTTTCAGTTAATGGTTTAGTTTTGTGAAACCAGAACCAGCAAGATAATAGCCAAATTATGAAAATGAGAGAGCTTTGGGAGAAAAGGAGTTTGAAAGAGAAGTAGGGTGGAATACTTAAACCCAGACTATGGATGGAGGAGCAGAAGCCAACACTGAAGGAAGAAATGAAAATATCAGAGAGGAAAGAGGAGAAGCCATTGGACTGGGTGGCCCCTATAATGGCTACGTATTTCATTGCACCAGAGTGTGATGTCTCCCCAAATGATAGTTGACCACACTTGAAGGGATGAGAAGTCAACATAGATATGGACTTCATATAAATGACTGTTTCAATCACTACCTCTTGACCCCATTAGTGAAAGAAGGATTCCTGCCCTAAGGGTAGGAGAATCCAGAACACCTACTACTGGAAAGATGAGATCAACAGCAGTTTATTAGTCACATAACTCAGAGTATGGAGGGGTGGAGGGAGGAAGGACACTGCACACATGCACAGCCACACGTGTGTTGTCTTCTGCAGCAGAATTAAAAACCAGGGCTTGGTGGGAGGCGGGCTTTGTAGTGACAAGAGGGTGGGGTGTCCCCTGATTTCCCACAGAAGGATGTGATTGACTTGTTTGAATAATTCTTTGGACAGGCAGTGAAACCGGAAACTGCTGCTCAGGGACAAGCAGGAACTGCAACTGGGATTTTGTTAAGGATGGTCCTGTGGTTAAGGGACCTTATCAGCAGGAGCAGAGTGGGGAGGTGATCTTGCAGGTAGGACTTCTGAGGCCCTCTTGGCTTTACCAGATGTCAAGGAAGCACTTAATATTGGACCTTGAGTTTAGGTCTTACACCACAGTGAACCTGCCAACCTGGATGAGAAGCAAAGTGTTTATTCAGATTAAGAGTTGGCTATCCAGTTCAGCATCTCTAAAGCTAGACGTTTCCTGTCTCCAAATTAATTTCCTGCTGGGCTGTCCATGACCTGATCCATTACAGGAAAATCTGTTGCATAAACAAATTTTGGCAGGGCTTCTTCCTTCATATCAAAGAGTGGAAAAGGCCTCCAAGGAAAAGACTAAAAGAAATAGGAGAGAAAGGTTTGAATGCTCAAATTTAAATAGCAGTGTCTGGACAAAATAAACCAAATAATTTAATTTGATCTGAGAAATAGCTCTTTGTAATAAATGGTTCTGTTCACATTAAACTCTAAATTGTTTTGTTTTTAAACTGCATTGAGATCTAAATAATAGGGGAGCTGTGAAAAATAAACACCAGTTTAAACTTTCTTAATTTGTCGGAGTTGGTGCCGACACCTTATGTGTGAAAGGCAGCAAATTTCCAATAGCTGCCAACTGTGGTTTTAAAAATACTGGATGCTTCTATTTGTCCTATATCCACCCACTGTTCTCCACTTCAATTATTTCTTATGATCTCACTACGTATAGATTTTATAATCAAATTCCCTTTATGTGAGATGTGTGAAACGGCTTGGTTGAAGACCAGCGGATCCCAGTGATGCTGCCTGGTCTCCCATTGGCATGGCTTTTCATCCTCCAAAACAACTGTTGTGCTTTAAGTTCGAATTTTTCAAGAATTGGCTCTCTCATGCAGAAGTCACTCACACCCCTGCTTCTCTTTCCACGTCAACTTGCTTTTTGGCCTCTGGTTCATTGCTCAGCTAATTAATGTCTCCAACTTCCTAATGATACCAAAAATGAAAAAAAAAAAAAGTTTTAGCCTATTGTTCTGCACCCAAGGATAAGGAAATCTGATGGGAGACACTGAAATGGGTAGCAAGAGGTCACTAAAAGAACTCTGGGCATTGGGGCCATGTTGCAAGCATGCTACCAAGTTCTTTCATATTTACTGGAGAGCCCTGCTGAAACACTGAGTTCTAATAGGGCCTAGCCATATCTGTGTGCTCCACTAGTACCCCACCAGTGATATGGACTTATCTCTTTCATTCCCATGCTCCAAGAGTCTGCCTTCCATCACTGCCACACTGATTCCCAATGCATTGAAGCCCTGATTTTTCTATAACTTCTGTTTAGGGAAAGCATCCCTTCATCCTCTCAAACTCCCTTGACTCATGCCTCTACAGCCCCAAGCCGGTTCTCTCTCCTGCCCCTTTAACATCAGCTACCATTTTAAGGAACCCTGCCCCTCCCACCTGTTTTCTAGCAGGATGTCCACTGCCTAGAGCTCTTACCCACCACAAAGCAGCCACCTTAGATTATAATCAACCAGGATCTGGCTCTGCCTTATCCCTTATCCCACGGACACTAATTTGGACATCAAACTATTCTCTTTGCAGGTAGCTCTGCTACCAGGTTATTCCACTGCTGGCACCCCTAGCCCTATCCCAACAGCTAATTTGTATATTTTATTTAATCTTTCAACCTCTTTTTTCCTTATTCTTGGATAATTAAGATTTTTCCATAATTACAATAATAACTAAGGACCTAAAATAAGTATTGTTAGCTTCCTATTAGTGAAATTGGCAGATCATGCAATAAGATTAGATTCAAAGCATTGAACCAGATCCAGTATTGTTGAGATATCTGTTCTCCCCAAATCGATTTATAGATTCAACACAGTCCCTATCTCCAAATTTTCTTGTAGAAATTGATGAGCTAATTTTAAAATTCAAATGTATATAATATTCAAAACAATTTTGGAAAAAGAAATGAAGTTGAGAGATTTATCAGATGCAGCCATTCCACTCCACTTTCTAGGTATTTAACCAAGAAAAACAAAAGCACACATTCATACAAAGACTTGCACACTGATGATCATTGCAGCTTTCTTTGTAATAGTCACAAACAGCAAACAACCCAAATGTCCTTCAGCAGGTGAATGGATAAACAAATCGTGGTATATCCATACAACTAAATACTGCTCAGCAACACAAAGAGATGAGCCACTGGTCTATGTAATAGCATGGATATTTCTCAAAAAAACATTTTTTTCTCAACAAAAGAAGCCAGACGGCAAGAGAATAAATACTCTATGATTCCATGTGGACGAAATATTAGAAAAGAAAAATCTAATTTATGGTGAAAGTAAGCAGATGAGTGGTTGCCTAGAGCTAGGGGTGGGGCTAGATAAGATTGGCAGCAAAGGGGCACAAGGAACTTTTTTGGGGGGCAGAATATTTTGTGTCTTTTGATTGATGTGGTTACATGGGTGTGTACAATCATCATTGCTTTTCAAAGTGTATATTTAAAATGGGTATATTTTATTGTGTGTAAGAACCTCAAAATTTAAAGTAAATACTGAATCAGTTTCTTCACACTTATGAATACTGTCAAGAATGTGAATAAAGTCGAGGGTGAACTAAGTGCGTTTGAAGGAATCTACTCTTGAAATAAATCAACAGCCCGATATATTTATTAAGCCTCTGTGGTCTGCCCAGGCTTCTCTCAAATCTCCCTGAGGACCCAAAAACATCAGGCCAGGGTCTTGCCTTCCTGATCACAGCCTCATGCAGGGTACAGGGCAGCACCCACCCTGGGGTCTCTTTGCACATTTGCTGAAGTGATCGACTAATTGAGCGATTGATCAATCCAAGAAATGGTCTCTGACCTCAAGGAGATTCCAATGTAACTGGAAAACCAAGTTCACTTCACGAAAGAAAACGCACCTTTGAGTGGAGTGCGGTATTGCCTATAAAAAGCAGTAAGGGTTAAAAGAAGGGAAAGTAAAATGGCCTGAGGTTGTTGAAGAAGTCACAGGGAAATCGGAGCTCACTGGGGCTCTAAAGGAAAAAGGTTAGTATCAGGGAAAGAGGAGGGCCTTCCTGGCAAAGAAACAGCATAGGTCAAGACCAAGGGGCAAAGGAAAACACGCTGGAGCACAGGGTGTGCATGACACAGACGTGGGAGGATGTGCTGGGCCAGGTACAGAGCCCTGACCGCTGCTGGGAAGGCAGCTGCCAGCACACCTGGTGAAAGCAGGAAGCAAACCTGAGCAAGGAGGCTTTTCTGGGCAAAAAAAATAACCTCAAGAGGCAAACTTCCCTTCCATTCACTGAGTCCACTCACTCACAGCTCTGAATATGTATAAGATCCTGGGCCAGGCAGGGAGACAGAGGACAAGAGTCCTGACCTAGGAGTCAGTCACCTGGGCAGAGTCACACCTCCAAACCTCAAGTGACAAGAGTAGGAGCCAGGAAGAAGCCCCAGGCTGCAGGTGGAGGCAGGGGGTGCTTCAGAGAGGAGGGGGCATCTTTGCTGAGAGAGAAAGGCAAGAAGCATGAGCTGGAGTTTGCCAGACGTAGGAGAAGGAGCAAAGGCTCCAGAAAGGAAACGCTATCATGTGCAAAGAAGCCATGCTGGGGAAGTTCATGGCTGGTCTGAGTGCCACGGGCCATTTCCAGGACAGAGAACTCTCGTTAGGGTTCCATGGCAGATACTGGCCAGTCCTACTCTACAAATTAAAATGATTCAGCATGTGCTGAGTAGATTGTAGTGGCTCAGGACTGAAATTCTTAGCTCCTCTTGAAACCACGTGAGTGTGCTAATACAACTCTAATAGCAAGTGAGCACAGGGGAAGCAAGCTGAAATTCAATGATAAGCATAAGAAGTTAAAACAAATGCTTGTCCACGTGGAAACTGACTCCAGGGAGGCAGGAAAGAAGAGAAGGAAGCAGGGGCCTCCAGCAGTGCCATCTCTCCTCTGAAGTGGTGGATGAAATGCAAACCCGACCGGACAGGACATTTTGTGCCAAGCAGCTCAGCCATAAATGCATTGGCCAATGCCCTGTGCTGGGTAGGGACTACAAAGACTTAGCAGAGCTCAGATTAAAACTTGAAACTCAAAACCATAAAACTGCATTTAAGCAAAGTCAGCAGGAAACGAATCGCCAATTGGCTTCTCTGCAGCCGTCAGCAGGATGACTTCCTCCGCCAGGGCTCAAGGCTGTGCTGAGCTCACCTGCCTCACATACCAGCTGATGGAAGCTCAGGGTCAGCCAGAGCTCAGGGCAGCCCCAGCCCCAGCTGATGGAAGCTAGAGAACCAGGTGACCCTTATCTGAGCCTCATGGACATTCTTAAGCAGCTGCAGCAGCACCGCTGCATCCACCACAGCTGTCCCCACTGAGATGCTTCCTTAGTTGTTGGAAAGGTTCTGCAAGCTGACGTGACACAGCATAAGTGTCTCTGCCAGTAGCTGAGAAACACAGTGCATTTCTCTGACGACTGGATGTACCGTGAAAGCAGCTCCTTCTGCTCTACATGACACTCGTCCTGGCCTCAGACACACTCAGCCCAGGGCACAGGAACAGCCAGAGTAGGAGGTACTGGACCAAGAGCAGCCCTTCCTGAGCCCCTCCCTGAAGAGTTTCCCAGCTCATTCCCTTCTCTCTTCAGTCTTCCCCATTTCCAACCAGCAACAATGACTTTCCAGAAGAGCTGAGAATCACCTTTTCCCCCATAATGTTAAAGAAAATATGGTCCCATTGATAAAAACTCGCTTTGTGCTCAAACCTGCAAGGTAGCCTCTGGAGTGACAGTGCAGTCCTTGACCACTGGTGCTTGTCCAGGGATGGGCAGCTTTCCCCAGGATAGGGGCTCAGCAGTCTCTAGAATGCAGGTCACCACTGAGCATCAACAGGTGTGTTACCTTCTCCTGTACTATCATGATGTTTCCCAGGCACAGGTGAGAACCAGCCTGCACCACTGATTGCTGACACCTCAACTGCCTGTGGTTACCTTTTCCTTCATTTAAAGACTCCTGGCACATTAAAAAGTCTTTAGCCCCCTCTTCTGGACAATCTGCTGCACAACTGCCATTTCCCTCAATGAAAACAGCACAAGGTTGGTGAGGTATGTTACTGACAGATAGAAATCGAACACCTGTGCTACTTTAGTGGTTCATGACAAGCCCAGCTCTCGTGACCTGGGAAATTACTGCACATTACTCAAAGTGACAAACTCCATGAAACAGGGGGTCTGAGTTACAAGAGTGCAAATATTTTCCTTTGATTGTATCTTTCTCTCCATGGAGGTTTGGTGGAATTCCCACTCCTACCTCAATTAGAGAATGTTTTAAAACCACTCAAAAACTAGTGTTTGTACAGTACAGTCCTGCTACCAAGTTTCAACCCCAAACTCTATTTGCCTAGCAGAGACAGAGGGCCAACCATGTGCCTTCACAGGGGTTCACGCAGTCCAACTTGCCGGCTCTCAAGTGGGGCCTGTGAAATGGAATGCTGCCCATCTGAGCCAAGGTGAAACCCAGGTCCATCAAGAACGTGTGTCAGGTGCTAATCACCAGAACCCATGAATGTTACCCTAGCATAAGGGACTTTGCTGATTGATTGAGTTGAGCATCTTGACATGGGACAATTAGCCAGGAGCACTCCATGGGCCCAATGCCCAAGTCCTTATCAGAGGGGACAGAAGCAGGTTGGCAGGGAGAAAGAGATTTGAAGGTGCTGCTACCCTGATGATGGAGGGAGGAGGTCAAGAGCCAAAGGATGTGGGAGGCTTCTGGAAGTTGGAAAGATCAAGGAAGAGAATCTCACCTGGAGCTCCAGGAGGGAACATGCCTTGCAAGCCTGTTCTGACCTTCGGAACTGTAGGAAAGCAATTTAGCATTGTTTTAAGCTACATTTGTTACAGTTTGTGGCAATTTGTGTAAGGGTAATTTGTTACCTTTGACTGTAAGGGCAAAATGATGACATCTTCTTTGTTTAATAAAGAGAAGAGAGGCGGCTGTCCCCCCACCCTCTCCTCTTTAGGCTGGCTCCACGAAAATATAACAAGCTCTTCTGACTGTAGGAACTGCAAACATATGTCCCTGAAATTAACTTAGTAGTCGCTCACAAGGTGAAAAGGAGGCCATCTGACTCTCAAAAAGAGAATTTTCATTGTTCTTTCTTCTACTTGACTGTACAAATTTGTGTGAAATTCTGCCCAGTCTTTGTTAGTTACATTTGTGCTACCTTACATGAATGTAAATCTGTTAATGCTTACTCAATAATAGTTTCCTTCTCCCTCTCCCTCTTGCCTACATAGGTATAGAGATGGGGGTGTGGTTTCTTTTATTGGCAAGATTGTTTTATTTTCCCCTACAGGACCTTATAGTCATATAGTATCCCATCATTTCTGAAGTCACACAAGGGTCACCTGTGTTGGTTTGAAGCTGGATGAACCCCAGAAGATTATGTTCTAAAGTTAACCAATTCCTGTGGGTGTGGACCCATTATAAGAAGGATCAGGTTAAGATGTGACCCATGTCATTCAGGGTGGGTCTTCATCCTTTTACCAGAGTCCTTTATAAACAGGATGAATATGGAGACAAAGAGAGAGAAAGCCATGGAACCTAGACGCTGAAATCACCAAAACCCCTGGAGAGAAGGGAAAAGCCAGCAGATGCCACCATGTGCCTTGCCATGTGACAGAGGAGTCCAGGACCACTGGCAGCCAGTCTTCAGAGAGAAAGCATTACTGATACCTTGATTTGGACATTTTTCTCAGCCTTAGAACTATACGTTTTTAAGCTAATAAATTCCCACTGTGAAAAGTCTACCCATTCTAAGGAAAATGTCCAAAAATTTACTGAGGCAATGACTGAGTGTACACTTTGGACAGATTGTACAAGGCATTGGACTGCATAACACAGTGAATCATGTGGTGGATGATGGACTATGGTTAACAGTACAAATATGAGCATGTTCTCTCACGAACTATAACAAATGTGCAATACTAATACATGGTTTAATAAGAGGGAGTGTGTGCAAAAAACATACCAAGTGCAAGCTATGGACCATAGTTAGTAATATTTTGATTCTGTCCTTTCATAAGCTCTAACAAATGTTCCATAACAATGCAAGGGGTTGGTGGAAAGGTGATATATGGGAATTCTGCATATTATGCATGATTGTTTTGTAAACTCCCAACTTCTCTAATAAAAAATTCATATATATTTTTAAAAGCCAACACATTTTATAGTATCTGCTTTCGGCAGCTTAGCAGACTCAAACAGGGAATCCCATATTCCCTAAGGCTGATGCTGACTCCTGCTGTCTACAGAGCCTAAAAGCAAGATTGAATGAGCCCCCCTTTCTAGATGCTGGACTATAACGGACGTTGCCCAGTATTCACATCACTCCTGGAGACTGGACACAACCATGTGAGTCAACCAAGGCCGAGCACAAAGCAGTGGTCATCCTTCCACTATACCCTGAGATGTATTGATTATCGCATGCTCTGCACTGATTGCGAAGTGTTGTGGAGAAATGGCAAGCCTATTAGCAAGGCCGAGAAGAAACTCAGCACAGCTGGTAGGCTATTCTGACTTAGACAGGTGTTCATAGCAGGGATGTCAAATGCTTGTCAATGTTATTCCCTGACAGGTGAGGCTATTTCGTAATTTTGATAAAACATGGTAAAATCAACACATGAAAATCCTGAAGTAATAAAGTAGAAAACCGTTTACTCTTGCTTATTTGAGATAACAGGTTAGAGTAACAAGCTCAAGGCAATCCACAGCAAAAGAATGAACTGAAATATGTTTCATTTATTTAACATCCCCCAAACTGGTATTTAAACACAGCTCAAACACATCGATTATAAGATCTCCCATATTTACCTCACTCAACTTAAGGGAAAGAGCAGACTCAAGGTAGAGACACGTGCCAACCTGAGGCATATATTTCTTCTCATTGAGCCCTTTGAACTCACTAATCCCAGAATGTGAAACCAAGACTGTCAAAAAGAAAACACAAGTAAAAGCTTTCTGAAAAGCTTCCCATAATGTAGGATTTGTGCAAATAGTTATTTCTTTGGAAAGAAAGCTGTATAATAATGAAAATTAAATACCACGGCAAATGTGTGGTACCATCTCATCCCATCCAAAACATCAGTTAAATGTAAACATCACTCTAAATTAACTTTTGGATAGTAGGGTAATCCCATTTTGAAAAGGTACATCACATAGTAATCTCTGTACAAACAAGTTTTTGTGTTTGAGTATGAATGTTATAAGATGAAATGTCTGCTTTAAATACTGTTTACCAGAGAGCAGCATATGTTGTCAGCTGAAGGTGGGACCCATGAGATTTTTATTTGAAATGTTTACCTAAATTCCTTATTATAAGGTGACTTCAAATATAAAGGCCCCAATGGCCTATCCTCCAAGAAATACTGTAAAACCCAGTGTGTTTTTTCAAGAGGTCTGAGGCTGATGAGACAGATCACCCTGGAGTGGTGCCGTGTTGTGCCACCACACACAGTTGGCTACCACACTCAGGCTTGTTTCAATGGTGATGATGATCATGCCATCACATACTGCTGGCTGTGCTCACTCATCTGCTGATTCAGCAGTCATTTATTGATCTTGCACATGAGCTAGGCACTGGTGAGACAATGATGAACAAGTGAGGGGAGTTCATTGAGCTTACCCTCCGGTGGAGAGGGGTAGATCACAAATATAAATAAAAAAAGGAGCGTTAGATACTGTCTCAGTGTGCCAGGGCTCCTATAATACTGGTTAGCTTCAACAACAGAAATTTATTGCCTCAGAGCTTTGGGAGTTAAGAAGTCCAATATCAAGGTGTCGGCAAGCCATGCTTTCTCTGAGTATTACACTAGTGTTTCGAGGGTGGCTTGCCGGCAGACCCTAACTCAATCTCTGCCTGTCACATGGCCACCCATCTCCTTCTGTCCTGTACTCTCTCCTACTGTGTCCAATTTCCTCTGCTTAGAAGGTCCCCAGTCATATTGGATTAAGGCCCACACTGGTTCACCTTGGCCTCATCTTAATAGGATCTTCAAAGATTCTATTTACGAATGAGTTCACATGCCCATTGGTAAGTTAGTACTTGAGCATGCCTTTGTGGGGGATGCGATTCAATCCATAACAGGTGTTGATAAGGGCTCTGATGGGAATAAAGGAGGGCAATGAAATGCAGGAGATGGACTCTGCCCTTCCCCTGGCTCATTGTGTCTCCCTGCTTGGGCCCCTCCCACTCACTCCCACGATTCTGCGTGCAGCCACTGACCAAGTGTTTGTCACCTTAATTGCAAAGGCCTCATCATTTTGGCCACCTGCCAGGCTACAGGTTCTAGGCGGCAGGGAGAGTGAATCCAGTGACAAGTACTTCAGAGGTCCAGAACAAGGTTTCCTCTTGAAAACACCATGAACATCTTTAAAAAGACTTAACCATTTAGAGATAACTCTCAGCACCAATCAACTCTCAGCCATCAGAAAGCATCAACACAGAGAGAGAGAGGCTCAGAAGGATCTGGAACAATGAATACTTCAGGCTGATTTCACACACCCAGGCATTAAGAAGAGGATCCTCATATGCATATAACTTATGAAGGAAGTGTCCCCCAGATAAACCCTAAACCTGTTGGCTGGAGGAGAGTGGGAAAGGAAGGGGCAGAAACCAAACAGTGGTACAAGGCCAAGTGAAGCTCTCACAAGGAGCTCTGAACATAAATAAGAGCACCATGTTGGTCCTGCCATTGAGAGAAAGGAGCTGGGCTTTTGTACCAGCACAAGCCACGGCCGCAGGCCACCCAGAGGCATAGAAGGGCAGACAGGAAATGCTCCGGCACTTCCAGCCCTCTGGACAGTGGAGACAGCTCTAGTGCCCAAGAACGATGTTCTGAAGATCGTAAAGGAGCAGCACAGCCAGCAGAAGCTGGAGGGGAGGCACGCAGAGCAGGGAAGAAGCGCACAGGAGATCTGGGAAGGGAGACCACAGATAATCAGGGCCACAGCTGCATTTCACTTCAGAAAAGGCATTTGTGTATATACTTGAACATGTGTTTCAGACATCCTGGGTACCCACAAGAACCCTTAATCCTATAAAATAGCGTCTTCCTTCAAGATTTAAATATATAAACATGTAAGCATAAAAATACCAAAAGGACACATATGCCTATTTATATAATAGTTGGTTGGGGAAGGTTTTCTAAGCAGAGTAAATCAAGAAGCCAAAAAGGCAAGAAGGGTGGGAAATGTAAATATTTAACCATTTATAAAATTTTAAATTTTGACTGTGGAAATTGGTTTGCATTCCACAAATTAGAAGTCAAAGAAAAGCTGAAGGAGGAAAGTGTTTCCTGCACACCCAACCTGTAGAAAGATCTTGCAGAGACAACAAAACAATGGATCCATGCCAACTCACACATTCACCTTTATAAACAAGGCTTTCCAGTTATCTGGGCACACTAGGCTCAGGCCAGACTTGAGCTACATTTTTTCTTGGCTGAAGACATAGGATTATAAATACAGATGCTTCAAAGCATTCAAAGATCGCCAAATATTGAACAGCAAGGAACAGACATGGTTAGTTTAATGAAAAGCCTGGCTACACTCATGAGATTGTGCTGTGTCAGCTAAGGGAGGTAGCAGCATCCCTGCACCCTGATTTGGTGGAAACTGCTGGAGAACTCTACAGAGATCTGGGCACTGGACTCTAATGATGAGTACCAACAAACTATAGGACATCCATGGAGAATTCGCCTTGAATAGCAAGGATTTGGGAAACTATGTTATATGAAGAATGTGGAGGGAGCCAACTATATCCCGTTTTTGAGGAGCTGAGCAGGTTGGCACATATTTACCCTGTGGATCCCAGAGAAGCTCAGGGGTGAAACAGAGATACAGATTTGTAATTCGAAGACCTGGAATAGAGACCATGATTTCGCGTATTTTATATGTTGGAACTTGGACTGAACGTGATTGAGTCCCAATGTTTTTATCAATAAATGGGCCAATGGAACAAACAACACAGTTTTACTGTTTTACATGTCAATTTGAAAGCAATGACTACCTGTGAGGAGAGAACTTGGATTAGGAAAGATCAAGGGAGATTTCTGTTTAATATAAAATGCTTGAGTGTTTTTACAAGGGGAAGATATTTACATATGGCTCATAAAATTAAAATTCACTTTAAAATTCAAACGACACTAGGGTTCAGGACAGCAGGTGAATGCTGCACA
This sequence comes from Tolypeutes matacus, assembly GCA_026826555.1. Taxonomy (NCBI): domain Eukaryota; kingdom Metazoa; phylum Chordata; class Mammalia; order Cingulata; family Chlamyphoridae; genus Tolypeutes; species Tolypeutes matacus. The sequence goes on along the minus strand of JAKSZT010053762.1, from coordinate 5,089,288 downwards.
CCACTCAGAGGAGAGAGGGACAGAAGAGGGAAATCGCGACTACAGAACTGTGAGTTACAAGTAGCAGCTTCTGCTGCTGCCAGCACCCTCCCCCGCACTCTTCAGAATTCTCAGGCCCCTGGGCCTGTGACCACAGACAAAGGGGGCTTCAGGGATCTGCCACTCCTGGAAAGGGGAGAGAGTGGGACACAGCCTTAGGCTGACTCAGGTTCTGACCTGAAATTTGGGCTGCAGAGCCCCACGGACCCTTCCACACGACGGTTTGCCCTGGGAGCCTAGAAAGGACTGGAGAAATCTGACCCTCACAACCTCCCTCTCTTCTAGCCTGGACTAATTGTTGAGGACACCACGGGAGAGGGGAGAGAGAGCCTGGGGCTGACCCTGCTTTGGACTCCCAGGTTTGGTCTGCCCTGTCCCGAAAGCCCTTCCAGGCTCGGTGGGGCTGCACCATTGTTTGCCTTGGAGCCTGCAAGGGGCTAAAGATATACAAACCTCCCAATCTCCTCCTCTACTAACAGGGACTGATTGTTGAGGATTCAGAAGGGAGTGGAAATATTTCCTAGCTGGGAAAAGGGGGCGCTACGAGAGAAGTCTGGAGAACTGTCTCAGAAAGTTTGAATCACAGGGCTCCTAGCCCCCAGACAGGAAGCTCTATCACATTGATCTGGTCTGTGTCACAACAAATACGCTCCGACCAGGCATTGAATTGAGAGCTGCCAACAAGCGCCATCTCCTGGCAGACCAAGGAAGTGCACATAGGAAAATTAATTAGTAAGAGAGTCTTTTCCTGGCCTCTATAGCCTCCCTGCCCAAGGCCCTAGGAAACGACTCTACAACCAATTACTGGGTCCAGTGCCCAGTTTTGAACAACCAGCAGAACAATCCTAACAATCAAGTTTGAGCCAAAAATCAAAGAGCGGTGGTAACTCACAGCCTCCTGCCACTAAAACCCCATAAAAGAGAAAGAGATAGAGCATCTAAGTAAAATACAAACTAACCAGATGCCTAAGCACCAGCAAAAAATTACAAACCATACTAAGAAAATAGAAGACATGGCCCAAGAAAAGGAATACAGCAAAGTCCCAGAAGAGATGCAGAATTTGAGAGAACTAATCAGTGAGATGAGCAACATTTCCGAAATCAAATTAATGAGATGAAAGAGAATGTAGTTAAAGAGATCAATGACATCAAGAAGTCATTGCGCAAACGTAAAGAAGAATTTGAAATCATGAACAGAAAAGTAACGGAGTTCATGGGAATGAAAGACACAATAGGTGAAGTAAAAAAATACATTAGAAGCATACAACAGCAGACTCGAAATGATAGAAGAAAGAATAAGTGATACTGAAGACAGAGCAGCTAAAATTGAAGAGAGAAAAGACCAGAGAGAGAAAAGAATGGGAAAAAATTGAGCAGGGGCTCAGAGAGTTGAATGACAACACTAAACGCAAGAACATATGTGTCATGGGAGTTTCAGAAGGAGAAGAGAAAGGAAAAGGGGCAGAAAGAGTATTTGAGGAAATAATAGCTGAAAATTTCCCAACTCTCACGAAAGAAATGAACTTACATGTTCAAGAAGCACACCGTACCCCAATAAGAATAAATCCAAATACACCTATACCAAGACACATATTATTCAGAATGTCAAATGTAAAAGATAAAGAGAAAATTCTCAGAGCAGCAAGAGAGAAGCAAACAATCACGTACAAAGGACGTCCAGTAAGACTTTGTGCAGATTTCTCTTCAGAAACCATGGAGGCGAGAAGACAGTGGTATGATACAATTAGGAAACTGAAAGAGAAAAACTGCCAGCCGAGAATTCTTTATCCAGCAAAACTGTCCTTCAAATATGAAGGTGAATATAAAGTATTCACAAACAAACAGAAACTAAGAGAGTTTGCAAAAAAGAATCCACCTTTGCAGGAAATATTAAAGGAAGCCTTAGAACCTGAAAGAAAAAGACAGGAGAGAGAGGCTTGGAGGAGAGTATAGAAGAAAGAAAAGCAGAAAGGATAACCAAAAGAGTAAAAAGAAAGACAAAATAAGATGACATATGAAAACCAAAGAATAAAATGGAGGAAATAAATAGTGCATTTTCAGTAATACCATTGAATGTGAATGGATTAAATTCCTCAATCAAAAGATACAGGCTGACAGAATGGATAAAAAAACATGAGCCGTCCATATGCTGCTTACAAGAAACTCACCTCAGACACAAGGATACAAGCCGGCTGAAAGTAAAAGGTTGGAAAAAGATACTCCACGCAAATAGTAAACAGAAAAGAGCAGGGGTAGCTATACTAATATCAGACAAAACAGACTTCAAATGCAAAAAAGTGATAAGAGATGCAGAAGGCCATTATATATTAATAAAAGGGATGATCCTCCAGGAAGATATAACAGTCATAAATATCTACGCACCTAACCAGGGTGCCCCAAAATATATGAGACAAACTCTGGCAAAACTGAAGGGAGAAATAGACATTTCTATAATAATCGTCGGAGACTTCAACACCCCTCTCACATCATTAGATAGAACAACTAGACAGAAGATCAACAAGGAAACAGAGAACTTGTACAATATGATAAACAAGTTAGACCTAACACATATACAGAACACTGCATCCAAACTCAGCGGGTTATACATTCTTCTCAAGTGCCCATGGATCTTTCTCCAGGATAGACCACATGTTAGGTCACAATACAGCTCTCAACAAATATAAAAAGATTGAAATTATACAAAGCACCTTCTCAGATCATAATGGAATGAAACTAAAAATCAATAACAGACAGGAAAAAAGGAAATTTGCAAATGTGTGGAGACTGAACAACACACTCCTAAATATTCAGTGGGTCAAAGAAGAAATTGCATGTGAAATCAGTAAATATATTGAGACAAATGAAAATGAGAACACAACATATCAAAACTTATGGGATACAGCAAAGGCAGTCTTGAGAGGGAAATTTATAGCCCTAAATGCCTATATTAAGAAACAAGAAAAAGCTAAACTCAAAGATTTAACTGAACAACTTGAGAAACTAGAAAAAGAACAGCAAACCAATCCCAAAGCAAAAAGAAGGAAAGAAATAATAAAGATTAGAGCGGAAATAAATGAAAATGAGAACATAAAAGCAATAGAGAAAATCAACAAAACCAAAAGCTGGTTCTTTGAGAAGATCAATAAAATTGACAAACCCCTCGCTAGACTAACAAAGAAAAAAAGAGAGAAGATGCAAATAAATACAATCAGAAATGAAAGGGGGGAAACTACAAATGACCTCACAGAAATAAAAAGAATCATAAGAGGATATTATGAGAAACTATATGCCAACAAACTAGACAACCTGGATGAAATGGACAAATTTCTAGAAACTCATAACCAACCTACACTGACACAACAAGAAATACAAGAATTTAACAAACCAATCACAATTAAGGAGATTGAATCCGTCATCAAAAATCTCCCAGCAAAGAAAAGTCCAGGACCAGATGGCTTCACAGGTGAGTTCTACCAAGCATTTCTAAAAGAATTAACACCAATCCTGTTTAAACTCTTCCAAAAAATCGAAGAGGAGGGAAAATTACCCAACACATTTTATGAAGCCAACATCACCCTAATACCAAAGCCAGATAAAGATTCCACAAGAAAAGAAAATTACAGACCAATCTCTCTCATGAACATAGATGCAAAAATTCTCAACAAAATACTTGCATATCGAATCCAACAGCATATCAAAAGACTTATACATCATGACCAAGTGGGATTTATTCCTGGTATGCAAGGCTGGTTCAACATAAGAAAATCAATCAATGTAATACACCACATTAACAAATTGAAGGAAAAAAACCACATGATCATCTCAATAGATGCAGAAAAGGCATTCGACAAAATTCAACATCCTTTTTTGATAAAAATACTTCAAAAGATAGGAATAAAAGGAAAATTCCTCAATATGATAAAAGGCATATATGAAAAACCCACAGCCAACATCATATTCAATGGGGAAAGGTTGAAAGCTTTCCCCCTAAGATCAGGAACAAGACAAGGATGCCCACTGTCACCATTGTTATTCAACATTCTACTAGAAGTTCTAGCTAGGGCAATTAGACAAGACAAAAAAATTAAAGGCATCCAAATAGGAAAAGAGGAAGTAAAACTCTCACTGTTTGCGGATGACATGATCCTGTATTTAGAAAATCCTAAAGTATCCACAACAAAGCTACTTGAACTAATAAATGAGTTCAGCAAAGTGGCAGGATATAAGATCAACACACAAAAATCAGTAATGTTTTTGTACACTAGTACTGAACAATCTGAGGAGGAAATCAGGAGGAAAATTCCATTTTCAATAGCAACAAAAAGACTCAAATACCTAGGAGTTAATTTAACCAAGGAAGTACAGGACCTATATGCAGAAAACTACAAAACAATGCTAAAAGAAATTTTAAAAGACCTAAACAAATGGAAAGACATTCCGTGTTCATGGATTGGAAGAATAAATATCGTGAAGATTTCATTCTTGCCCAAACTGATTTATAGATTCAATGCAATACCAATCAAAATCCCAACAGCTTACTTTACAGAATTAGAGAAGGCAATTACCAAATTCATCTGGAAGGGTAAGTGCACCCGAATAGCCAAAAGCATTCTAAAAAAGAAGAGCAATGTGGGAGGAATTTCGCTGCCTGACCTTGAAACATATTACAAAGCTACAGTGGTCAAAACAGCATGGTACTGGCATAAAGATAGACATATCGATCAGTGGAATAGAATTGAGAATCCAGAAATAAACCCTCACCTATACAGTCAACTGGTTTTTGACAAACCTACCAAGCCCATGCTGATGGGAAAAAACAGTCTCTTCAACAAATGGTGTTGGGAGAACTGGATATCTATAACCAAAAGAATGAAAGAGGACCCCTATCTCACCCCCTATACAAGAATCAACTCAAAATGGATCAAAGATCTAAATATTAAAGACAGGACTATAAAACTACTGGAAGAAAATGTAGGGAAACATCTTCAAGACCTTGTAGTAGGTGGTGGTTTCTTGGACCTCACACCCAAAGCACGTGCAACAAAAGAAAAAGTAGATAAATGGGACCTCCTCAAAATTAAACACTTTTGCACCTCACAGGAATTTGTCAGAAGGGTGAAAAGGCAGCCAACTCAATGGGAAAAAATATTTGGAAATCACATATCTGATAAGGGTTTAATATCCAGGATATATAAAGAGATGTTACAACTCAACAATAAAAAGACAAATGACCCAATTAAAAAATGGGCCAAAGACTTGAATAGACATTTCTCCGAAGAAGAAATACAAATGGCAAAAAAACACATGAAGAAATGCTCAACATCACTCAGGATTAGGGAAATGCAAATCAAAACTACAATGAGATATCATTTCACACCTATCAGAATGGCCACTATTAAAAAGACAGAGAACTACAAGTGTTGGAGAGGATGTGGAGAGATAGGAACACTTCTTCACTGTTGGTGGGAATGCAGGATGGTACAACCACTATGGAGGACTGTTTGGCAGTTCCTAAAGAAGTTGAATATAGACTTGCCACGTGACCCTGCAATAGCACTACTGGGTATATACCCAGAAGAACTGAGAGCAATGACACGAACAGACATCTGCACACCGATGTTCATAGCCACATTATTCACCATTGCCAAAAGTTGGAAACAACCCAGGTGTCCATCAACAGATGAATGGATAAACAAACTGTGGTCTATTCACACGATGGAATATTATGCAGCTGTAAGAAGAAATGAAGTCATAAAGCATATGGCAACATGGATGAACCTGGAGGACATTATGTTGAGTGAAGTAAGACAGACACAAAAGGACAAATAATGTATGAATGCATTACTATGAACCAAATATATTGTGTAAAATATTGTTTGATTAACAAAACAAAACAAAAAAAAACAAACAAAAAAATTTACATGTATCCATTACATTTAATTGAGAAATGTATATACTTATTCATCTGTGTTTACTATTTAGTTTTTAATTGCTTATGTTTTCAATTATTAAATGTACAAAATAAAGTTAAAAAAAAATTCAAACAACAGATAAAGAGACTAGCAGACAGGAGGAAGAACAGGATTAGCGTATTTGATAAAATTAAACAAGATAATGTATATGAAATTGCATTTTGTAACTATCAGTCAGTATGTCCAAGAGTCTGTGATTCTAAACTAGAAATGCATTTCATGGAAATAGCAGTACCTTGACTCCCACCACTCCTACTGACTGTATACACATATATGGGGCTTGTCCATTTAAATACTGTGTAACAAAGGTATCCATAAGAATACATGGACATGGTTCTTGAGCTTCAAGTATGCTTTCATGGATGCATGGTATTTTGGAATGTCAGACAGAAACAACAGCACTCCCTACCGAATCTGGACTAAACACGACACGATTACACTTGGTCAAAAAGAATCTAAAGAGTTTTCAGAATACGCTTCTGTCTTTTAGAGCATATGTGTACAAAAATTTTATCTCCACGTTTCACATATCAATAAGGAATAAGAAAACAAATCTTTAAACCACCCAGGAGTAGCATAGGAAAGCAATGTGTGCGGTCCACTGCACGTAATGCCAGTTCCTGCACAATTTCCATCTCACTGGGTTCCACTTAGGCAAGGCAGCTCTCAGCAAAATGCCACTTTGCATGCATCTGAAACCCCTGGATGGCAACATTCTGCATTTTGATAGAAGCCTTAGGTAAGGCTGTTTGCTTCTGGAAAAATAAAACGTAAAAGAAAAATGGAAAAATGAAAATGGAGAGTGCCTTGGATCATTTTGCTAACGTGATTTCTCGTGAGACTTGGAAGCACATTTTGCTCGTGAAACATTATTAAATACCAACCAATACAGTCCACTACCCCAAGGCGGGCTCTCGTCACGACATCACCGTTAGTTTTCCCATGCATGTGAAGAGTATTTGAGCCACCTGGCCTCACACTGAAATGCAACACAACACTCTCACCACCAGGAAGAGGAGGTGACTGGGGCCTCAATTTTAACAGACTCAAATTCGTTTTTTGCATACGTTTCTGAAAATTATTTACCCAGGATTGGTCTTGCGTATCTCACCCAAATGCTGGACACTTTTAGAAGTTACTTCTCCTCACCTTCCAATTGGATTGTGTTTGTTGTCGTTATCATTTCTCAAGAAAAGACATGTGCTGTCATCAGAAGTCAACTATTTCAAACACATAACTTCCTGCCCCCCCCAATGTGCTTAATTTTTCTGTTAATTCTTCATCAGCAAAAATCTATATATCAGGTTAACTAGCCATCGCTTTGGGAAAAGGGCAGTAACTGTGACCCTAAGTAAATGGGGCCTAGGATCATTTAGGTTTGATTAGGGTAGAAAATATAAAATATTGATTTCAACTTTGGGCCCTTTCTGTGGTGGAAAGATGTGAATTGATGTGTCACTCATCAAGGTGGTTAAATTCTTTACATATTCTTCTAGGTTTACATAAGATTTGTTTGGTAAAGATAATATTTAATTGAATTAAATAACACTTAAGGAGAAAGTGAAATTTCTCACATTTCATTTTGATAAATCTTTTTTATTTCAAAGTATAATTTATGTTTAAATAAATGAAAACTTCCATTATAAAAGCCATTGAAATATGTTGTAGAATTTTTTAGAAAAGGGAAAGAGAAGCTAGAAGCCACAATCCCATCACCATAACTATTTACAGAAAATTGGGCTCTTTCCTCTTGACCATTTGTTTATAATTACAGCCATATCTATCAAATCATTTTATGATTGTAATTCAATAATAGGAGGCACAATATCTTTACTTTTATTACAGTTGATTAGCTTTTTTTTTATAGATTTATTTATTTATTTATTCCTCCCCACCCTTGTTGTTTCGCGCTCACCGTCTGCTCTCTGTGTGTTCTTCGGTGTCTGTTTGTCTTCTCTTTAGGCAGCACCAGGAACCGATCCTGGGACCTTCTGGAGAGGAGAGAGGCATTCAATCTCTTGCGCTACCTCAGCTCCTTGGTCTGCTGCATCTCTTATTGTCTCTCCTCTGTGTCTCTTTTTGTTGGGTCATCTTGCTGCGCCAGCTATCCACTCGGGCCAGCACTCCACGCAGGCCAGTTTGCCTTCACCAGGAGGCCCCGGGAATCAACCCTGGACCTCCTATATGGTAGATGGGAGCCCAGGCGCTTGAACCATATCTGCCTCCCATTAATTAGCTTTTAAAAGACTTTTTTTTTTTAATTAACTTACTTTGCCTGGTTGCACATCAACTTCCCTAACTGTGCCTGTCTCCTCCCTCACTTCACTCTGTATTCAGTAATACCCTTAAAGAGCCTCCTTTCATGCCAAGGCCTGGGCAAGCTCTGGGGATAAAAATGCAGGCTTTCTTCATAGTGAAAACAGTTTAATGGAGGAAGCCTGGAGAGCACACAAAGGCAAATACATACAACACCCTGGGCAGAGGTTCCATGTGCTGAGGAGCACGGGCAGGGGCAGCTAATTCCCACCCGAGGAGTCGGAGAGAGCCAGGAAGGGCTCTGCGAAGTGGGCCTGGAGGGTGGGGAGTGGCTGCTGGTCCTCAAGCAAACAAGCATTTTGCTCCAAGCACGAAGATCAGTGCGTCCAGAGTTCCGAGAACATTATGCATTTAACTGGAAGTCTGGCTGTGACAGGCTTGGAGTGGAGGAGGGGGGTGCGGGGAAGACAGGGAAATGACGCCGGAGAGTAAGAAATGGGGGACTGTGTGACAGGCTTTAGAACCCAGCTGCACAGCTTCCAGTTACTTTGAAAGTAATAGTGCACCATTGATATGGTTGAAGAAGAGCAGTGGTGCTTTGCTATGATTCTGAATTTTTATAACAAGCAAGCCTCACGATTATAATTTCCTAAACCTGAAATAATTTTAAGATGACTATATTTCAATGGAGTTCAAAACCAAGTTGTAGGCAGAGTTGGTTCCTTGTGTTCCATGCCTCTCTTCTGGCTTCCGGCAGCGACTGGCATTCCTTGGCTTTCCTTGGCTGGCAGTAGCATAATTCCAACTGCAGCCCCTATCTTTACCTGGCCATCTTTTCCATGTCTGTCTGTGTCCAAATCTTCTCTTCTTCTAAGGATACCAGTCATATTGGGTTATTCCCCACCCCCAATATGACCTCATCTTAAATTTACTAATTCCATTTGCCATGACCTTAGTTTTAAATGAATTCATATTCTGAAGTACTGGGAGTTAGGTCAAACATATTTTTTCAGAAGACACAACTCAAACCATAACCTGATCAGTGTAGGAAGCAGGAATAAAGTAATGTACATACATAACATAATTTCAGATAAGAATAAGTCCTGTGAAAATAAAATAGGAGACACAAGGGTGAAAAACTGAACAGGTGAAATGAGGAGTGGGAATGTTAGACATGAGTAGGTGAGTCATAAAGAAGTACAGGGAGAAGAGAAAAGGAAAGGAAAGGAGGGGAAGAAAGAAGAGGAGGTGAGGAAGGGGAAAGGAGTGGAGGGATGGGAAGAGAGGTCTAGAGGCAGAATCTTAGCAGACTATCTAGAGAGTAAAGGTTTGGTGGAATATTAGAGCCAATGAGGAAACCAAGTCAGAGAAGGAGACACCCTAATGGAATTACTCCTTGCCTTATTGTGTCTTTGAAATAGTGGAAAAAACAGACAAAATTCATATTACAGACTTATAATAATATGTTCTTCTTTATACATGCCCTTGCCTCACCTTGCTAGAGGAATCTTGATTGCTAAATCCTTTTGACATGTTAGTACTTGTCCTCTCTTTCCAGGGCTCCAAGTTACTTAATAATCAATTCTTCTCTAAAACCAATAATGTCATCAGGATAATTCAGAGATAAAAGAACACAACACTGAGTCAAGCCAGCTCACTGCAGGAGGTAACTCTAGAGTTTTTAGGGCAGGGCTCTGTCTGCATCGTTGAACCCTTGATGACTACCCGTTCTAGGCTGATACTGAGTCTTTAACAAATGTTTGCTGAATGACTGACTATTGAGTGATTACTAATGTATCTGTTTCTCTAGTCCTCTCATGAAGATAAGCTTAGGTACTGAATCCCAGCATGCTGGAGATTTTAAAGAGAACCAAAATCTTTAAGTTCAGAATCCTTAGCAATCCTTCATGATAGAAAACCCGATTTCAAAAGCCATCATAGTAAAACTCTTTAAAGAAAGCAGAGCTGAAGCTGAGATCCATCCCACATTAGAGAGTAAATATTTTCCAAGCCACTTCACTTACTGCCTTTCTTGGCCAGAGCACACTTCCTTAAAAGTGTAGGCATTTAAAAGAGGTAAAACCTAATGTGAAGATCCCCAAGGGAAAGGAATAGATTATACTTCTTAATGTGACCAGCTTTACCAATCTCTCCCTTGGGTTTGCTAAACAATGAGCAAAATAGCAGTAGAACTAAATATCAACAAAACCTGCGCTTTCATTTGATGCAGGAAGAGGAAGAGAAAGGAACTTTTCCTCTCCATTTAAGAACTCTAAGATCCAGGTCAATTCCCAGTCACTGCCCCTGTGTGATATTCAGGGTACAAGAGCAAACAGCGGTGAAGTATGGGGAAGGAAATGATGTCAGGAAGAGCTGACTGGCTTCACCTTTTTGGTTTGTTTTATTGACTAAGAGCAGGGCAGACACCAGTTCCAGCTTCCCTTCTCAAGAGGCTGCTGCAATTCAAGGCGGCACCCCATCATTCCTGCCAGAGCAGAGTGGAAAGAATCCACCTGAAAGAGAAAGACGTAAGGGGCAGAGTGGGGCAGAGCAGTGCAGAGCCCAACTGGGTCCACCGTTAGATGCCGCGCTATTCAGGCTGCACTGCGGTTTTTCCAGGCTTCCTTGCAGGAAGCCTCTCTAGTATGTGCAGAAAAATGAAAGACAGCAACTCCGTCATGTGCTTCTGAAGAATACCTAGTGATGTGCTCCGACAGCATCCTGTCAGGAAGGCTGGCATTTACCAAGCAGAAATGTCAACACAGAAAAGAACTAGCATCATTCCACAGCAAGTGTTGAATACACAGAACAAAAGAGGAGCAGGAAAGGTGCAAAGAAAAACTAGCTGGCCTTTATGTTTCCCTCCAAAATTATTTTTATGGATCAAAAAATCCCCAACTTTTATTGACCATTTAGATGTTCTGGTATGACTTAGGGCAAAAAAAAAAAACCCACTAATATCTAATTAATATTTTTGCATTGATGACATGTCAAAATGATAGTTTTTTTTAAATATTGAGTTAAATAAAATATAGTATGAAAATTAATTTCACTTGTTTGTCTTTACTTTGTAAAATATGGTTTCTAGAAAATTTAGAATTATGTAAGTGGTTTGAATTTGTGCTCTTGTAATTTTCCTGAATGTATTGGATCTAAATGAAGCCCAGGAATCCTGGCAGCTCTGCTCCCCAAGGCTCTACTACTCTAAGTGTTAGGACATGCCTCTGGGGACATCTCATTCTGATTGACAGTGGACTCTGTCACATCAATAGGAATAGCTGGGTTCCAATATGCTAGTTATAGGTCATGGGTCTGAACTTGCTAATCCAAATACATACAACTGGTTTATATAACATTCTCCAGCAGCTATAGTAGGTAAATCTACTTGGATGTCACTCAAAGATTCGGTTTGTTTCAGATCTTCCTCAAAGACTCAAATTTATTTATTTTTTGATTAATCTTTGGGTTCTTCTAAGAAAGGAAACAGTTATGTCAATGCACAATTGATTATTATTATTGTCACTGTTTAAACTTAAAATGATATTAGACTGCAAAACTCATTTTATTTCACCTACTTACAACTTGATTTAATTTCTATCTCAATTAAAAATTGTAAAATGTTCCTGAATTTAAGCTCCAATTAAAAATTTGCATGTTTGTTTGAGAAAGTCAACATCATTATAAATGTGCTCTGTGGGCCACTTTGGAAATTTGAGATTCTACAAGTACACATTACAGAAGGGCGGAACAAGCTTAAATAAAGAAAAACAAGGTTTAAAAAAATTTTATCACGTCTTGGCCTATGATAGTGTGATGGTCAAAAGTACAGTCCCACTTGTTCCTATGAAGGTACTTATAGATGGGCTTTGCATCTATAATCGGTTGATTGCATCTACAATCAACAAAGGACATTACCCTCAACAATGTGGGGAATTTCCTCATCCAACTAGTTTTGTTTTGTTTTTTTTTAAGCCAAAATCGATAGTTTCAGAGGTCAGGAGAGGAACTGAGACTCGACTTTAGCATTGGCTTTTCAATGCTGGAATTTTCAGCCAATTTCCCTGGGAAATTTGAACTAAGGACTTCAGCATCACCTTTATCGGAGTTCCAGCTTACAGCCTGCTCTTCAGAGGTCAGATTTGCCAGCCCCCAGAGTTGTGTGAGCCAATTCCTTATAATAAATCAGTCTCTCCCTCTCACTTTCTTCCTCTCTTTTGCTCTCACTACCCATTATCTATCTATCTATCTATCTATCTATCTATCTATCTATCTATCTAGTGGATTCTGTTTCTCTGGAGGAGTCTGACAAATATAATTGGTTTGCTGTAGATACAAAATTGAAGGAATTCATATAAGCCAAAGACATTTTCAAAAATAATTATGAGAGGTTTGCCTCCTGACTTGGTTTGAAGCCACATCTAATCCAGGTCAACTGGATTTTAGAGCTGACCAGATGCACCATGCCTAGGTACAGTGGGTGACCACGGGAACACAGCTCCAGAGGCTTCAGAGCTCAGGGCTTCCTAGGAATGGAACTAGCTGAAGATGACAGAACTGGCTCTAAGAGGCTAAAGGTCTGTGTTGTACAGTGGTTCCTAGAGGGCAGGATCCCACTTAGGCTTGCTTCCTGCATCCTATGAAGGACAATTTCCAGCATTCAGGACCATTTAATAGACGTTTATAGGTCCAAAGATGTTAAATTAGCCACTTAAAAGTGGCTGCTCATAATGGATTTGTCTGATTCCTCATCTGAAATACAGAATAAATGAAATAAAAAGTCTGCTGGAAATGGTGTGCGGCATCAATCTTATTTCTTAGACTAAGGGAAGGAAAACTTACTTTCATTTCATTGCTATGGTTCTTACACAAACTGCATTTATCTGTAGTTCATTAGAAAGCTCATCCTGTTATGAATTCTAGAATTTAAAAAAAATAAGTACATGTGTCTAGGCATACTGTACAAACTAGCAAGCCATCTCCACAAGGCAGAAGAGGCAAGCAGCTAGCACAGGCTAATAGCATCCAGCAATCATTCCTTAAATCATAGTTCTCTGCTAATCACCAAATCAGCAGTCTCAACTCACTGACTTTCTCAAAGGTAAAAACTACTCTAGCATTTCCTTTTCCACTCTCAGCAATATCTTCAACTCAGAACCCCCTCTTTTCCACAGTTCAATGGAGGCTTTGAAAACTTCAAAGTTTAATCCAGAAGAATAAATTTTTAAGGTCTGGATAGAAACCCATGCCCACCAAATGATTTATGAATGGAAAGTGAGTAATAAGATAGATATTTCACTTGAAGAGAAAAGTATAATCATTTCCAAAGAAATAAGAAAAAGGGTGCTGCTCTGGAAAATAAAATGTAGATATACAATTATAATGAGGACTGTTTTAATGGCAATTCTCTACAGAGATTTCTGCTCTTATCATCCAGAACCCTATTACATTTTGAATCTCAGAGCTAACAATGAAAATAATAAGCCAGGAACACAGTGTTCAAAATAGATACAAAATACTTCAGAGAGTTGATGTTTTTTGTCCACAGAAATAAGAGCAGAATAAAGCAGTTTTTCTCATAACCCTTTCAGCATTTAATTTTTTTTTTCAATTTCTCCCCCCACCTCAATGTTTGCACTCACAGTTTGCTCTCTGTGTCTGTCTTTCTTTTTTAGGAGGCACTGGGAACTGAACCCAAGACCTCTCATGTGGGAGGGAGGCACCTAATTGCTTGAGCCACCTCTGCTTCCTGCTTATTGTGTTTTCCTTGTTGCATCATCTTGTTTCATCATCTTGCTGCCTCAGCTTGCTGCACCAGCTCGCTGTCTTGCTCATTTTCCTTAGGAGGCACGGGGAACTGAACCCAGGACCTCCCAAGTGGTCGATGGGCACCCAACTGCTTGAGCCATGTCCACTTCCCACTCTCTTAGCATTTTAACTAGGCAAATTAAGGCCTCTACAATATTATTTTAATGTATTAAAAAAGCAAAGTGGGAGAAAAGCCAACTTTTATATGCAAAATCCTATACTTTATAGATAAAATCCACCAAAAATACACAGAAAATAAAAAACAAAACTCAAAATAACAGCACCACCAAAACTAAGTCTGTTAATTGCTGCAGAGTTAAAGGAAGGCTAGAGTAAGATAGGAGATATATCAGTCGTGGTTTTCCAGAGAAGCAAAAATAATAAGAGAGAGAGAACAAGAAAGAGGGAGGAAGAGAGAGAGAGCTTTTAAAGGATCTATTCACAAGATTGTGAGGGTGGCAAGTATGAGATTTGTAGGAGAGGCCAACAGCCTGGAAATTCAGCCTATAGTCTTGAGGTAGAATTTCCTCTTCTCTGGGAAACCTCAGTTTTTGTTAAAGCCTTCATCTGATTGGACGAGGCCCACCCACCTTATCAAGGGTAGTGTCCTTTACTTAAAGTCATAAATGCTAACTACATCTATATAATACTTCCATAGTAATACCTAGATTAGTGTTTAATAAAATAACTGGGTTCTAGGCAAGCCAAGTTGACACAAAAAAATTAACCATCACAGGATATAATGAAGTAAATAAATACTTGTTGCAACACCTAGTAGCAGCGTGGACCAATTTATTTGGAGAAAATTTGAAAGCCTGCGGGCCATTGTTGATGCTGAGCCTTCTAAATGGACAATAAAGCAATTACATTTTTTCATTCTGGAGGCTGTGTTGGATACTAGATATAAACTTAATTTACTTGTTCTGTTTAGTTTCTTCATATCTATTTCTTTGTGCCCTGGAATAATTTCAGAGCCAAAGAAAGGCATTAGAGTTCAATGTTTCTTTAGGTTGAGACTAAAATTGATAATATTGAAGAAATAAGGGATCACTCATCATAGAAATGTCCCTGAATTTTCAGAGAATAGATCCACTCAGTGAAGATGGCCAGGACTCTTTTGGGTATAGGTGACAGAAACACCACTACTTTAGCAGGAGAGTCTTGGTTCATATAACGAAAATGCCCAGGGACAGCCTTCAGGTACAGCTGTATCCAAGGCACAAAGTTTACTTCTAGGACTACTTGCACTTTTCAATCTGAGTTTCCTCTGGATTGGCTTCGTTTGGCCTTGTTTTCTGGAGTAACACTTTTCTTGTTTTCTCACACACAAGTTTCTCTTACTAACCCATCTTGGTAGATAAGGGCTGGGTAGAACCATGTCTGTAACTGGTATCCATCCCCTCAGTCCAGGAGAATACCCCTTTTCCCTGGAAGTGAATGTGGATTTGGATGTGGGAGTTAGGTTGAGACTCTAGGCAAGTATGTTCTCCATTAGGGTGCACAGGTGATTTTCCTTTTGGGTGGGGGCCTCCTGACCCTTTTGAGTATCATCTGTTCCCCACTGGTACTTTCCTGCTCCAACTGGATCACCTTCCGGTTGCAGTTCCCGTCTCTCTCCTACCCTTCATGTCCTAGAAGATCCTTCATTTCCTCGCCTCCTGCTTCCTCCCCCACTCACCTCCATCCCTCTGGCTTCAGGAACCCCTCACTCCACCAACAGGCTCCACTAAAGTCATCCCTGACTCTGCTATCCAGTAGATCTATTCCAGGCTTCTCCGCAGTAGGGGACAATGATGATGACTCACTCTTTCTAAAGCACTCTCATAAACATCAGCAGCTACGTATTCTCAGTTTGCTTCCTATTCTCAGATTGTTCCTAGTATGTTTCCCTCACAAATTCAGCCTCCTCCATCAGACCATGAAGCATAAGTTCCCTATAAGTCTCAGTACTGGGAACCCCCTCCTCTCATCCTCCATACCCTTACCTGGGGTCCCTCATCCATGCTTCTGGATTTAATATTCACCCACATACAGAAGACTCAGAAGCTTACAGCCCCATAGGATTACGCAGTGTGAAGGATTGAGGCCAGCAGAACCCGGAGAGTAAATGTAGAAACAAGTCTTAGTCATCCTGCATGCCCACTCTAGAAAAATGCCTGTTACACACAGGTTCCCAATAAATGCAGACCAAATGAATAGATGAAGGAATGAATGAATGAGTGTCTGGTGGGCTGAGCCCACTGAGCTCTGAAGAGGTCCTTCTACATCTTGTAGGCATTGACCTTTGCAGGACCACCCAGAACCTCGACCCCAGAGGGCTCACTTGAGTCAAGTGTTGCCCCTTGGGGGCTGGAGAGCCAGCTCTCAAAGCTTCCCTGAATCTGAACATCATCAGGGCTAGCCAGGTCTATGCAAAGAGATGCAGACCTCTGGGGCCCTATGGGATGGTTAAGGAAGGCTCATTTTCTGGGGTCCTATATTTGCTGGTGCCTGCCAAGATTTTGCTTGTTTCTGCATTCTTGCTCTATACACTTACGGACAGAATGGGAGAAGACTAGGCAATCTTTGTAACTCCTTCCCACATAATTATCAAAGCTTCTCAGCACTAAGCCAACCATGGGAGTCACAGTGACGCTGTGAGTGTGTCCACAGCCAAAGGGAAGATAACACCATTCATTCATTCCTTATTCAAGGAAATGGCACCTAAGGACCTAACTGAGGGTCAGTAGTTGTAAATGCTGTAAGTAAAAGAATGCCCACACAGAGATCATAAACAATTACACTGTTTTTACAAATAAATGCCACAAAAATCATTTGATTTTTTTGGTTGATTTTAAAGTAAAATACAGACAAATGGAATCTAATGAAATCTATCTTTTGGATTTTTATATGATGGTAGAACTGTGTTAACATGCCAGAACCTTGAAAAGCAATTTAATATGTAATCTTACTTTCCTGGTAATCTGTTACAAATTTTATAACCAGCAATTGCTGAGACAAAAATAAAAATCTCTATTAAGTGAATTTTGAGATAGCTTTCTGCTTTTTGAGTAACTGATGAAATGAGAGAAATATATAGAAACATTCAAATGTTCTTTTATGGCAAATGAGGTCGTTGGTTTTTTTCCTACACTTACAAGAGTAACATTTATATATGTCTGTGTATATAGACATATATTGTTTGTTCTTTGGCTTTAGATAGCACTGCTTTCTCCTTTTAATACAGTTTTCATGCACTGTACACACACTGTATATGGCATTTGGAACTGAAAATACTAAGCATTTACAAACAATAATGGATAAATTCTGTTGGAATAACTTAGAATTAGTAGTCTTATATTCTTTTGTCTTGAGTGTTTTAGTGATATTAATCAACTTCTCTGGAACTTGAATATGAACATATTCAAAAGTGCCCAGTTGCACAGAATTCCAATTTGATTTCCCATTTTAAAAATCAAAGACCTCAAAATAACAGACAAGATGGCGGCAGAATAAGGGACTCCAAGAGTTAGCTCATCCTGCAGGGTAGTTAGTAATCTAAACAGAGCTACCTAAAGCACCTGTTTAGGGGGTCCAGGAAACCAGAAAGCATCCTGCAACATCCTTGAAAAAATAGAAGGAGGAGACTGCCCATCTGCAGTGAAATTGCGTGAGTAGAGCATTCCACACTGCAGAAGCCGGTGCCCATCCTACACTGGTGACAAAAGTCGCCTCACGTGCTATTCCATGGTTGGAGTTGGAAGCTCCATTTTCCAAAAATAGGAGAGGAAGAGATGGTCAGGCACCAACTTCAGCTACTAATTAGTTAACTCAGCTAGCTAAAGTATATTCTTAAGAACACTTGAAGTTTGAACCTGACCAAGTTGGAAAGAGACTGGTAGCCACAATTTTAACTCCACCCCTGGCTTGAGGGGAAGCACAGCTGACTGAAAATCACAGTGCTGGTAGAGACCAGCTTCCTTCCACCCAGATCAGATTGCAGCCTTAGCCTAGGCTCTAGCCCCACGTGCAGTAGGGAAGAAGCTGAGGAGACATGAACCAGCCTCAACAGGTAACTGCAGGTGCTTTCCACTGGCACAGACTGAATAGTCAGACACCTGGGGGACCATCCCTGCACCCCAATAAGATAGGATAGGAGGTTTCTTCAGCCTCTCTGGGTAATTTCAGGCACTTTCAGCCTGCACAGACTAGATACATGGGCACCTGTAGCCCCATCCCCACTCTCCAATAGGGTAAGAGGGGAGATGTGTTCCCTCAGCCTTTCTGGGCAAATGCAGATGCTTTGGGCATACACAAATTCTACTGTTGGAAGCCTGTGGTTTCATCCTCACCCCCTAAAGGGCAGAAGGGACAGTATTTCCTCAGCCTTTCAGGGAAATGCAGGCATTTTCAGCCCACATGGATTAGATTGTTGGGCAATCCAGAGGGTCCATCCCCACGTCTGGCAGGGGAAGAGGGGTGCTGGTATTATATCAGTCTACCTGGGTAACTACAGTCAGTTTTGACCTGCATGGCTTAGTTTGCTGCCCACACCTGCAAAGCCATCCCTGCCCCAGGCAGGGGAGGAAGGAATGTGAAGTTTCATCAGTTTCTCCAGGCAACTACAGATGCTCTTGGCCTGCATGGATTGGATTACTACACACAGCTGCAGTTCTATCCCTACCCCTGGCCGAGGAAAAAGATGCGAGAAGTTTCATCACTTCCTGGGACAATGCAGGCAGCTTCATCCTCCACAGTTTACAGCACTAACTACATCCCAGCAAGGGAGAAAGGGCAAGAAAGCCCTAAACTAAAGAGAGAAACTGAACCCAGAGTAAACACATCTAGTAAGCCAGAGGCCAAGACACCAACAAAAAATTACAATCCATATTAAAAAGAAACCGGAATATATGGCCCAGTCAAAGGAACTAGATAAGCCTCCAGATGACATAAAAGAGTTGAGACAATTAATCATAGATGTTCAAACAAATCTCCTTAATAAATTCAGTGAGATGGCTACAGAGATTAAGGATATAAAGAAGATACTGGGTGAGCATAAAGAAGAATTTGAAAGCATACATAGAAAAATAGCAGATCTTTTGGGAATGAAAGGCATGATAAATGAAATAAAAAATATACTGGAGGCATATACCAGCAGATTTGAGGAAATAGAAGGAAAGATCAGTATGCTTAAAGACTTGGCCTCCAAAAGCAACATGCAAAAGAACAGATACAGAAAAGAATGGAAAAAAATGAACAAGATCTCAGGCAACTAAATGACAGCAAAAAATGCACAAACATACATGTCACAGGTATCCCATAAGAAGAAAAGGGAAAAGGGACAGAAGGAATATTTGAAGAAATAATGGCTGAAAATTTCTGAATCCTATTGAAGGACATAGATACCTGTGTCCAAAAAAACACAATGTACTCCCATCCAAATAAATCTGAGTAGACCTACTCCGAGACAATTACTAAGCAGAAGGTCAAATGACAAGGACAAAGAGAGAATTCTGAGAGCAGCAAGGGAAAAGTGATGCATCACATACAATGGATACACCAATAATATTAAGTGCTGATTTGTCATCAGAAACAATGGAGGCAAGAAGAAAGTGGTATGGCATATTTAAGACATTGTAAGAAAGAAATTGCCAGCCAATAAGTTTATATCCAGCATTTTATATCCAGCAAGATTGTCTTTCAAAAATGAGGGCAAGTTTAGAATAAACAAATAAACAGAAACTAAGAGAGTTTGTACCTAAGAGACCAGGATTGGAGAAAATAATAAAGGGAGTGCTACAGCCTGAAAAGAAAAGACAGGACAGAGAGGCTTGAAAGAGAGTCTAGAAAGAAAGATTATATCAGTAAAAGTAACTAAAAGTGTAAAAAGAGTGGTGAAAATAAAATATGACAGATAAAACCCAAAAGTCAAAATGGGTGAAGAACTGCCTTTACAGTAATAATATTGAATGTTATTAGATTAAACTCCTCAATCAAAAGACACAGGCTGGTGGAATGGATAAGAAAATATGAGCCATCTATATGCTGTCTACCAGAGACACACCATAGACACAAGGATACCAATGAATTGAAAATGAGAGGCTGGAAAAAGATATTCCACACTTGCAGTAACCAAAAATAACTGGAGTAGCTATACTTATATCAGATGAATAGACTTTAAATGCAAAACTGTTATTAGAGACAAGGAAGAAAATTATATATTAACAAAAGGCACAATTCACCAGAAAGAAATAATAATCATAAATGTACATGCACCTAACCAAGATGCCCCAAATTACATAAGGCAAACACTGGCAAAACTGAAGGGAGAATTAGATGTCTCTACAATAATAGTTGGACACTTTAATACATCACTCTCTGCATTGGATAGAACATCTGACAGAGGAACAATAAAGAAACAGAGAGCTTGACTAATATGATAAATGGACTATACCTAATGGACAACAAAAAGATCATTGCACCCCAAAACAGCAGGATATATATTCTTCTTAAGGGCTCATGGATCTTTCTCTAGGATAGACCATATGTTGGGTCAGAAAACAGATCTCAATAAATTCAACAAGATCAAAATTTTACAAAGCATTTTCTCTGATCATAATGGAATAAAGCTGGAAATTAACAACAGCTAAAAAAGGAAAAATACACAAATATTTAGAGATTAAACAACACACTTGTATAATCAGTGGGTCAAAGAAGAAATTTTGAGAGAAATAAATAAATATCTAAAGATGAGTGAAAACAACAGCACAACATATCAGAATCTATGTGATGCAACAAAGGCAGAGCTTAGAGGGAAAGTTATAGCCCTCAATGCTTACATTAAAAAAGAAGAAAGAGCTAAAATAAATGACCTAACTACACAGCTGGAGGAACAAGAAAAAGAAGAGAAAACTAATCCCAATGCAAGCAGAAGGAATGAAATAACAAAGATCATAGCATAAATGAATGAAATTAAGAACAAAAAAAAAAAGAGAGAAAAACCAAAAGTTGGTTCTTTGAGAAGATTAATAAAATCGGCAAACCCTTAGCTAGATTGACAAAGAAAAACAAATAGAAGATGCAAATACATAAAATCAAAAAAGAAAATGGGACATTACTACTGACCCCAGAGAAATAAAAGAGACCAAGAAAGGATACACTCACCTGTATGCCAACAAACTAGACAATGTAGATGATGTAGATTATATGGAAAAATTCCTAGGAATTCCTACACTGACTCCAGAAGAAATACAAATGCTCAACAAACCAATCACAAGTGAAGAGATTGAAACAGTCATCAAACAATTCCCCAAAATAAAAAGCCCAGGACCAGATGGTTTTACAGGTGAGTTCTACCAAACATTCAAAGAAGATTTAATATCAATATTACTCAAACTCTTCCAAAAAATTGAACAAGAAGGAACACTACCAAACTCATTCTATGGAGCCATTATCACCCTAATACCAAAGTCACATAAGCATATTACGAAAAGAGAAAATTACACACCCATTTCCCTAATGAATACAGATGCAAAACCCTCAACAAAATACTTGCTAATCAACTCCAAAAATGCTTTAAAAGAATTATTCACCATGATCAAGTGGGTTTAATACCAAACATGCAAGGATGGTTCAACACAAGAAAATCAATCAGCATAATATACCACAATAATAAATCAGAGAAGAAAAGTCACATGATCTTATTGGTTGATGCAGAAAAGGCATTTGACAAAGTACAGCATCCTTTCTTGATAAAAATACTACAAAAGACAGGAATTGAAGGAAACTTTCTCAACATGATAAAGACCATATATGAAAAACCCACAGCTCATATTGTACTCAATGGTGAAAGACTGAACGTTTTCCTGTTGAGATCAGGAACAAGATAAGGATGCCCACTGTCACCACTGTTGTTCGATATAGTGCTAGAGGTTCTAGCTAGAGCAATCAGGCAAGAAAAATAAATAAAAGGCATCTAAATTGTAAAGAAGTAAAACTTATGCTATTCACAGATGATATAATGCTATATCTAGAAAGTCCTACAAGAAAGCTGCTAAAGCTAATAAATGATTTCAGCAGAGTGGCAGGATACAAAATGAATACACAAAAATTAGTAGTGTTTCTATACAATAGTAATGCACAATCTGAGGAGGAAGTCAGGGGAAAAATTCCATTTACAACAGCCACTAAAAGAATCAAATATTTAGGAATAAACATAATCAAGGATGTAAAGCACTTGTATTCAGGAAAATACAATGCATTGCTAAAAGAAATTTTAAAAGACCTAAATAAATAGAACATTCCATGCTCATTGATTGGAAGACTAAATATAATTAAGATGTCAATTCTACCAAAACTGATATACAGATTCAATGCAATCCTGATAAAAATTCCACAAGCATTTTTTAAGAAATGAAAAACACAATTATCAAATTTATTTGGCAGGATAAGGGGCCCCAAATAGCTAGAAACATCTTAAAAAGGAAGAGTGAAGTTAGAGGACTCTCACTTCCAGACTTTAAATGATATTACCTAGCTACAGTGATAAAAACAGCATGGTACTGGCATAAAGATAGACACATAGACCAATGTAAACAAATTGATGGTTCAGAAACAGACCTCACATTCATGGTCAAGGATTTTTAACAAGGCTGTCAAACCTATCCAGCTGGAGCAGAACAGTCTAATCAACAAATGGTGCTGTGGGAACTGGATATCCATAACCAAAAGAAAGAAACAGGACCCCTATCTCATACTTTATACAAAAATTAGCTCAAAATGGATTAAATATAATATAAAAGAATTATAAAGCTCCTAAAAGAAAATGTAGGGAAACATCTTCAAGATCTGGTGGTAGGTGGCAGACTCTTAAACCTTACACTGACAGCATGAGCAATGAAAGAAAACATGGATAAATGGGACCACCTCAAACTTAAACACTTTTGTGATTCAAAGTCTTTGCCAAAAAGGTGAAAAGACAGTCCACTCAGTGGGAGAAAATATTTGGAAATCACACATCTGATAAGGGTTTGATTACCATTCTATATAAAGAGATCATGCAACTCAACAATAAAAGAGCAAGTAATCCAATTTTAAAATGGGCAAAAAGACTTAAATAGACATTTCTCCAAAGGGGAAATACAAATGACCAAAAAGTACGAGAAAAAAATGATCACTATCACTAGCTATTAGGGAAATGCAAATCCAAACCACACTGAGATATCATCTCACACCACATAGAATGCTCATTATTGAAAAAAAATAAAACAGAAAGCAGTAAGTGCTGGAGAGGATGTGGAGAAATAGGAACACTCTTTCACTGTTGGTGGGAATATAAAATGGTATAGCCTCTGTGGAAGACAGTTTGGCAGTTTCTCAGGAAGCTAAATATAGAACTGCAATATGTTCCAGCAATTCCTCTTCTAGGAATTTATTCAGAAGAACTGAAAACTGTGACATGAATAGACATTTGCACACCTATGTTCATAGCGGCGTTATTCACAATTGTCTAAAATTGGAAACACCCAAGTATCCATCAACCAATGAATTGATAAACCAAATGTGATATATACATGTGATGGAATACTATGCTGCAGTAAGAAGAAATGAATTTGGGATGCAAATGATAACATGGATGAACTTTGAAGACTTTATGTTAAGTGAAATAAGCCAGACACAAAAAAACAAATATTACATGGTCTCACTAATATGAACTAAATACAAAGAATAAACACATGGAGTTAAAACCTAGAGTAAAGATTATTAGGAGATAAGAAGAAGACTGAGAAGGAGTACTGAGGATTAATGTATATAGAAGTTTTAATTAACTTGACTCTGAAAGTGTGGAAATGGATAAGTTGATGGTAATACATTATAGTGAGTAGTAGCTGGTTTAAAAATGGGATAGTGGCTGAAAAGGGTCATCTAGGGATGTAGATGTCAGTTGAAAGAAAGCTAGAGAAAAATCTAGGGACTGAATAACATAAGGAATCCAGCCATGGTTAAGAATTGTGGTTGATAGTACAAATACAAGAATGTCCTTCTATGAACTAGAACAAATGTACATCAAAATTGCAAGGTAGTAAAAATCTGAAGCATGGGAAAAATACAATTAATGTAACCTATGGACTGTGGTTAACAACAATACTGTAATATTCATGTATCAATGCCAAAGATGTACTGAGTTAATAATAGGGGGGTGTAGAAAAAATATTCCAAATGTATGCTATGTACCATATTTAGTGGTAAATACCCTGATGATATTATCTCATAATCTGTAAAAAATGTTCCACAACAATGTAGTGTGTTGGTGGAGGGGTGTTGTATGGGAAGTTCACACATGTTCATGATTGTTTTGTAAGTTCAAAACCTCTCTAACAAAGATATATATATATATATATATATATATATATATATATATATATTTTTTTTTTTTTTTAAGATGTTTAGATTACATAAGTGTTACACAAAAATTACTGGGACTCCCATGTTCCCCACTTCCCACACCTCCCATAACATCCCACATAAACATCTTTCATTATTTGGCACATCACCTGCAATGGATATACACATCCTAGGGCTTTGCCACTAAGCATGAACCATAGTTCACATTGTAGACCACACTCTCTCCCACACAGTTCTGCATGGTATATGCTGATGTAAAATAGCCTATATCTGTCATTGTATTGTCACTCAGGATAATTCCCAAGACCTGAAAAAGCACCTGTATTACAACTGCTTTTCCCTTCCCTGCCCCCAAAGCATCCAGTGGCCACTGGCTCCACCTCACTGTTGTAATTTCTTCCTTTGCTTGAGTCACAATATGTCTACAATAGAATACCATTAAGTCCACTCTAGGCCATAGCTCTTCTCCCAATCCTGAGGAGTTTGGGATGGTGATGTCCACTCCACCTCCAAGTGAGAGGGGCTTATATCCCATGGATACGGTGGATGGGATCATCCTGCCTGCAGCTGCAGGCCCTCTC